>QLNU02015360.1:155765513-155775786 GCA_006491805.2 Dysdera silvatica | reverse complement strand
GTTTTTGTTCTTGAGCTCACGAATGTAAAATCGAAGATACCCATTTGACAGGAGGTTAAGAAAATGACGAAATAGCCACGTGAAGTCGATCACCGGTTCATTCTTATGGAATTTGCTTCTTAATGTTGTTGTGGGAGCGAAGTCGTGGTCCGTGATCAAATGAGCGGGTGTGTCTGTGTGCCGTGCCTCCGGCATCCCTTTGTTGTGGACGTCTGAAAATTTGAGAGATAAGAAAAAACAGGCTTGTTATGAAACAAACTAAAACCAAGAAACGTTTAACGACTAAAGTGGGTGGGGGGTGGGGGGAGATGATGGATGATGGCCCAGATAAGGGAAAGAGTGCGTAGCTAGTTACCCGCTAGTTAGTGCGTAGCGTGCGTAGTTACCCAAACGAATTATTATCCGAGATGTGGATTGCTGCAAATGGCCGAGAGGGGGTGGGTCTAAATTAAATTATTTAGGAATTAGATTATTTCTGAACTGGAAGGTAACGTAGCTAGGAAAGATTAGGAATACTATTTATAAAAGTAAAGTGGTTATTTGTTAAGTTATTTCTATATATGTGCAAAAGACGAAAAGAGAATTACAAAAACTAAGTGAACACGAAATTTTGGGTTTAAGACGATCTTTCGTAAATTAATAGAACGGTGTCCTAAGTACCTTACACTATAAGGGAGCAAAATAGGCTACCTTTAAAATATAGAGACTTCCAGAACTACAGTGATTCTCTAGAAGTGACGAGAAATAAAATAATTTTGATGATGCAAAAGAGAAAATACTTAGTTATAATAATCATTTCCTTAAGCATCCATGAACTAAATTGGGGAAAAGAGTGGTCAAGTCAAACACTCTTTGGTTTTTTTAAACCCCAATAAGCCCACACTTTTGTGCATGTCCTTGCTTGGGCATGTTTCTTTTATAGCTAAAATTCAAAGGAGAGAATTCCTATAACTGTATGTGCTAAAACATAACCTCCGTGATTATGCTACATAGGCGGAATGTGTCTCATCTCCTCGTTTCTACTAAATAAGAACATCCAAAGAAATTCAAAGACGAGAGCTGATATAGTGGAAGAAAAATTATTCACCGTTTACCTCATATTTGGGTTTACCTCTAAGCCTAAAATTGGAAGCAATGATAATAGCTAAAGAAACAATAAAATAAAATAACAATTTAGTAAAGTTTTGTAACAATTCGTTGCAACATTATTGTAAGGTTTCGTGAGGGATACGTCCTTTCGGGTATCCTCTTATTTCGCTGGTGATAATGACGGGCACTTTTCCTTAATCTATGTAATGGACTGTAATTTTTGAATTTTCTATAAAAGACCTACTACAGTCTTTGATTTTACCATGTTTGGCGCAGTATAGCCCAGATGCTCTTGCGCCATAAAAAAGCCAAACAAACAAACAAACATAAAAGACACGATAGTCTTGTACCATGAAAGGCACTATAGCCTTATTCCATAAAAGACATAGTTTTGTAAATAACGTCGCTACAACTCAAGAGTGCAGAGATTAACAAATAACAACCTTTTATTCTAAGCGAGAGAGCTCTTGCTCCCACGAATTACCAGATACAACTCTGTATTTATAAAAAGCTACATGTGATAGCTTGGCGAGGGATGACGAGAAGGGTTGTACCGTCGCCAACGTATACTGCGCCAACAATTATCATGCAGCAATTTTTTTATAATGACAATAAAATAAAAGGAAACAGGAACAAAGAAATTTTATGCAGTTTATATACAATTACCGGTGATACATCTGGTATGATATAATTCTAATCATACAATTGATTATTTTTGAGATTAAGAGAACATTAACATGATTAGGTCAGAAATGGAAGAGAGCAGAAAGCAATAGCTTGTTGAATAGGCTCTCTTCAAGTTGGGTAATGTATCTCATAAATCATAGTTTCCAGTTCGGTTGTCACGCTTTAACATTATTTTATTGATTTAATGGTATGGGGAGATAGTAGTTTTATTTATTTTCATTAGACTATAATAACAGATTTTTATACAGATTTATGGCCTTATTCGAGAAACTGCGGTATTGGGCAGGATGAAGCATTAAGTTAAGGCATGCACTTAATTAAGATATGAAGGTCGTAAGAAATTAAGGCACCAGAGATTTCTAATTGATTAATTTGTTTAAATTAATTTTTTTCTGTGGGATAATTTTGCCATGCTGTTAGACTGCCAGTGCTTTTCACTATTCGGATTCAGACAATGTCTTCTGCAAGCGTTAAATATCGCTGCCAATCCGACCTTATCACTAGGGTAGTAATTTTATGGCAGGGCTAATTTCCGCGACATTTTTCGCGAACGTTAGGGCTTTTTGTATGTACGCTGAGTGTAAATATGTTACCAGTACCGAGACTTCGTTTTCAAAGTTTAAAATTGACATTTCAGAACGGATTAGCGAGCGATCGGATGTAGCGAGCATTTTCGTTGGTCTCAAGATCCTTGTTATATACGGGTTCTATTGTAATTACATAGACATAATTTACACTACAAGGGGCCCAGAAAAAATTGTCTGTGTCTATTTGTTAATCCGACACTGCTCTTTAAAATGATAGAGCTAGTTTTGAAATTATCATACGTTTTGGTATCATTTTTAATATTCAAAGGCCTCAGCTTTTTCCATGGTGCTGGCATAGTATTTTAAACCATAAAGGTTTTTAGATGTCCCAGCCTTCATTTCTTAGATTTAGATTACATAAAAGCCTAGGAGGATGTCAAATTTATTATTCAGCGATGTACTTGTTATATGACATACAGTGTATTCTATTTTTTAATATTGTACTTCATCGCATATTTCTTCAAAACCCTGACACTTCTCTTTAAAACAAAATTTGGATTAATTGTAGTTACTCATGTCCATCTTTGTAAAAATTTTCACATGTTCATAGTAGTATCAGCATAAAAATTTAAGCCGCGATTTTTAAGACAAAAGTTATGATGTAAATCAAACCTTCCATTTCTAAACTATTTATAACTTTACATTTTGTATTCTTTCTTTATTACATACTTCCGATTTTTAAAAGTGTATTTTCTATAATCGACGAGGTTAGTTTATTCAAATTTTTTTTTTTAAATATAAGAAACAACTCATTTTATTCAAGAATCAGCGTTTGCAAAATAAATATTCCTCTCCAGTTATATTTTAAAGCAGTACTTTGGCTACAAACATTACTTTATGGTTATTTGTTTGAAAGAAACTTTTATGTGAGGTGAAAAAGAAGGACATGTATGGGTAAAGCCATGGTATTTAAAATGTTACGGAAGAACGACATTCATGGTTAATGTTTTCTACAATTTCAAAATATTAAACTGAAATGTTTTTCGTAAGTCATTTTAAGAAAAGGGCCTAATACTACTTTTAACTGAAATGGTATGAAAATTTTCCTGCGGTATAAAAAAATGCACTTTGAAAAATGCGTGTCGTTACGGAAGGACAGAAAAAACATGAAATTATGACCTTTCGTAACGGAGTTTTCAATGTTTTTTTCAATTTCGGTACAGTTAATTAAATAATACAACGCATTATTTTGAAAAGACTTGAAAGATTAAAATGATATAATTTATTAGTTTTAATATGATGTAAACATCATGCTTTTACAAATTTTAAACATGTCCCAAACTACCATGGCTTTACCCGTATACAAGTTATCGATCAAAATGTTAGATTAAAATCTTACTTTTCATACAGGGTGTTCAGTTAAAACGGTGACAAACCCAGAGTAGTGATAATAGACATCAAAAGGAACAAAACTTGCCAGGGAACATGGTATCACAAGCGACGTTTAGTTGATGAAAAGCGCGAAAATACTTACGCATAGTGTGCCATCCACAGTGCATCAGGACATTTGGTACATGCATGATTGTGCCCTAACACACTTTCCCAAAGCGGTGCGTAACCACTTTGATTCTTCATATCCCGGGAGGTGAATTGGACGCGTCGTACCCGTTGCTTGGCCTCCACGCTAGCCGGACCTCAATCCATTGGATTTCTACTTCTGGGAAAACCTTAAATCACTTGTTTATGAGATGCTTGTAGAAACACTGGAAGTTTTCATAGCGCAAATTGTCGTCGTTGAGGCAGTCATCAGCAGCACATTCGGTGCCTTCAAGCGCGTCCAACAATCGTTTCTCCGTCGCTGTGGGCTGTGGAATGACGTCCGCGACCGACGATTCAAACAACACCTGTAATAATTTCTCATTCTCCCCTTTCCAGTATTGTACTCTGCACCGCAGGCTGTGTTTTAAACATGCCGTCAAATAAATGTTTTTTGTACTTTTTGTCGTCCCCTGCGTAAGATTTTTCACAATTTTCGCCTACAAATTGTGGCTTAAGGTACCATGTTCCGTGGCGTTTTTCCCTCTCTTCTTTCAAAAGTGTTTTAGTCTCCACACGGAATTCTGACCTCTTGCTTTTAACTTCTGGAATTTGTCCTAGCCTTTTCTGGAAATACAGCGCCACTATTGCGGCCAACCTTTCCACTTGCACCCAAAACAACAATTTTATCCTCTTGATGCCTATTCTCATCCCTCTGAGTGTGTCACCACCTCGAGATCTTCAGGCTGTTGCTTTTGTTAAAATAGTAGTATGAACATTAATTTTTTTAAACGTTTCCAAGTGGTTCAGAGCGTAGAAAAAGTTATATGCTCTGGATCTAATGAATTTGCTAATTAACCATGAATGACTATACGGTAACTGTGAAATTTAAACACTTTGAATCATTTCAGTTTTAATTGTGGTATCATTGTGCATTTGATTTCATAAAAAATCTAAATTTTAAGTCGCTGATTTTAAAAGTTAGCTGCTTAACAGTTCGTTGAAACAGAAAATTCGTTGGACCAGAAGTATTTTTATTAAGCCATATCACATTTGAAGACGAAAAAGTCTATTTTCTAATTTTTGAACTTACAAGAGTGTGAGCGAAGAAATTAAACTTAGGCAGCTTTTAACTCAAGGCATAAAATACAAATATAAATTGAGCATTTCAATTCTAACTAATTCAAAAAAAAACCCATAAACAATAAACTAAGTGATTTCTCCTAACTCGTTATTCAAGAACACTATTTTCTTTCTCAGAACTTCTGGGGGTCCGAGGACCCCAGTTTGGGAACCACTGCTCTACATAAACAATATTAGAGTACCAAATTCACTTCCTTTGTGTTAACTGAAACAAAAATTAGCTCCGTGAATTTGTATCAAGTGCAGAAACGTAGAGTATTCAAAATTATTTTGGGGGCAATCACATTTGATATAGTATATCTATACATTACAATATATGCAAAACCGCAATTTTTTAAATTATTGGATGGGGACACGTCTACGATAAATTGTGTCCATAACATGGCAGTCATTCACAAAAATGTGATTATTTTATATTTTTATTCTCGCTTTTATTACTTGCATAAACTATGTTAAAACGGCAATTGTAAACAAAATTGCTTTATTAGAAAATGGAATTTTAAGATGATGCAAGACAATTTGTAACTAATGTGGTATTAAACGTATAATTATAGATTCTGAAATTCAAGCAACCTCGAATTTAATAATTAATCTCTTTTGTTGTCAAAGTCTTGCGATGATGCAGTGGTAGAGCATTCATCTACCGTACTGTTAATCAGAGTTTGGCCCCCCAACGGTGGAAAAAAAAAGAAATAAAAGGGGAGAGATAGAAAATCGCGGTCTAATCTGTCTAGGGGTCGATTCCCTAGACTTTAAAAGGTTCAACTTCTCAGAAAAACGTAGATCCTCTGCTTTACTCTTACGTAGTAGTAAAGCATTCGTTAATCGTGCCGTTAAACCGAGTCCGACTCTCAATGATATGGTAGAATACGTGACACTTTTCTGCCCACTGTAGTCCGGGTTTGGTTCCCTTGAGAGCAGTGGTTCGGATTCCTTGGGAAACTGTATGTTCCAGCACAGCATAGTCTTTGCTCCCTTGTACCATGGAAACACAAACAAAGCAAAAACTTTTGTTTTCGCTTATGGTAATTTGAAAGCTGTCTCTCTTACTTTTTTTTCAATGGGCTAAAAAAAACTCACGAAGTTGCCGCCTGATGACGCTATTTTGTTGGGTATGTTTAAATCTGATAAAAAGTAATCGTTAGTATTTAATTTTCTAAAAAACTTTGCATGTTGTAGAATTGCTATATAATATCTCGTAGTATTCTGATACCTCAATGAACTAAATTTTCCTTTCCATGATATTCAAGCCATGTGCCTATTAGTTATAAACAATTACTCAAGCAGCTATTAATGAAATAATTATTAAGCCATTATGAGGCAGAGTTAAAAGTAAAGCTCGAAAAAATATGCTACTAATCTAAGTCTCTAATGTCATCTAAACACAAAAGACTTTTTTTCCCCAACACTTTTTTAATAATATGTACAATTAGACACTTATTACATACAGCTTAGAAACCATGCTACCTTGGAAACGTATTCTTCAATTACTTAGTATTTAGTAATATTCCAAAATAGATATACATATATATATATTAAAATTTATAAGATATAGATCTATATATATATATTATAAATATATATCTATTAAAATTTTTAAGATATTTTAATAGATATATATATTAAAATTTAAAAATAATTTTTGTATTTATAAAAATCACACAATTTTTCCCAGGATAAAAAGAAGTGGCATTTCTGATCAAAGAGTTGCTGAATTAGAAACTCTTCTGGTATTAAACCAAATAAAAAATGCAGATAGAACGCAAGTTGCTTATGGAATTTTTGATCCACAAGAAATGTAAGTAAAATTGTTTCATAATTTAATTTGCGCTGATTTTTGTTCTTTTTTCTATACATTGTTTTGTTTCAAGATTACGCAATAATGCAATGCACTGCATGTTTTGAATATTTACTTTGTAAATTTAGACTCGGGCTTTTTTAAAGCAGAAATTCACGGAGAAATTAAATTTTGAAGTCTAAATTTTGTAAAGGTGTTAAAATTTATCCTTTTATGTTTCCTGTATTTCTTGCAAATTTTAAACAAACCTAGGTGATATTTTCATCCCCCAATGCTTTTTTTTTCCAGTAAGTATTGTTTTGGAATAACATAGAATGTAACAAACAGTTATTTCGACACTGGCGTAAGGTTTAAAAACACGACGTTTCGGGAGCCAACTGCTCCCGTTGTCAAGTGAAGGCAGAAATTCTGCCGTCACTTGACAACGTCGTGTTTTTAAACCTTTCGCCAGTGTCGAAATAACTGTTTGTTATGGAATCTCCTGGTGAAACTCTGTATTGTTTCGTTAGAAACATAAAAGGTGTCTATAAGGGGTTTGTAAGGTATTTTAAAGCATGTAGAAGAAGAATATTATGAAATAGGAAATGTTGAATACGAGTCATTGTAAATAGTCAGCAGACAGTAAAATATAGGAGCTAAGCTAATTTTAATGAATGGGAAATATAAGCTTCATGGAAGAAACTTTTTTGTAATTATGATGAAAGAGAAATTTAAAAAAGGGGATGCTTTTATTTCGCCTTTTAAATATGAACACGCTTCTAAATATGAATTTATAAATAGCATATTTATTAATGTTAATCTATACTGGCAGACTTTTAATTGATTTAATTAATGAATATTTTACGTAAGTTTTATTCCTGGATTTTTATTTTTGTATTTTAAGAAATACATAAATAATATATAATATAAATAATTGTAGAGCTGTAGGGTGTTTCAAACACTTCATTCCATTGGTCCTTACTCAATTCTTTGTTTGGCTGGCTTGGTTTTCATTTTGGTATCCTATTTGCTTTGCATTAATAATTTAATCCGTTGGTTTTCAAGAACGTGCAAAAACCCGCTTTGGATTTTATATATATATATACTAGTTTATTATACGTTATTATTAGTTATAAATGAAAGTTTAAAGTTAGTTTTGAGTTCGTGGCATTCCCTAATAATTTTATTTTATTTTTTTACAGAGGGCGAAAAAAAAGATCTATTAATGAAAACGTAAGGAGGGCTGGAACCTCTTCCATTCTACAAAAGCTTTTTGATATAGCTCCAAGGAAACAAGGAACAAGTTCTACGCATTCAAGTTTGCAAACGAAACGAGATGAAAAATTCTCCATTAACAAATTATTACATAAAATTAATTGAATTAAACGCTGAGGTAATACTATAATCTTAATGCCCTTAATATTACAGTGGTGTAAGAAAGGGGGCTCAGAGGGCTAAAGCCCGTTCGATTGTGTCAAAAAAGTTAAAAGTTGTGTCTTTAAAAGTTATTTGAATCCCATAAGTTTTGAATTGCCATGCCCCTGAATAAATTTGATCTATTTTATTTATTCCTATCACATTTTAAGTACAAAATAACACTTTAAGCAATATAATGTTGAATAAATGTGTTTGCTACCAAAATTTTTGACCTATGCTAAAATTAACATTAATTTTTTCAGTGAACTATTATTATATGGTTCATTAAAAAATTGAAAGTTAGTTTAAAAAATGAATAACACACAAAGAATGTAGTGTAAGTTCTCTGAAAAACTTTTAAGGAGTGCGTGAATCAACGATTAATGTTACTAAATGCAAAGCTTGTGTAATATAAATCCACTCATATACTCTGATATGTTTAAAAATTCTAATTTTGTATTCGGTTAACTTTCTCAAAAGTATTTGGAGCTTAATTTTAGATGATTAAAGCTTGTGAAAATTCAAATGTATGGAGAAAACAAATGGATCCAATTTAGTGTTCATAATTCTCTTTATTTTATTCTAGGTTAGATAGATGGTTCTAGATTGGGTGATGTAAAATGTATTTATGAGCTAGCATCATCCAGTCACGCATTTTTATTGCTCCTGTACAGATTATTTATTCACAAATACCGTATTAACTTTTCATTAGAAGGAATTATTCGAAGGAAGAAATTTATTCACTTCGTTTATTAAGTGAAGGAAACAAGACATTTATCAGACAGAATGTAAAGGTCTTCCTGCGACATCTCAGATATTGAACTTTTCATCACTAATTTATTGACTTCGATTGTTAATTATAACCCTAAAATATTTTGTTAAAAATCGTGAATGGATATGATTAAATATATGTATTTTCACTTGTGAGCTTTCATTATTTAAAAGCATATATTTCGGGGTTGCACAAGTCAGTTTAAAAGCAATGGTGTTTAATTTTTAAAAATAACGACTTGAAAAATGGCAATGAGGAAATAGGTTCCAGTGATTAATGCTGATTAATAAAATAAATATATATTCTCTCTCTCTCTCTCTCTCTCTCTCTCTCTCTCCTTTCTCCCTCCCTCCCTCTCTCTCTCTCTGCATATCGTCGTTGAAAATGCGAAACCATGGAAGTCGAATAAATGTGGTTTTCATTTTCCCCCCTTTCATATGAAAACACATGGGAAAATATGGCATTCAAATTTTTTTTAGTTACATGTTTTCTCAATTTTGCTGCACCTTATTTTAATAATAATTTTAGGTCGGTTCATTTTATAATTATAAGAAAAAATATTGTTCCGACTTTCGTGGATTCACATCAACACGATATATCGGTGAAACTGCATAACAATCTCATCCTGCCAAGATCGTCGCCAAAACTTATGCTATATACTCTTAAAATCGGGTCGAGATTTTTTCGGGCATGATCCATCTGCGCATGCGCCTCAATCGCATCATAGCATCGCCACCAGCCATTTAGTACCAGTAGTGTTGTATAAGCCCCAACGCAACGTAGAAAGAAGAGCGAACATCGATTTTTTTTTTATATCTAAATTTTTAGTTTTTAACGAGCTGCAATTGAAAGGTCCACGGTTGTATATTTTAGCGTCGCCTTGGAATATTTCAGAAACGAACGTCTACGATGTTGGAATAATGTTTTGAAAAGATTTTTTTGTCCGCGTACTTTTCCAGTATCAGTGAAAGCCTAATGGAGGAGTGCCCCCACACTTCCTCTCTATAAAAAAAATCAGATAAAATAGGCCCCGCGACCTGTTGAATCGGATAAGTTTGCATGAATGGAAATTAAAAAAATAAGATGATTTTCAAAAATATTCTCGGATTAATACCTTTCGGCTGTTTGCGGAGAAAAGATTGTTTTTACAGTTTCCAAGAATATTTTTTACGAAAGCTTCCAAAAACATAGATGAGTATATTTTAATACATTTCTGAACATTCCGGGCTAATCTCTTCGACCATATAATTTACTAGACACAGTGCTGCAGTGTTAAGAGATTTTGCCCGAACGAAGAAACATCGTGTTGAAGTAAAACGCGTCATA
>QLNU02015360.1:155755364-155765413 GCA_006491805.2 Dysdera silvatica | reverse complement strand
CCATCTGGGACTCCTTCGCGGACCAACAGTTGGGAACCACTGGTCTAAGGATTAATCCATCATGACGTCACATAGAGAAGAGAGGAAGTCGTAGCATGAAGAGGAAGTTGGTGCTATTGACGACCAAAGGCTGAGATTGATATGCAGTGATGTTCAATATATCGTATATTTAACACCATCCACCACCACTGGATAGAAAAAAAGTGTTTTCAAGTCCCTCTATTCATATTTAATCTGGGAAATCTGTCTCCAGGTTATTCCAATCTGTGTTTCTTATTTCATCCATTTGTCTTATTTGGGACGTCTCCTCGGCTAGTGGTTGTCTTTTGGGATTCCGTTAAAATTCACAACATCACATCATCTATCAGTTCTGTTAAAAGAGCAATATTATGTATCGGATGGCTAGAGAACATGTAATTTATCCTTTCGCATGCTTTCGTCGTATCATTCGTAAATATTTAGTCGGGTGGTCATTCTGCTACAGGCTCCTCGTTAGCCCTTCAATAAAAGCTGCACATCGTTGCAAACACACGAAAATATCAAGACTCATTATATTAACGTAGCGTACATACGACCAACACCATGTCGCCATTGGTGACACACCTCGTCTGCTCATTTTTAATTTCGATTTTCTTATTGCACTTCACGCTTCCTAGCGAATACTGATATATACTAACAGTTCTTTACTCAGTATGTCCAGTCCTTTCCATTTGAATATTTTTGTTTTACTTTAAAACGGTAGCCTCAATCCGAGAATATCTATGGTCATTCTGAGCCGGACTTAGAGCTTTCAGAAATCCTGTTACTTAGGATATCAAACCCCCAAATACGGTGGGCAGAAATATGACATGCATTGTACGATACCATTGGGATCGAACCCAGATTAACGGCATAATCGACGAACACATTACCGCTATGCCATCGTAGGACCGCAGCAGTCTTAAAATCAGCAAGAAAAATAGGAATATAGCTATCGCTTGTTACCTTTCATTAAATATTACATGGCAGTAAACAAAGAAATATTGTTAATTTAAGTAATAAACAAAATATAATTTGCTATAAAATAAAAGTTTTATGCAGTACTAATAATTAAATGTAATAATATTGTTTTTAAATTATATATTGAAACAACTCTTTTAAAAGAGTGAAAATTAATTTACATTAATTTAACGCGGTAGTTGCACACAGAAGTTTATAAATATTTCACCAATAGCATACCATATGAAACATAGATATCGTTATTTCGCTTTTCGTCTTGCTTTTCCAGTCCTTTTTCCTCTTCAGTTACCACATATATCAATTCATACTATAAATCCCATCCCCCACACAGACACGATGTTAAAAACTAGCAATATTTTAAGTGGCCTTTCGTTGGGTAAAAATGAAAAATTTCTAAAGTTATTTCTATATACAGTGAAGTCTGGTTAATTCGATTTACTTTTCAGTGGGTTGGCGTTGCAGCCGACTGACAAGAGGTAAACAAACAAGACAGTGTGTGTTGCCAACTAATTAAAATTTCCCATGAAGGAAGGAGAAACTTTTCGTCACCCGCTCGTCGTTTGTTTTCTGTTACGCATGTGCACTAAAATACACACCCATCAAACAATTAAAGCTTACTGTAACTCCTGCAGTAAAGATTTCAGTTAATCTTAACATATCTCGCTCCCACTTAGTTCAGATTAACAAGACTTACACTATGAGAGAAATATGAGCGATACACTGCGCAAAAATAATATTTAAAAACAAATTACACACAAACGCAGTTGTCTCTCCTGCTCAAATTAAACTGCGTTTGTGTGTAATTTGTTTTTAAAGACTACACTATATTTCATATTTAGAGAATGGTATAATGAAAAAAACAACTAGTGCATCTTGTAAAGAAAACCCTCGGGGTATTAAATACAGCAAATGGATTTGGTATACTATCATACTATCTTGTAGTTTACAATAAAAAATACCTGCACCCTTTCTCCCAATACTGTTCTTTTATTTTTACGACGCAAAGACAACTAAGGTCATGCTACTCCGAGCTCTGAAATTTTCCGAAGAGTCCGAACCTCTGTTGCCCAGGAAATCAAACTCCAAACTATGATGTTCAGAATAAACGGCAAACGATACCACTGGAAGTTCGATCCATTGGATACTATACCATTGAAAGTTCGTTCAGGGTTAGTGACACGATAGACGAAACCATAAATATAATTGAAAAGGTCAATTGCAACCATAGGCGTACTCATATATATATATATATATATGGCCTGCAAAAGGGTTGCTGGTATCTAACTGGAAGGAGACCCACACGCTGAACGTATGTGACGATGTGTGGAACCGGCCAGGCCAGTAACCTAGTGTCCTACCCCGCCTTCAAGTGGTGCAGGCTGAGCTTTCTATTTATGTGGCAAATTAATATTTGCTGCACGGATAGAAAGGCGGAAGGGGAGGGCTAATTCACCAACCCGTCTAGCCAGCGTGGTGAAATTATGGCTAATTCCTCCATTATGTTGACACACCAGAAACCATGGCCCCTAGTCTCCAGGTGCTGGAGTGCTCCTGATCAAGGCAGCGGTCAGTGTGGCATGAAAGCAGGGGGTGCTAAGAATCACTGGAATGGCCCAGGCTGCCGTTTGTTATTGACCTTGGCTACGTTTAATGGACGATCCCTTGCTTCTGAAGCAAAACTTCAGGAATTGGAAGAAGAACTTGACAAGATCAAATGGGACATTGTAGGACTCAGTGAAGTTAGAAGAAAAGGTGAAGAGTTGGTGGAACTTAAAAGTGGACATTTGTTTTATTATAGAGGAACGGAAACTGGAAGAACAAGTGGTGTTGGCTTCTTAATCAACAAAAGAATTAAAGACTGTCTTCTGGAAGTTGAAAGTACATCAGATCGAGCAGCGAGGCTCGTTGTTCAACTAACCCAGCGATACCAACTTCAAATAGTACAGGTATATGCACCAACATCAAGCCATACCGACGAAGAGGTTGAAGAATTTTATGAAGAAATCAAAGAGTTACACACCAAAGGGAAACAACATATCAAGCTCATCATGGGGGATTTCAATGCAAGAATTGGACAACAGGAACAAGGAGAGACATCGGTTGGTAAATACGGATATGGGGAAAGGAATGAACGTGGCGATCAACTCATCGAATTTGCAGAAGCTGAAAACCTTAGCATCATGAATTCATTTTTTAAGAAGAAACCGCAAAGAAAATGGACATGGAAACACCCAAATGGGGGAACTAGTGAAATTGACTATATCCTGGCAAACAAGAAATCAATTATTGAAGATTGCAGTGTACTGAACAGATTTAATACTGGAAGTGATCATCGAATGGTGAGATGTAAAGTGCACTTAAATACTAAATTAGAACGACAGAAGCTCATTAGGAAACAAGTAAGTAAGAGGGTGGATTTAAAGAAATTAAAAGAAAATACCGAGGCATTCAAGTTGGAATTAAAAAATCGCTTTTCTGCACTGGAAGGACTTATTGATGAAAGTGATATCTCAGAAGCAAATGAAAACATTGTTAAGACAATAGTTGAAACTGCTGGGGAAATTGGTGGTGTAACCTGTAAAAAGCACAATAGCAAATTATCTGAGAAGACGAAACAGCTCATGAAAAGGCGAAGAGATATGAAGGTGGACAATCGAAATACCAGTTCCAGGATTGAGTACATAGAACTTTGTAAAACTCTGCGCAAAAGCATGAAAGAAGACATAAGAAAATTCAATTGTGAGTTAGTAAGGAAGGCCATTGAAAATAACAAGAGCCTTAGGGTTGTTAAAGGAAGTTTATCTGTTGGGAAGAAACACATCATTGCATTAAAAGGAGAGGATGGCACCGTAACAAGAAATAGGGAAGAAATACTTAGAAGAGTTGAAGAATTCTACAAAAAACTATATGAAAGTAACAGTGGATTAAACGAAGACACTGAAATAGTCGAAGGAACAGCTCCTAAAATCTTAAAAGAAGAAGTTTCATTTGCAATAAAAAGTATGAAGAAAGGAAGAGCCCCTGGCGATGATGGTATTACATTAGATATCCTAAAAGAAGCTGGAGAATATGTAGAAGACATACTTGCAAAATTCTTTACCAAATGTCTTAACAGCGGTAACATACCAAACCAATGGGATTCTGCAACAGTAATTCTTTTGCATAAAAAAGGTGATAAAGAGGATTTGAAAAATTACCGACCAATTAGCTTGTTACCTGCTATTTATAAAATCTTCACAAAAGTGCTAACACATCGCCTGCAGAAAAAATTAGATGCAGCTCAACCAAGAGAACAAGCTGGATTTCGAAGTGGATTCAGTACAGTGGACCATATTCAAGTATTAAGAGAATTAATTGAAAGAACACATGAATATGAACTTCCATTGTGTGTTGCATTTATTGACTATGAGAAGGCCTTTGACTCTATTAAAACATCAGCAGTCATCAACTCTTTAAGATCAACAGACATTGAGGATGTGTACATTGACATGGTGAAACGTGTGTATAAAAATGCAAGTGCAAAATTTCGGTTACATAAAGATACCAAAACTATCAAACTTGGCAAAGGGGTGAGGCAGGGAGATACCATTTCTCCAAAACTTTTTACTTCAGCTTTACAGATGATTTTTCAGCTGATAAATTGGAATAACAAGGGAATAAAAATAAATGGTGAATATTTAAATCATTTGCGGTTTGCTGATGACATTGTTATTTTTTCAACGAACCCATTAGAACTCCAAGACATGGTACAGGAGCTCTCAACTAGAAGTAAAGAAGTTGGACTCAAGATGAACCTACAAAAAACTAAGATCATGTTCAATAATTTTGTAGAGGAAACAAAAATACAAGTTGACAACATTGAGCTAGAAATTGCTGATTCATATATTTACCTTGGCCAGCTGATTTCAATGGATGGCAACATTATGAAAGAACTCAACAGACGTATTAAACTTGGCTGGAGTGCATTTGGAAGAAACAGTTTTATCCTGAAGGGGAAATTGCCTTTGTGTCTAAAAAGAAAGGTCTTCAACCAGTGTGTATTGCCAGTCCTCTCTTATGGATCAGAGACATGGAGTCTAACAGTTGGAGCAATACGAAAGTTACAGACAACGCAAAGGAGCATGGAGAGGTGCATGCTTGGAATAACTAGGAGAGATCGAAAAAGAAACACTTGGGTGAGAGAGCAAACTAGAGTAGAGGACATCATTGTTAAAGTAAAAGGGCTGAAATGGCGATGGGCTGGGCATATTGCAAGAAGAACTGATCAACGATGGACAACAGAAATTCTGAACTGGATTCCAAGAGACCACCGAAGACCTAGAAAACGTCCTCAAACTAGATGGGTGGATGAAATAAGAAAACAGGTTGGGGTGACGTGGAAACGAATGGCCCAGGATAGACTTGTGTGGAAAGCATTTGGAGAGACCTTCATCCAGCAGTGGATAGATAATGGTTGAATATGATGATGATGATGATGATATATATATATATGTATACATCGTGAGCAATACTATACGTATTTATCAGGGTGGCCCTTAGTTGAATATAATTTTCCGAACTGAAATATTTATCTTCTCCCAACCCTTTGTACTGCTGCAATTTTTGTAAAAGTACTCTGTGCTAAATTTCAACTTAATCAGTTAATAATAAGGTGATTCCCAAACGCTTTTGTGTTTGATGTTTTTGATTTTAACAAAAATCTCTATTTTTACACAAAATTATTTGTGTCGTCTTTATCAAACTTCTTTTTGAAATAAGCACAGAATATGTTTGAAAAAGTACTTAATTTGCAATAAAAAGTGCTTCTGACAAGTTATATAGTTAAAAGTTGAAAAGTTATAGTTAAGTATGAAGTAGAAGAATCCAGGAACCTGCTTACGGCGTTAACGGCCCTGGGCGAAACAGATTTTAGCGACCCTAAAAAATGTTTTAATGTAACACAACTGTAGAAAAAACTTACGGTGGTTTAGCATTACAAAATAAAGTTCTTCACTGGTCCAAAAGCTAAAGATAAAGAGGAGATAATGAAGTTAAATTAAGAATAGTCATTTCTAAATAAAACTAGCTAGGGGTATATCAATCACTGGGCATTTCTTGCTTCACTTCGATGTTGTTGATAAATGAAAGGGTTAAATTTAGGTTTACTGCCGCATTATAAACACAAAGAAATACCAGTACAATGTAATTATAAATTTCTGCTTCTCAGAATTTTGCAGTAGGTTTTTTTTTTTGTCAGAGACCGGGGGCCTTTGTAGTGGCTATAGGGCCACCACAATAAACGTGGTAAGGTGCGTAGTCTACTGATGATAATGTATTTGACTAATTACGTGTATATTTATGCTAAGCACCATTTAGAGGCATCATGAACGTTGTGGGATATATAACGTCTCACACACGAAACGTCAGTTGACCAAATACGCTTAGGAAGTACACAAAGGACGCTAAAAACTTATTTCTTTGTGTTCATACTGCACATCTTCGCGTAACTTAATTTTAGAGGCACTGGGCAACCACTCTGCTTCCACCCCTCTAAATATGGCACTGGTAGAACCTTCCAGAAAGTTCATAACTACCTAGAAAGTAAGAAAAGAACTCATAGACCGCCTAATTGACAACATCACACATCGCTCTAGGTGCTATATTTTTGCTCGGGGTGGTCCATTCCATATTGAAGATACTTTTCCTATACCACTACCGTACCCTATTTGTCAGTTTTATGTATGTGCTAATTTCTCAAACACGATAATTGTTTGGTAATTTGTTTTTATGTTATTTTACACCTTACTCTGTGTTATCTAGTTTGCTAAGCTTCATTAAAATCAACACCTAACTTTTTCAGTTTTCGCAATTTTTAAATTTGTCCATAATTTCTGGAAACCAGTGTTGTTCGCTTTAACGAGGTTCGACTATTTAACGCAGAGAATGCCTTTATTATTTAACCTATTGATTATGTACTACTTTAATCACAGAATCAACTGCAATAGAAAATAATTAACATGATTGAAATATGGAATATCATATTAGCACTTTTATTAACATAAAAGCACTTTAAAATTATTAATAAAAATTTAATTGTTCTAGACAGACTAGAATGAAATAGAAACGAGTTTTCCCAAAATGAATTTTAGATATACCGTGAAATTTCTCTATAATGATACCCGAAGAGAACGGAAAAACATTTTATTGTATAGAGTTTATCGTTATAGACAAGGTTGAATATACACCTGACGGGACCAGAAAAAATTTCGTTATATGCAGATGTGCACTTATATCTACTGTGCAATCCACAATTATATCCACTGTGCATATATGTATATGAGATTCTAATATCGTATTCTTTAATTATCAATATATATATATATATATACTTTTAGTGAATCCTGCCTTTAACGATATTTTCCAGCAGTCCAGAAATGTATAACGTTTATTACGCTTAACCTTGCAAACAGCAATAAATTATTCATTACGATATCTTTTTCCGGACTCGTGTGTGTGTGTGTATGTGACAGCGAGTAGCGTTATAGGTTAACCTTATTATGCAGAACATGTATATCATAAGCTTACAAGGATTTTTACATGTGATCACCTTCAATGGGTAAACATGAACTTAGCTAAATAAACTTTTATCACACAGTAACTTACAAAGATCGACCAGGACTTACCATAACAAGTAACATTTTGACACTTCGGTCGGAATATACTAGCCAAAATTTTACTAGTTAAACTTTTATCATAATGATGATAGTAATAAGTAAATAAGAAGGACAAAAAATAAATGAGAAATGGAAGATGAGAAACTGAAAACTGATTTTACATTATCAAGGCCTTTATTCTTCATCAAGGCGCACACAAAATCTTCTTGTTATTTATTTCCTTTTTCTGATTACAAACAATGAAATGAAAAACTTGGCTGGAGTGCATTTGGAAGAAACAGTTTTATCCTGAACGGTAATTTGCCTTTGTGTCTAAAGAAAGGTCTTCAACCAGTGTGTATTGCCAGTCCTCTCTTATGGATCAGAGACATGGAGTCTAACTGTTGGAGTAATACGAAAGTTACAGACAACGCTAAGGAGCATGGAGAGGTGCGGAATAGCTGGGAGATGGAAAAACGCTTGGGTGGAACCGGCAAGAGTAGAAGACATCATTGTTATAGAATTAAAATGGCTGAAATGGCGATGGGCTGGACATATTGCAAGAAGAACTGATCAACGTTGGACAACAGAAATTTTGAACTGGATTCCAAGAGACCACGTAAGGCCTAGGAAACTTCCTCAAACTAGATGGGTGCATGAAATAAGAAAACAGGTTGGGCTGACGTGGAAGCGAATTGCTCAAAATAGACTTGTGTTGAAAGCATTTGGAGAGACCTTCATCCAGCAGTGGATAGATAATGGTTGAATATGATGATGATATATATATATACGTACAAGATAAATAATATCATTGATATAAACCGCATGTAATAATAAATTATCGAGTTGTTTTATAAAGTCCAGTTGATTTGTGGAATTCGCACTAGAGTGAAGAGAACTACAAAAAGTCCAGCAGAAAAGAAAAATCCATGAAATCACCGAAAAACCGTTTAGAAACCATTTAAGTTCACGATGCCATTTTTTGCCGTAAATTGCCGCTTTCGTAAGCATGATAATTCTAGCAGGTTCCAGTGTTGGACAGTATAAAATAACATACTCCACTCTTTGCTCAACAGTTTCGTCAGAGAAGCAGGAAGAAGATTCTCGCAGACCAAATCTTTGGTAAAATTGGCCAAACCTTTTATGACCAATTAGCAACTGGGTTAACTTGTAAGACAGTTCCAAATGGTTTTCATTCAGCCTATCTATGGCGGTTCCGAAAAATTTCTTTGTTACTGTTATGATTTCCACAAAATACGGCTTCATAACGTATTTCTAAGTTTAGTTGCAAAGGGTAACATTATAAATTTGACAACGGCGGTAGATATTTTCCCGTCAGAGTGGTCTGTGCTATGAGGCGACTTCGTGTCTGCTATCTTAGACAGGTGCAAAACCTGGGGGATATGGGTCTAAAGATTTGCCGCTTAAAGTAAAAATCAAGTATAATGGGTTTCTGGAAACCGGCGCACCGAAGAAAGAAATGTATTTCATCGCCGACAACCCTTAACGTTCGACCACCTAGAAGATGCCATTAGCTGGTACTGGGAAAGGACTGAAGATAAAAGGATTTTCGCGAAGGTTCGAAATGAAGTTGGAGAGGAGAAAGAGTTTGCATTTCGTCACGAATGAGTAAGGTTGTCTGGTTGTCTTCGGGAGAGAGCTCTAAGACGGACGACGGGGTCTCGTCTATAGCCATGAACCGAGAGACCTTCGCATGAATTTGTCTTCGAATTCCATCGAGTATGCACATCGCTGAAGTGCCCTGCCTTTCTACGTACATGACGCAGCATTACTCGTCGCTACTAGCCGCCTGTTTTCGTCTCTCCTGCATTGGCATCTCAAATTCAACTTTGAAACCATATGTCATTCTTCCATGACTGTATTGTGTATGTTGTTGAATGCCATGCCGATTTTATATGATATAGAGGTAAATAAGTTGGACAGAGACAAACAGAATTGACTAATAGAGTATATCGTATATGACATAAATTATAATCTGCTGGTTTTAAATAAATGTATTGTGTACCATAATCCGTCGCCATCATTATTCCTTTCCATCTTAATTGATTACGTTTTATTCGTAGTAAGTACGTAATTAAATTCATTAAGTTAAGCTTAATATTCAACATGTTGTAGCTTTCGCTCAATCAGAAGGTCGCGATATTACGCTGCCGTTCCTTGAATGCTTCCATAGTTCCCCCTATTTCTGAAATATTGTATCTTCGACATTGTTTTTTTTTTGTTTATTTCAGTCATAGGAGATTTATCGTAAATTATTGGAAGGTCATCTAATAGGGCTGCAAACTTGACAAGTGCATCGAAGTTTTCATTTCCCCGATTTCCGTTGTGGGCTTTACTCCAATTCAGTTTTATCACCCAATGATTTAAGTGGAGATTTGACATAACTTGCCGAATTTC
>QLNU02015360.1:155724349-155755264 GCA_006491805.2 Dysdera silvatica | reverse complement strand
CATCACGTGTTAAAATTTCTGACGTCAAAACCCGGCCTACAGCGACTTTCCTTCACATTTCTAGGGGAAAATTGATCTTGTGGGACAGTATCTGTACTACCACCAAATTTTTAATTTGGGTGCATGCAGTGCACCTAACTATTCAAAACTATGGCTACTTACTTTTTTTTTTCAAGAACAGTGACCTATGGAATAATTTTATATAATTTTCTCAATGTGTCTGCATTTGCTTTGAATTTTTTTTTATTACATACGAATGTTCAATTATTTTGAAAAGTTGCATTTTGTTGTAGTTTACATGCTTAAATATAGTTGCTACACTTAGTATTTTACCTGATTTAAAAGTTGAGGTTTACTTCCTAGTCTGTTAATTGTACACCTACCTAGTATTTATTGCACCTGTGTCACAAGACTTGGGTGCACTTGTGCACCTAATTTAAAAAGTTAATTTCGAACCCTGCAGTATACTATGCAGGTTATAATGTTTATTGTGGTGGCCTTATAGCCACTATAGCGACCCCTGGTTTCCAACAAAAAAAACTTATTACAAAGTTTCGAGAAGCAGAAATTTATAATTATATTATGCTGGCTTTTCTTTGTGTTCATAATGCGGCAGGATCATTCCATGGTTACTTACATTACAAAATGAGTATACTGTTGTAATATTAAATTGAAGAACTGGAAAAACAAAAAGTTATTTACTTTGTTTTAATTGTTTATATTTTAAGCCTTATCTTAACCTATCTGCTGTTTACAAAATTGTTAACATCTAATTTTTAATTATAATTAAAATTTAATTAGATTGTTGGTAACTCGCATTACAGAAAATGGACAATGTTTTTGCAACTTGGTTTCAGTTGCAAAGTTCTGCTTTGTTGATTATTGAAAGGTTTTGAAAATTTGATCACATATGTAAGGAGATTTAAAAAACAAAGTCTTATTATTCAATTTGTGAAATTTACAAATATATAGCTAATGTATATACATTGGTTACCTCGCGATTACAGTGTCCAAAAAATCAAAATCATTTTGAAGTTACGCATTATTTATAATAATGTATATTTTTAAGTTGATTATAAACATTATTCTGGCACTTTATTATAAAGTTTAGTTTCAAAATTTTACATTTTATCATATGAACATCAATCGTGGTTAAATTTAATTGTTGAGAAATATGCAAGAACACTGAATTTGAAAATATTAAATTTTTACGTTAAAAAGTAATTAGAAAGCTATAAGTTCAATTAAATTTAAGATATCTTCTTGCATTTATGACAATAGGAGGATCAATTGTTTTAATGTTTTCTCTCGTATAATAAATTTCGTCCTTTTTGTCTGGTCACTTCAAAAATATCTAATGCTTTCCATCACATTGACTTTAATATCCTTTCAACTATCTACGATTTCAGTTACTACTCCAGGAAACGAATTACCTTCATAGCTCACTTCCACCCAGTCATCCAGTTTTAAATCATTTTCTTTATATATATTTTCGTCTATTTCTTTAGTTGTAAATTGTGTAACAATTTTACCATTTACCATTTCTGCATTATGCATGTTTGAAATATCTATGATGGCCTCTGCACGCTTGAATAAATATGATAATTTAAGATATTTATTTCTCTAAGATATAGTCACTTGTTATTTCCTTTATAATTACTTTTGATTTACTACTATGTATAGCTTGTACAAAATCAAATGCATGTCAAATGCGAAATCAAAAAAATCAATATATTTTTGGCTTCTTTCACCCACACTTGATGCTTTACAGCAGCCCCTATACCATCCACGGGTCTTTTCCGTGGGAGGAAGCAAAATAATTCCACATTATTTTTTTTTCTTCTTTTTCCAATGTGCTTAAAGATAAAAGTATGTATTGATTTTTAAATTGAGAGCTTGGTCCATCTGACCAAATACATGTTATCGACGAAAATAATTCTTTAATTAAATTGTCAATGTATATGAATATTATATCCTTAGAATGATCAAGATGATTTCATACATATGCATATGACTGAAAAATTTCAGAATGCCATACTGCAGCAGTAAAAAAACTTACTTGGTTTTGTCTCCCGTGCACACTCTGGATCTCATACTGCGCAACACGTGTGTAGTTTTTAACGAAGTCTATATGAATAACTGCCAAACTCATATCAGTCTTTACTTTGATTTTGTTATCTTGGTAACTTTCATTTTGTCTTTTAATATAGTAATAAAGTATATAGTAAATATATAGTAATAAAAAACAAATATGCTTTATTAAGTATGTTCTTTTTTTAAGTCTTGTACCCTACCATTTTCTTGAACTTTTTTTAACCATCCATTTTGCATTATCCAAACCAACCATCTCACTTCAAGGTCTTCATAATTTTGGCATTTTTTTCTGAAGCTCATTTTTTAAATTTTCTTTACATTTACTGCATTGTCCAGCCGGCAATCTATTTTAGCATTTTTACAGAGGAACAATGCAGCAAAAGCATTTGTAAAAAGTTGTATAAAGGAACATCTTCGATTACATTGTGTAATTCATTTACAGCAGTGATGCAGTTCTCGTGATGTTCGCATAAGCATGCATTATGTGGTAATTTGCTGTTGAGCATGATATATGGTGGATGGAATTCTGCAAATTTACTTTTACCAATTGTTATGCCGTCTTTGGAAAAAATAGCATATGCTTTTTTCAAGCCGAATATTAAATGCCTTTTAGGAATTTTAGTTTTTTCTGTACCATTCATGACAGTAATTACGTTTTTTCTTCCAGGAGCTTTTCTACTAATATCTTCTCGTTGATAAAATGTAACAACAGCTTCCACTATTTCAGACTTAAATGCTGTAGATTTTAAATCAGTTTCATTATGATTTGAAAATACAGGTGAAATTTCATTTTCTTTTCATAGCTGTTTAATCACTTCAGTCCTTTCACATGGTGATCGTGGAAGCACATGACGAGTTCTAGCTACAGCTTTACCTAAAGATGCAAACTTTTTGTATGAAGATATAGGCGATCCAGGTGTAACAGAAAGATTTACTTTTTCTTCTTTCTTCTGTCTTCGATATTTTACAACTCTTTCTCTTGATATCATTTTTCTTTTCAAATCAAGCGTAAGTTTAGCCTGAGATGAAAGTTCTTTCTATTCGTTTTTTTTTTCTTTTTTCTTCTACTTTTACTGTGTTCTTTTTGCTTGTGTATTCTTCATATTTACCTTTAACTTTTAAATTTTTGCTCATATGTGTCATCTTTTCAGCTGATGTTAAAGGCATTTTTAAAAATACTCAACTGCTTTAAATAGATAAAACTTTACAGACACTACAGCTTAACCATGTGCTTATTTTTGTAAACAATGTGTCACAGTTAAGTATATGAAATGGTTAAGGTTAAAAAATTCTGTAAAGGTTAATTAAAAACATATTTGCGTGAATGAAACAACTTTAAAGTAGCTAAACCATGTGCTCAGTTTAGTAAACTATGTGTCATAGTTAAATATGTGAAAAGGTTATGGTTAAAAAATCACAAAAATTACAATTAATGTGTTTTGGTCAATTTAAAAATGATAATTGTGGTTATTAACAACATGTAATATTAGGCATTAAGGCAGTTTTGGTAACTTAATTGCATTAACGTGATTTCGGTCACTCTTATACACAAATTGTAATATTCATAAAAGTTTATACTGCATCCTTCTTAAACTTTATAATATTCATGATTAGGCAGTAAATGAGGAGAATACTAATTTTAAACCATGCCATTATATTACATATCTTATGACAAAGAAATATGTATGTTTTTGGTCACTTGCGTTACAAAAAAAAATGAGATTATGTTTATCTCAGAGTAACAAAATTTATATAATTTTATTTGCTATTTTTATTGAAATTATTAGAGATGTAACTCTTTAAAAGAAGAATGATGCAAAAATAATTTCATTTCATTATATATTAGGTGTGCCAGAAAGTTCTATCCATTTGGGAAGTGAAAGGAAATAATGAATTTTTCATATCTTTAATAATATTTTTGTACAAAATAATTTCCATAGTTACTTATGACCTCTTGCCAACTTGATGGTGATTTGTAAATACCATTTTTTTTAAATGTCTTTTTCTTACAGGCGACGAATTCAAGTAGTGCTTGACTGACACCTGCTTCAGTTTTGAATTTTTTCCCCTTCAAAAAATTTTGGAAGGAGAGAAACAAGTGATAATCGGGGGGTGCTAGGCCTGAAGAATATGGTAAATGTGGCAGAATTTCTCAGCTTAGTTCTGCAAGTTTCGGATGAGTCGCCAAAGCAGCATGTGGTGTAGCATTATCATGGTGCAGTATGATGTGCTTCTTATTGAATATCGCCGGCCTCTTTTCTTTGACTTCTTTGTTTAAAACATCTATTTGCTGACAGTGTCTCTCTGAATTGAGCTTCTTGTTAGGTTTTGAAAGCTTATACTATATGGGTCCTTAGATGTCCCACCATATACACAGCATTCTCTTATTCAGGCTCAAGCTTGGTTTAAAGATGGAGGGGGAAGGTTGTCCAGGCTCACAATATGATCTTTTCCTAACAATGTTTTCTTAGTTAATCCACTTTTCATCACCAGTTATCATCTGGTCCAAGAAGGGTTTGTTTTTGTTCCGAGCAGGCAGAGATGTGCATATGGCGACTCGATCATGCACATTTTTCTCACTTAACTCATGAGGCACCCATCTAGAATATTTATAGACCAATCCTAGTTTCCAAATATGGTCTGAAATGGTTTGTTGAGCTGAGTTAAGCTTTTCTGTAATCTCCGATGTTGTCGAAAAAGGATCTTGCGCTATCATGGTCTTGACAATATCGTCATCGATGAAAGATGGCCGCCCAAAGCATGGCTTATCATTAAGCTCGAAATCACCTGCTTCAAATTTTTTCGAACTATGTCCTGCATGATTTATCCGAAACTACATCTCCACCAGAAACTTCCACTAAATTTCAGCACGCTTCTGTAGCATTTCTGCCTTCTTGGAATTCGTACAAAATACAGTGTCGTAAATGAACTACATCGGTTGCCATGTTTACATGATCACATCTCATTTAATAATGAAATGAGACACTTTTGTTTCAGTTAATTTCGAAGAGCAGATGTGTATAAATGCAATGGTAAACCTAGCAGAGCTTACAACAAAGAAGTAGCTGCTCTAAATTCAACTTCGCAGGCTTACTAAGTAGCAGCACCAAACTGGTTTCGAGCTGTGTTGGCATTTTCTGTGATTACCAAAATTGGCGACTTGATTCTATAATTGGTGTAATTTCATAGATAAAGATTCCAGGGCTTCTACATAGCGCTGGCAACTTCCCTCAGTGGTGCACCATGAACATGAGTGGGAGGGCCCTAGGTCCGTGGGACTCCTCTTGGTTTAAAAGCAGGAAGTTTGGTTCGAAAAATCAAAATTTCAAGACTCGTAACACCAATTAAGGAAGTTTGCATAAGGAGTGTCAATTTTTGCTACAAAGGACAGGTGGAAAGGGTAAATTGTACAGGGGGCCCTGTGCGGCCAAGGGTTACTAAAAGTAACACTCCGGTACTAAAAGTAACAAAACATCTGCCCGGTATACATTAGCAAGATCCGTAGACAGATGCCTTAACAAATAGTGGCCATAACTATCATATCATGTAACCCAGTTATGGCCACTATTTAGTTGTGTAAAATTTACAAGTTACACACATTATAGCTGAAAATAATGAAACAACAAGGTTCTATCTCAGATTTAAATACTGTAAAACTTTCTAATTATAAATAGATTCTATGGACTGAAGTTGATTGAAGTGGATAATGCTTAATGCAATCGTTAAGAAATCCTTCTCACCATGCTGACCAGCACCAAAAAACAAAAAATGTCACACCTTCTTGTTACATATAACGATCAGATAATCACAGCCCATACGAAGTAGTTAATCTGTAGCCTGTTAAAATCTGAAATTTAATTGGCTAACCCACTTTAAAGCTTAGAAACAACAAAATTCATGAAAGTAGCCATAACAGGGGACTCCGCCCTACTATTGATTTTTGAAGGGACCGAAAAAAGATTCTGTGTTGAGCAAGTTTCCACCTTAGACAATTTTCAGTGCATATACAAAGGTATTGGACTATTTCTAAACCAGTTAATATCTTAATTAACACATAGCTACATATGCTATGTAATGTCTTTTGCCATCAATACAATAGTTTGGTAATATGTAGTTAAATTTGTTTTGGGGTAAACATTGAAGTTTCTTTGCACTTTTACTCTGAAAACTAAATTTCTAGATTATCCAAAATTTCACATATAAAAAATCGGGTCTCCTACCCCCTACCCTTGTTTTGGATAATCAGGATTCTATTATTTAAGGCCTGTATTCGACACAGAGAAAGTATATTGCCATGATAATTATATTGTATGCCATAATTAGTAAAAAAAAATTCTTCATAGATGTATTGGTAGCAGATTTTTGTAAATCTAAGAAAAATCCAAAAGTCAACACATTAACTTGTAGATTATTTATCGGTTTTGATAGTAAGAGTAGTATAGTAAGTAGTATAGTAAGAGTAGAGTAATTGTACATTTAAAAACACTCTTTTTTAATTAAAATTAAATTGGATATAACTTGTTCATGTAAAAGAGAGCATGTAACATCCAAACAATGACTAATGAAGGGAAAAATTATGGAATATTCTGTTTTTGAAGTAAGAGTAAAACACACATTAACAGCATTGCATGGATTTGTGAATCCAATTTTTTCCTCGAATATTTTGTTTATATAAATTAGGTAAATGAGAATTTTTTTTCAATTGAAAATTGAACAAGTAATGTAAGAATCCAAATCTCGTTTTAATAACATGGTTGATTTATATAAAGCTTTCATTATCTGGACTAGATGTTTAATACTTTTGTTATGCTATTTTCCTTATTTTTTATTGCAGATTATCGTCTGAAAATGTATCTCATGTATTTTATCTTTTAATGACTCAACTCCGAAAAGAACATGCAGAAATTCGATATATTATTTTAAATGCAATTAATGAACTCTTTCTTCGATCATATGAATTTCGAATGCTATTGGAAGAAAACTTGGAGGAATTTTTTGAGCTAACTTTAGAAACAAATCCAGAAATATCTCTGCCGCCACCTAAAGTATGACACTTGTTTCAGAATTATTCATACTGATTTATGGTGTTCCTTTCATAATATAGATTTCTTTGTTTTAATTAGTGTATTTTACATTGAAATTTGTTAAATTATATATAAAAATCCTAATGGACCTATAATCAGGGTGTGCACTACAGCGCAGGATCGCACTTTTCCTACAATTTGTTGCTAAATCCCACCCAAAAATAAATAACTTGCACGCTTTTCCCCGCAATCAAATTCTCATATTCATGGCAGCTCTCTCCACCTTTTTTCTCTTCCAGGCAGCCAATGTAAAAGAACACTCCTGCAGTGCACATTTCCCCAACCTTGTGCTTTCCATTCTGTCCCTCCTGACTCGTCCTTTTTGACCCCACACCTTTTCTTCCATTTTCATTTCTTAATTCCCAGAGGGGAATCTTAGTGACAGGTCCCCCGAAACAAAATCTGTAATAGGACCTCAAAAATACTTAAGGTTGCATTCACACCTGCAACAGAACCCCGTACCGTAACACCATCGCATACCCAGTCTGGACGTCAGTGCGTATCGAGACCGCGTAACATGTCTCCGTTCCACTAGTTGTCAGTTTTCCCTGATGCTTCAGAGGAATGCCACAGGGCTATATTGACCCCTACCCCCATGTTTGTGTATTTAGGCCGGTTTACGAACAACAGCGTTTTGTCAGTGTAGGCTGGATATCGGTTTGTTTGTTATGGAGTAGATGGAAGAGGTTACTCTTAATTTTATTGAAACTTACAGGGGAAAAGAGATTTTGTGGAATACCCAGCATCCTAGGTACTATAGTAAGGCTTTAAAAATTGATGCATGAGAAGAAATCGCCGAGAAATTACACACTACTAAGAAATTTGCCAATTCATTTCGAATTTGTTCAGCATATGTAGCTGGTCTTCGGGGAATACTTCTTAGAGAAAGTAATGAAGACATGGTTCATCACTTATAGTTCTGTATGTTCCTTCTACAAGTCTTCCCTCTGTGCCTGTATCGAACAATCTGAGGCCCTGCGGTGGCGCAGTGTGGTAACGCGTTCTCCTATTGCGCGGCTAATCCGGGTTCGACTCCCAGCAGTGCAAAAAGAACGCTTACTCAGAGATCTCATAAAGATCGCACTGCTCACTGTAGTCCGGGGTTTGGTTCCCTAGGCCTTAAGAGGTTCGGATTCCTCGGAAAACAGTAGGTCCCGGCGCAGCATGACCACTGTAGTCTTTGAGCCGTAAAACCAAAAAACAAACAAACAATCCGCTTGGCATATACAGGAAACAGGAGGTAGAGCTTTTTCTTAAGAAATTGTGTAAATGGGCTATCATCATTACAATAAGCTTAGCTTTTTCAAGGGATAGCAACATGAGTTTACTGAGTACTCTAAAAGTCGCTGAGGTGATGCCAAATATATTCTCCACAACTCTTCGTGCACGAGATAATCTTTAATTAAAAACCCTTTGTAATGATTTTTTAGGATGTATACCCAAAAACAGTTTCATTGATATGTCAGTAAGAGCAAATGCTTCATCTCCAATGAAAAATATGAGGGAGTTTGCATTGTGTACCATCCAAACGTTCTGCTTGCAGCAAACTTATTTCATTTTTCTGTAGTTTGTCATATAGGGAACAATTTTTAAATATACTACCATCTGAGATTTGCTCCTGACCTCCAGCATCGACGTACAAAAGATGTAATTAGCGTTCATTACTGCAAAAATTACTGTGCTAAGTAATGCTCATTTGTGTGTGTAATTAAAAAATACCCCTCCTACATTTATGGGTGCTTGCAAAATGACGTGTTTTCCAGCTAACGCACCGAGGCAATATGGAAAACTACAAATATCATTATATTGTTTTGATACTACTAACCGTCCTGCTGTGGTTGGTATCTGGAAACGAAGTTTTTTATTTAAAAATTATATAACAAAACATTGCAAAGTGGCAACAGAATCTGAAAAAAAGTCAGTTTCCCTGATTTGCGGCTATTGAATTATTACGTAAGCACCTTTAGGTGAGGTGGGGACTCCAATACTAGGATGTACGACATACTATGAGTAAAAGATATAAAATACACGTAATCACAATTAAATATTTAATTATTTAAACCAGTGGCTGGCTGTCAACCTTTTTTCATTTGGAGGCAACCTTCTAGTCTCCCTGTGGCTCTCCTGACACTTTGAAATTATAATGAATGCATTATTTTTAATAAATGCATTTTATCAAATCCACTTCTTATTTATCCACTATTTGTTTACAGCACAAGAAATAATAAAAATATAACAAAATACTTTATAATAAACTATTATATTGTTATTGCTCCTTATAGTTTAATAATATGTAGACTATATATATAGTTTAATAATATATGTATTATTATTATGTTATGCAGTGATATGCAATGGCGTTACTGTATGGGGTTCTGTTGTATGTGTGGATGCACCCTAAGGCTCATTGAGGGTGGGTTGTAGGGCAATGAAAGACTTTGTATCGGACTTGCCGCAAGGCAAAACTGGTGCACATGGAATCCCAACGTGATTGCTTCAGGAAATGCCTTCGTAAATATATGAATATTGTGGATTATTTGCATTTAATCAACTAATACTTTCAGAAGATACAGTTAGCAGAAGAAAATACCGGACGTCAGACGAGAAACCGCTGTGAGCCCTGCTTTTATTAACGATTGGTTGACATCGTTAATGTTAATTTTAAACACTTAAAAAGAAAACTTTCTTTCAGGAGTAAAGAAATACCAACAATGGCAACATCTAACACATGACTTCTCTAAACAACTAACACACGGCTTCCTTAAACCAAGTCCTGTGCTTGACCAAAAGCGTATGGATGTATAACATTCCTTCTTTCCTCTCCTAATAATCAAGGTGCGCAATGAAATCCAGTATTTCATGTCAAAAGCTAAACTTCTACACCAGGCGTGTGTCAACCGCACACAAGTTTTTTTTCACGCTTGTTTACTACTCGTATTTTCAATTGTTTAAATATGTACATACACAGGAAAAGTTAAATGAATATGCACCAAGAAAAGTATTTAGAATAAAACTTTAAAAAACAGTATTTTTTAAAAAAAAGGATTTTAGACAAAATCTCCAAAAATTAAATCAGAAGAAATTGTTTTCCGCCTGGAAGATCATAAAAAATTGGAGGGATTGGCACCTATGCTATCCCAATAAGTTCTGCTTCCTTTGAGCGGTCCTTTTAGCACTCAAAACAGGATAAAAAAAATATATAATATACGGAGAAAGTGAACGTTATTCCCGTCCTCATGCGTCTAGCTGTCAAGACACTCCAGGCTCAATGGAGGGACCCTGGTTCAACTCTGGGATCATTAAATTGTATTGATAGCTCCTTTTTTACTAATTTTGTTTCATATATGTAATCTGAATCACATTGGGCATTTATTATGTAATTAGTTTGAATGTGAAATTAAATTAGTTTAAAGAATTAAAAATTCTCAAATTTGCATTCGGATTTTTAAAATCGCACTTAATTTTGAAGTTCAGGTGGGAAAATCTCGCCTAACATTTTTTCTTAGTGTGAACACTGTATAATAGATGCTTACACTTTTGGAATATTGTACACTTTGTACACAGTCAAGGCACATTAATGTGACTGCCAGTTAATATGAAAAGGACCCACCTGATTCAGCACGAAAGCAACCTCCATCTTGTTTGATATAGTATGACCCTTGTCCTTGCGCCATAAAAATTCAACCAACCAACAGCAACTAAATGGGCTGGGAGTGACTCAATAAAGTGCTGAATGATTATCATAGATATCTGTAGCCATGCTGACTGCACTGTACCAGACAGCTGCCGGAGGGTACATGGTAGAGGATAGGGTGTCTGCTAGAATATTTGCTCAGTGGGGTGTCAAACTTCGTTTAGGGTGTGTGTTAAATTTACCTTCAAAATTTCAATTCTTCTTAATATTGCTAGAAAAGAAACAAAATAAAATATTCAGTAGCAATGAAATAATTCTTCCATATTTATATAAAAAAGTTCATTCTTTTATTCAGAGGAAAACAAAATTCAAGCATTTTTTCTCAGACATTTAGTCTATTCACAGACAGTTGATAATTGTTGAGGTGGCAGGATTTCACTTCCTGTGGTTCCTTTCCCCCCCTTGGTATCTTTATCCATATTTTTCTTCGAAAAATTGTTGCATATAAAAGATTATTACAATTTACATATGCAGAAAAAGTATAGAAAAACAATTTAAGCAATATTTTTTTTTTATTTTTTGTACTTTGAATATTTAGCAGATATATGAACTTTGAGTTTCAGGGATGTGTGTTAAGAAATTTGAGGGGTGTAGCAGACTCCCTGGTGGAGGATTCATAGAGTGATCAAGGTAGTCCCTCAGGTTCTTGATTGGGTTCAATTCTGGGGAATTACAGAGCTAGGAAAGTATTTGTATGTCTTAGTCAGGCTTTTTAAAGCACTATCTGGACCCTTCTGTGTGACGCATCACATCGTCTTGCTAAAAGATTTCATTCGTCCCAGAAAAAAACGATGAACAAGTATAGGTGTTTATCAGTGTCTTTAACCTTTTTCAGTCCAAGGGTAAATTTTGCTTCTTTTCGTTGGCTTGCAGACTGTATCAGCAATGTTATGACTGAACATAGGTGGATCTGGGATGGGAGCTGGAGGCGCCCCTCTCCTGGATCTACTTTTGCTGCCGTTTTTTCTTAAGTCTCTATTTTTGTTCGTCCACCCAAAAATATTTTCTGGATCCATCCCTGGGATTGAGTATATACATATATTGCAATGCAAAATACTTTTATCTGTTGATATATGCAGCGAAATCAAATTATTCAGTGAGATATTTTGCACTACTTATTTTTAACAAGCCTGTCAATATTAGGTCTTATTTTTGATATTGCAACTCTAAGAGTGTTTCCAAGGTGGACGTCAGTTATTCTGGTCCTAACTTTTGATTTTACTAACTTTATTCCTTAAAGAAGCTGTTTGCAGACGTGAGTGCTCCTGAGTAGTGATTGGCACAGAATGACCCTTACTGTTATTGCGCCATAAAAATACAATCAACCAACCGAATAGTGATACCGTTTTCAGAGCATGCAGTCCGATGGTTGGGAAGATGTTCTTATCGATATATTTAGAATAGAATTCAATGAGTCCCAAGTTGACTCCACTGTTACACTGCAAATCAATAAAACTATCCCTAATATCCATATATATGCTAAACAGCTAACCTAAATCATGATTCAGGGAAGACCACTTGTTAACTTTACTTCTTTTGCGTTCTACGATACTGTAGAATGGGGTAACATTGGCATGCGGGGTACATTTGGCAGATTTTTATAAAAACATTTCATCGATGTTTTTCACACCCAACCATTCGATTTTGTTGAATAAAAAAATTACTAAGTGTGATAAATATTATACTGGGATTTTCACTTTAACCCACCTAGGTTTAGTTTAGGTAGTGGCATCAAAAAAAAAAATCAAAATTGTGTGCACAAAAAAAGAGCATTTTTAAACACCCAAAAATCCATGTCCCGCAAATACACAATTCAAACAAGGGAACTTATTTTTCCATTATGTGACAGTTTAACTATGCATAGCACTGTTGTTGTGTATTTTAAAAATATTATGTTCATAACTTTTCTGTAAAATAATATTTGATGAAAAGTTCTCTGTTTGAAGTCTAAATCGAGGTAACTTTGACAGCTGGTAAAATGCCACGAAAAGAAGAGAAAATCCCTGGTAAAAGGTCTTGCGTAACTTATACAGAATCCCAATTACAAAAGCAGTGAACAAAATCAAATTTGTTGAACTTAGCTGTAGCACTACTTCTCGAAATTACAATGTACCACATGGCATCATACAAAATAATCTGAAAGGTTGTCACATGATGCTCTGATTATTCTCTCTGAATTTGTAGAGAATGATTTTCAACCCTCCACAAGCTCCCCTAATACAAAATCATTATCAACTGCTTCTCAATCCAAAACAGCAAATCTTACGACATCTGCTAGTGTGTCAACTGGTAGTGTTAATATCGCTGTTCCAGTTTCACCTTTTTTGCTGAGTTGTCACCAGTACGTTATTGTTAAAGTTTCCAACAATAAAATTGTATATTTTTATATTTGTGTTATTCAAGCTTTGAAACACGATGAACGAGTTCCGGTAGATGTACTGGCATTACAGTCTGTTAAAAAATCTAAAAATGTATTCCATCCTCGGGGCAATGATATATCCCATGTTTCATATGATTACATTGTCGAATTATTGCCTCATATAAAATTTATTTGCCATGGTGATCATGTGAAATATGAGTTGCCTAGAGTAACTTCATATGCTCGGTTGGTTGTGTTTTTATGATGCAAGGATAGCAAGGGTTATTCTGTGCCAAACAAGGTGAGACACATGCTCAGTGAGTCTGTCATTGCAATTATAGTTTAAATTAACATACTACTATTGGTTATTTTTAAAAGCAGCAGTCTAAACAGTAGATAGGAGTAGATGAAAGTGTGCCAAAGAAAGCGAAAACTGTCTTATCTGCAGGAAAAGTCATGGCTACGATTTTCTAGGATTCTCGTGGTTTGGCTTATAGACTACCTGAAAAAAGAAGAACCATCACAGGGCAGTATTGTGTTTCACTGCTGGACCAACTGAAGGGTGCTATTCAGATTAACGTTTAGATCTGGTCAAGAAGAAATTGCTCTTTTATCATGATAATGCACCTGCACACACGTCACAGGTTGTTGCTTCAAGACTCCATGACCTATACTTTGAGGTGCTTCCATGTGTACCGTATTCACTGGATTTGGCTCCCAGCGATTATTTCCTCTCCCAAATTTGAAGAAATGGTTTGCTGGATGAAGATTCATCAAATGGTGAAGTCCAAGCTGAGACAACCGCTTATTTTGCAGAGTTGAACTAATCATTTTTTACTGACAGTATTAAAAAGTTGAAAAGTTATAGGTCTAAATGTATTGAATTGCTGGGTGATCGTGGTGGGGAAAAAATCTCAAAAATCTTGTTTCTTTGTTTGGTCAAGAACTTTTCAAATGACCCCCGTACTTCTGCTGACCATAATATTATTAAAATATGGGCTCAATAAGCTTCAACAACTCAATATATACCAGAGTTGTCCAACCTTTTTAGGCAGCAGGCCACTTAAAATTTTTTCATGGCTCTCATGAACCAACGACTTCATAAAAACAAAAAAACAAAACAAAAAACCTTGCTAAAAGGTACTCTTCAGAATTTCTTCTAGTTGTTTACTTCCAGTATAGAAAGGGGACCCTCATGCTGTCCTCATGGTTTTTCCTTATTTCTGAAAAAAATCAAAAGTTTTTGTTTTAGAATTTTTTTAATTCCAAACAGTTGTCGGTAGGCCAGATTGTGGCCCTCAGGTTGTCAACCCTGGTCTATACCATTTTAGTACCCATAAAACAATAAACTTCTCATCACAGTGCTTTTGCCATTAAAACGTGTCCTCCCTACCCCCATAATGGTTCTATATCTCAAATTTAGCAACACTTTTCTTAGCTGCTTGATTTTCGTATTTTGATTGTTTCCCTTGGGGTTATCTCAAAATGGAAGTGTTCATCATTAGACTGCACATAAGTTTTAATCCCCGATTATTGAAAACCAGGCATTTGTAGTATTTAGTATTTTAAAATGAACATTTTATACATTTATAAAACCTAAAGAAACATTTTCTGTAAAAAATTATTTTTATATTTTGTTCAAAAATGTAATATATATATATATTTTACATTTAGGCAGTTGCTGAAAGAGTGAAGTGTCAAGCTCAATGCTTTATCAAATCATGGCATGTCAAATTTGGCGATAATTGTAAAAGATTGGATTTAGCATATTCGTTTTTGAAAAACTGTAAAAACGTAAGTATTTTCCTCAAATTTATAATTTGTTTGACTGTGCTTTCGTTGAGGTTTCTAATTACAGTGATCTCCACTTATGTGTGGGCGCAGGGGACAGCGAGAGAAACGCACAAAAGTGAAAAATCACAAAAGGGATCTTAAAAGTGAAATAACAATACATTATATTAAAGACTGGAAAAGTGACGAACACTACGCAAATATAACAATAATGGAAAAATAACAACGTTTTTTTATCGTAGTTGTAAGTTTAAAAGATGGTTCGACGCACGTTTCGAGAGAACAAGGTCTCTCCTCGTCTGGAACTAGCGTGCAATCAAATGTGCGTCGAACCATCTTTTAAACTTACAACTACGATAAAAAACGTTGTTATTTTTCCATTATTGTTACATTATATTGTTAATTAATACTACATATGTATACACTACTGAAAAATGTAAATAAGACTTTTTTCAAAATGCAATGAATTTATTTTTTAATGAATTAATGTACTATATATTTTTTAAGAACACAAAGAAAATGGAAATGCTTACATACCCAAATTTCTTTTTACTCCTATTACTACTTTCTCACAAAATAATTTATAATCAAGGATTGTATTTGTTTCCGTGAATTTGTTTGTTTGGATTTTTTATGGCGCAAGAGCATCTGGGCTATACTGCATCAATCTGTGAATTTTCAAAATGAGTGTTTCCAAGTTCATCAAGACGTGAAAAAATTCCTTCACTTCCTGGATTTAACTGAAAATAGTCACGCAGTATTTCTAATGCTTCTGACGCTACTGTGTTAGTTGGAGGAACTTTTGCCACATTTTCTTCATTATCGTCATCCACCTCTTCATCTTTGTCACCACCATTTATTTCAGCTGCAATATCTCCAATTTCCCGCAATTGCACTGTGATTAAATTTTCATCTGCATCAACGAATTCATTGAAAGTACACATAGCGAGTCTACCAGATACAGTACGCCAATCTTCTTCGTTTATGTCATTTTCACTTTTATTTTCCGGCTTCTCACATTCATTTTCTGCTGGAAACGATAATTCTGCTTTCTTAAAGCAGCTTCTAATATACTTGTCGGTGACGTTTCTCCATGATGAGCACAACGTATGAATTGCATCAAGGATGGTAACTTGCTTCAATTCGTCTTTTGTTGCATTTTTTGTTTGTAAAGTAGCCAGAAGTCCACGGATTAAAGTTTTTCTATAGTGCACGTTCACACAACGAATGATACTAAGATCCAAAGGCTGAATCTTGCTCATGCAATTGCAATGCAGGAAAAAACACAACTTTCGTGTTGTTGAAAGTTGGAAGATTTTGTGGGTGAGCAGGACATTGATCCACGAATAAGAGAACTTTCCGTTTTTCTTTTTCCATTTACTGTCGAATTTATGAAGGAAATCCAAGAAAATGTGCAACGTCATCCACTCTGTTTTGTTGCTAGTGTAGTCGCAAGGAAGCTTCTTCACATTCTTAAAACAGCGAGGTTTGTTTGATTTGCCAATGACCAATGGCAGGAATTTTTCCGAACCATCAGAGTTGCAACACAGCAAGACAGTCTTTCTTTACTTTTTTTCTCACCATGGCATGGTTCTCCCTTGAATGTTTAGGTTCTGTCGGGCATCATTTTATAAAAAAATCCAGTTTCGTCACAATTGTAGATGTTTTTCGGTTCGTATCCGTTTACTAAAGTAGCCAAGTCTTCTTTCCATTGTTCTACAGTTCCTTCATTGACATTCCACTTTCCCAGAAAGGCAACGAGTTGCCAAGCCATGCCTATTTTTGAATTTTCAATCCATCCATGTATGCAGAAAAGTTTTCATTTCAAAACTCACGCTATGCGCTTCTCCCTTAGAAGCTCAACGTTAACAGGAATGTTCAAGGCACAAGCTTCTTTAAACCACAGCATTAAAACTTTCTCAAATTCTTTGTACTTTCCGCCTTGAATTTTGCTTCTTTTCTTGGGAATTCCACGTTCGATGAGATACTATTATCGCTCCGATTTTTTAAAATCCCTCTCAATGTGATTCTGGGATATTAAAATACCATAAAGCTTTTGAGGTGCAGGATTCTCTTGAATTTTTTAATAACATCCATTTTAAACGAAAGCGACAATTTCGTTCTTTTCGCCATTTTAAAACGTAACCATCTAACCAAAACTCCAAAGATTGTTCTTTCCTTAGCGATCAATGCCAGTGGTACGTGCATGCTTCTCTAAATCACACTTTTCCTGGAATCTGAACAATAGGGGAAGGGCGAGGGAATGCATTCCTACAAGCAGAACAAAACTCGTAAAATTCTTGCGATAAGCAAAACCTGACTAATTGAAGAACCTGCTTTTTGAACTGAGACTGTTTTTTTTTTCAACACGCATAAGTGAGAGGTGCTTTATTAGTGTGGCGTATAAATGAATAAGAGTTATCATTTAAGTCAAAAATGCATATAAAAGAGAGCGTGTATAAGTGAGGGATCACTGTATTTGCATGGAATTAGCTTAATCAGGTTTTAAGCTCAGACGGTAATTAAAAAAAGTTTGTATATATAAGAACCAAGTATGGATGTTCATATTTTGTAATCAATTTATTTCTTTATCCTGTATGCACTCTTATGTGATAGAACTCAATGAAAAAAAAAAATTATAGTATAATTTGAATTTTCAGAAGTATTCAATTCTAAGTACCCAAAGTAACATCTTAATGATACGGTGGTTAAACGTATTGTCTAACTTTAACTAGATCTAAATTTGAATTAGAGTAAATGTGAATATTTTTAATTCAGTGCTATTCTGTGGAATCACGTTAGTGATTGTGTTTAAGTTGGTATTGTTTCAATTAGCGATTTAAATTTAAAAATTTATTTTGAAATGCAGAAACTAGGAAAAAAACATAAAAAGAAATTATTGTTCACTGAAATTTGAGTCTATCGTGTCTTTTGTGCACTTGAACAGTTAAATACACAAGTTGCAGATAGCCTTAAATATAATGAGATACCTTGTTCTAAAATTAAAATTTGCTTTTAAATGTTAAAAAAAATGTTTATGAGTGTAGATTTGTGTGTAAAGCTAAAATCTAATTTTTTCAAACAGGCAAATTGTATTTTTGATCAAGGATTACCTGGATTCAGATCCACAATAAACCCACTAGTGTGTTTAACACATTCGCCTAGCATACCATTATCCCAAGTTTGACTTCCAGCTATTTTCCCATCTGCATCTTGTAGGTGGGAAAATTTTCCATGTCAAAATTTTCCGGTCTTGAAATTTTAAAAATTAATTTTTCTTTTTAAAAAATGTCATAACTTCTCCCTTTCTCTCTCTCTCCGTGTACGCATATAATTTTAAAAAGTTTAAATATAAAAAAAAAAATATTAGATATTACAAATATTATCATCAGTTATGCATAACATAATCGTAATTCCTTCCTCTCCTGACTACATAAAATGGAATCCTTTGCAAACATCAGCATTTCTTTTCCCATCCTATTAAAATATATCTTACATTTTCACTAAATCAGTTCTGTTTTGAGTCGGATTCACAGCAGTCTAAACTAGAATTTAGCAATTCTGGAGACAGCGGTGATGAAGAAATGATGGACAGTGATAGTGAATAAGAAGAATTTTGTTCCAAACAACCAACTCTTTAGGCGTACCGTCATCAATCTTCTCTTTTTTTTCATGGAGTTTGTAAAGTGTCTAATTCTAATCTTTTTGTGCATTTGCATAATTAATAATTTTGCTACATATACGTGGGTGGCAAAAATTATTGTATAATTATGACTATATTACATTTTCATTGTTTGATCCACAAATTAAGCAAATTTTAAGATTTTACCGTAACTAAATATGTAACAAAAGAGTTTCAACAATCTTACTTTGCAAATTTTATTTGACCTTGACTAGGTAGCATTGAGTGTATTGTAAGATTTCGCTTTTTCTATGAATGCCACATCAGTCGTAGAGTCCTTTTGACATATGCATATTGTAATTTCTGTGCTGATTGCTGTTTCCATGTCTTTACGAAAATTTAAATGAAATAAACATATTGCTTCTGTAAATTTATATAGAAAATGTGCAGGTGTTGTGTCAATGAATCCGATTCCTCTTGTTATGTGTGCGATGAATTAACTTTAAAAAATGATCACACTTCCAACTAGGAAAAATTAAATATAAACTTGTTAATGAGTTACTGAAATTTGGGATGTTCAGTGTCGTTGAAAATTAATTTCTTGGTATCTTATTTACACTTTTTCCCTAAAAATATATATGCCGAAAGCAATGAACATGGGGGAACACTTTTACCTTTTATTACAATTTTTCTTTAATTGTTCTAAAACTTTACAAACTGTAACTTTTTAATGTTGTCGTCTTATTTTTTTAGCTATCTAAGTGTTTCTTTAATCATTTATTTTATTCTTAAAGTCACAAAATAGAAAATAAAAATCTGATATTGCTCAATGCAAAAATGTGTTAAAATTGAGATTTTTCAAAATTTTGGTTTTTGATCATCTCAAAATCTGTGGGTAATAGACACTTTTTAATGACCCAAAACTAACTCCCAAAATTGTAAAAATTATCACTTCATGAGAAACAGAAACCTTGTTGAACAGTGTAATTTGAGTATGCTTTAGTGCAGGAAACTTCCAGAAAATCATAACTCTAGTAAAGGTCTAGTTTACAAAATATATTGGGCATATGTTTTAGAATCTTGTTTCCTTTTTACAGATTTTTAGATAAGTCTTACTGCATTTTATATTTTAGATAAATTTAGATGAATCTCAAGCATTGGTAAATGATGAAAGGAGGCAACAAGTATCTACACGTCCTGGGAAGAGCATTGCAAAAAAGATTAGTATAGCTAAAAAGGAGTTTGATGGTCAGTATGTGATTTTACTTACTATTTTTTTCTCTTTTGTGTGCATGAATGTGATCTTTAATTGGATTACATAATAAAATCTGAGGCAATAAATTTATGCGCACTCAGCTCTCAACAGATACTGCTCGGTTGAATATGTAGATTTTTGTTGTGTCTTGCACAGTCAACGAAGTGTGAATGAGGTATAAAATCTTGCACAGTCTCTGCATTGTTCAAAAGTCGAGAAAGTGGCAAGAAAGAGGTCAAGGTCATAAATGAATTTGAATATCCTTAGGAAAGACAAAATGGATCGGGTATGTAGCAGATTTCTTTTGAATTGTCAGAGTTCCTATGCACCTTGTGAATCTGGAATTATCAAGGAATTTGAAACTGTCTTGAAAGATTCGGGAAAAACAAGATTTTTGGTCAAACCTGGAAAAGTCGGAAAACCCTAACTTCTGTCTTGAATAGTTAAATTGCTATATATATATGAAGGGAGCCTCGCCAAGACCGCGTAAACTCTGCACAGCGTGATTCCTTGCAAAATTCTAAGCAAAAAATGTTAATTCGAAAATGCTGAGAAATTCATATTTTTCGAGTCACTAAGGTTTGAAATTTAACCACTCTCTTGCTGTTTTTCTTTGGTAACGCCTTTTAGGCTGAGGTTAAAACAAATTGAAGAAATCTTGTTTTTGAAAAGACGTGGAATGAATGTTTTTGATTGTTTATTCAGTAATTTTACTTTGAAAACCAACACGTATGCAAATTTTTCTTCCCTTCTGGTAACCTTCGGGATTCCATTCTTTGCCAAGTATCAGTAGGTAATGCACAAAATGAATGGTTAAAAATAATTAGCAAAAAAAAATTTTTTTTTTAATCCTCATAATACACACACACAAGCATGTAACATCAATATTTTAAAGAAATTAAAAAATCAACAAATTCAAAAAAAAGGGGCGAGTTTAAAATTTACATTAATATTTTACATTAACGTTTAAATTCATATTGATTGTAAAAACTGTTATAAGATTTATATTATTATTACATTATTATAGACAACTTTTAACAAATAAGTCAGATATAGGCAAGCTTTTGAGAGTAAAGAGCTATTTTTGATCTAATGTATGTACTTCTAGGACTGATGCCAAGTGAAGGGGCGAACCGGGCATTCGCACTGAGTGGCAGATTTTTGGGGCCAGCAAAATAGGATTATTATAAAAAATGAAATCCTTTCGTGGTGGAAAAACATTTGTTCACCCCGAACGACCTAATGCATAGTACTGGCCCTGTATACCTCAATTATCCAGTAGTGACCAACACTGTCTTTGAATCTCCTGGACTGGGTTCGACTTCTAAAATATTAGATTTAATGGAAGTGTATTGTAGTCCCAAAGTCACGTTAAGCTATCGGTTCCATCGAAGAAAACCCTTAGCACAGTTTGGAAACGTAAAATATGTGAATGGGTTTGGTTCCCTAGGCCTTAAGAGGTTTGGATTCCTCGAAAAACAGTAGGTCCCGGCACAGCATGACCATTGCAGACCTTGAGCCGTAAAACCACAAACAGAGAAAAAAGAATTAAAGACTATTTTCTTGAAGTTGAAAGGACATCAGATCGAGCACCGAGGCTCATTATTCAACTAACCCAGCAATACCAACTTCAGATAGTATGGGCATATGCGCCAACATCAAGCCACATCTATGAACAAGTTGAAAAATTTTATAAAGAAATCAAACTGTTACACACCAAAGGGAAACAACATATCAAACTCATCATGGGGGATTTTAATGCAAGAAGTGGACAATAGAAATAAGGAGAGACATCGGTTGGTAAATACGGATACGGGGAAAGGAATACACGTGGCGATCAACTCGTTGAATTTGCAGGAGCTGAAAATCTTAGCATCATGAATTCATTTTTATAAAAGAAACCGCAAAGAAAATGGACATGGAAATACCCCAATGGGGGAACTAGCGAAATTGACTATATCCTGGCAAACACTAAATCGATTATTGCAGATTGCAACGTACTGAATAGATTTAATATGGGAAGTGATCATTGAATAGTTAGATGTAAAGTGTGCTTAAATATAATACTAAAATAGAAAGACAAAACTCATTAGGAAACAAGTGTGTAAGAGGGTGGATTTATTAACAAATTCGCCTGATCCCAGCCCAATAGACTGTTGACTTTCTTTCAAAAAGCCCTCTACAAAAGATCGGTTAAAACTTTTTCTTCAAGAGGTTTGGGCCAACGTATATATATTCTACAAGACCTTTTATCATTGCCTTGCATTCATCAAATCCATGCTTAAGTAAGTTGTTGATATATATACTTAGAAAGGAGGACCCATTAAATAGTAATTGTACCTGAGAGCTGGATGCGCATTAATTTATTATTTCAAAGTTTTAGAAAAAGCAGTGTTTCTATGCATGTATTGAGATGCCTATTACAGTATTGTTACCAATTTTTTTTAAACCACAACTCAGTTACAGTACTTCATTTATTAAACAAGTGTCCTTACAAATGCAAATCTGCTTTTCTTACTGTATATAACAACCACACATAGGATGCACGTAAATTTATTGCCAAGGTTAAGGTATATTTGTATTATAAATATGTAAATATATGGTAAGTACATTTCAATATTGCCTGTTGGTGACCATTTTTTTATTTTTTTTCCAGATATGGAAACGGAGATTTCAAGTGTCCTTATACAGATTGAAAATTGTTTTCAGTTGATTATACATCCAGCAAATAATTTATTTATATCTTCTGACTTTAAACCTAATGAATCAAAAGCTTCAGACACATCCTGTCACTATAATCATGAAGCCAATTCAAATATGTTCAACGATATTATACATGATGTTTCAGACAAGCAATATTTAGAAAATACTGATAATCAAGTTAATTTTTCATTGCGACAGCATGGAATTACTGACATAAAATCAAATATTCATGTACATGTAAATGAAAGTAAGTTTTTAAATATGCATCTCTTAGTTCATTAAACAACATATGTTTGAGTGAATAAAATTTCAGAAACTAATGGCTAAATGAGTTTTTAATTATATTAATTGCATCAAATTTTATTTGTTTACATGTATCATTCAATGTCTCATTTAGCTCTAAATATTTCTGAATATGTATTTTGGTTGAATTGTGGGTAACAAACATATTTATGGTGTGTGAAAATAATTATACTCGTAAGGGTTTTTTTTATCTAACGCTCACACTTGACCTTATGGTCATTTGATGCCGTGCAGCCCAATATAAAGTGTTATTACCAGAAATAATCATTAGAGTCGATCTTAGCTCTTGTGTTAAAAAGTTCAGGACACAGCCAAAAGTAATCAGAGTCCATTCAATCATTGTCATTGCAGAGTGGGACATATTGGGGAGTCTGCCAGCACGTTTCTAAAAATGTGCAACTGGAGATAGTCATGTCCTGTTAAAAGTCTGGAGTTTGATACCGAAGTGGATCTGTGAAGGTTCCTTGGTAATGTAGTTGTAAGCAGAGAAGACCATCTTTTATGAAGAGCTTTTCCACTGTGGTTAGCGGACTGGAGTTTAGTAAAGGTTTTTTCAATTTGAGAATAGGCTGTTAATAGTCCAATTTTGTTAATTGGGTGATTCATTTGACTTCCTGCCTTTGCCAGTATGCCTGCTCTTCCATTTCCAAGCTCGTAAAGTGCTATAAAGCAAGGCAGAAAAAAAATTGATTTCCCTTTATAAAAAACAACAAAAATGCTTAAATTGCTATACTACAGAAATAAATCACTGTAATTAGAAGTATAGTATATCGAAAGAAATATATTAAACTATATGTATAAACGAAAAAATTCCAGGTATGTTATATGTAAACTGGTTTGCTTTTTTAGTTTCAGCTGTTGTCATTGAAGAAAATCAAGACAATATTTCAGTAATAGAAAATCTCCATGATCTTCACAAACAGATATCCTCAAAATACTTACCCACTGTTGTAAGATGGTCAAAGGTAAATATATTACTCAGTTGATGAAAAAGTAACAAGTCTGAAATTAGAGATTTCGTAGTTGGAATAAAATGTAATTCATATTTTTATATGATATGTGCAATAATAATTTTATTTCCTTTTTTAATATATAACAGATATTAAAGGAACTTACATGTAAAACTGATAATTAGCAATGTTAGATTAAACGTTCTATTCGGTGAGAATTTAGTTCATATGACTAACACTAAAAATTTAATTTTATTGCTATCAATACTAGATCTACAATTTCCCACATTAGTACTATTTAGTGATGAGACCTCCTTTACCCATGAAGGAATTTTTAACAATCGCAATCATTATGCTTGGGCTGTTGAAAATCAATATGCCATTAAGTCTTTTAAAAAGCAACGGTGATTTTCTGTAAACGTAAGCATAGGTGTCATTGGCGAGTATGTGGTAGGACCTTACCTGTTGCCAGATCATCTGACCGATTATGTGTACCTTATGTTTCTGGAGCAAATGCTTCCTGATCTGCTGCATAGTGTTCGCCAAGCCACATGAAAGGACATGTGGTTGATTCATGATAGGGCCCCAGCATGCTTTTCCTTATAGGTGAAAAAATTTCTAAATGAAACTTACCCCAGGCGGTGTATTGGGCATGGTGGACCAGTGGCTTGCATCCGCGATCCCCTGATCTTAATCCACTAGACTCCTTCTTTTGGGGCCCTACCTAAAATCGTTAGTGTATGACATGTCCGTTGATTCGCTGCAAGATTTAGTTGCAAGCATCATTATTGCTGCAGACAAGATCAATTCCATATCAGGTATCTTTGAGTGGATGTTACAATCCATCATTCGTTGATGTCAGTTGTGCAACATCATCCTAGGATGACATTTTGAGCAGCTACTTCGACTCCTGGAATTGAATCATAAATTGTTATGTTTGTTTCTTTTCTCTGTTAAATTACTGACCTGCGTATGTGAATGTATTATTTTTTGATTGAATAAATGTATTGTGATTATGGTTTTTATACTACAATTGTCTGTCAACATGTATTATCAACTCTCTTATTTTGCCGATAGAGTTCAGGGACACCCTGTATATTATATATAAAAATCACTGGATAATAAAATTTGAAAAAATTCAATGTATTGCAAAGAAGCATGTACTACATTTTCTGCAGATTTTTACACAAGCTGAAGATTGCACTGATACTTTGAAAAGAACAATTGATCTGAAGTGTGCACTAGAGGAAAAAGTGACCAAATTCAACAAACTTTCTTTTTCTGCATCAAAGTTTCTCATCACAGGTAAAATAATGGGAAAAAATGGTCATAAAATTTTGATGTAGTTTCATACTTTGTTGAGCCATTGACAATTGTTTCAGCAGAGATCTGATTTCAGTCTACGGAACAAATATGTGAAAGATGGTGATCTCGGGACATACCCCGCTATTTGTTGGCTCTAATTGAAAATATGAAGTTAAGCAAAAGATTGAGAGGGCAGTTTTTTGTAAATTTCAAAGGAAAATTGCTTTCGCAATGATCATTTACAACATTTTTCCTTTTAAAAAGATCAGGTGTGCTTAAACAAAGTTAGTCCTGCAGTGGTAATGTGTTCACCTATAAGAGGTTTTGATTCCTCAAAATTCTGTAGGTCCTGGTGCAGCACGGTGTTTGCTGACTTGTGCTGTAAAATTTACAAACCAAGCTTGCCAACTAACTGCTCACTCTAGTCCAAGGTTAGTTCTCTGGGATGTAAAAGGTTTGAATTCCTCAGAAAATTATAGGTCTTGGCACAGCATCGCCTTTGCTGTTCTTGTGCTATAAAATTCAAACTTAAAGAAAAATTAAATCTGAGGGAGACTTTACTTTTTCAGCAAGTGTTGCATTCAGAAAGGAGAATCTATGATGTAGTTGCTAATAATGTTTTACTAATTTTCAAAGTTTCTGCTTGCAGATATAAATTTTATCTTCTGTGGGTCTAAAGTGAAATGCTTTCCACATCTAACCAATATAACATTTTCCACATTCACCATGGATATTATAAATACTGCAATGGTCCAAATGATACAGGAATAGTATCCTTTAAGGTTTGAGGTGACAATTTTGTTGATTTATATGAGGATGACATGGAAATTGATTTTTTGGGAAATAAATGTTAAATAACGAGTAAAATTTTTCACTGACATTCCGACCAGTGACAAATTTTACTCGTTACTGTAAACCCTATCAATCAGTGTATTCTGTTGTAAAAGAAATGTTATATTTTTGTGACAAATGGAATATGAACTACCTTTTTTGTGGAGAAGATTCATAGGAAAGTGTGGAAAAAAGTAAGTTCTTTTGGCAATTTTATATTACACAGACAGTGGTAAACTGTCTAACGGAACCCACTTTTTTTTTGTAATTGTGGCTGGGCATACAGGGTGTTTCACAAAGGATTCCCTAAGTTTCACATAATTCTAAGGCATTGCTCAATGGAAGAATGAAACAAGTGGTATGTTTATAAAAACAATGTTGTAAAAAATACAGAAATTTCAAAGTATTAGTTACAAATGTTACCAACAGATGGCACTGTAGTCTCAGTACGGATCCCTATAAAGAGTGCTCTGAAGCACAGAGTGATCAGTCTTCGGACGGTTACACACTGAAGGAACTGGATGAAGTGTTGTTTTGGTACTCGAGCATCACCGGTTAAATCACAGTCCTACGGCAAAAAGGTGCAATTTTCGATCCCAATTTAAAGTTACAAAAGGTCCTGATGCGAAAACAATTTGCCAGCTTTTTTTGACAAATTTCAACTCACAGACAGGGTGGCTGAAGAGTTAATAGGAAATGTTGATCCCGGGCAATCTGGTTACACCTGAAAATGTGAAATGTCATGACAGTTGCATGACATTCTGCCTTCACTTGACAAAGGGAGCAGTTGGCTCCCGAAACGTCGTGTTTTTAAACCTTACGCCAGTGTCGAAATAACTGTTTGTTACAGTTGCTGCAGTTATTCAGTGTAATCCAAGGAAATTCATATGAAGAATGGCATCTGAATCCAGATTAACTCCATTCAGCATGTACAAAATCCTATAGAGCAGCCTATATATATTTTCGTGTAAGATCCAAAGTCACCAAACCATAACAGTTCAAGCTGTGAGAGAGAAAAAAAAAAGAGTTTGCTAACGAATTGCTCGCCATGTTTGATGATGATGGGTTTGGTGTTGGCTGCGTATAGTTCACAGATGAGGCCCATTTTCACTTGGATAGGTTCGTGAATAGACAAAACTGGCATTTTTGGAGTATCGAAAACCTGTAGTTCTGTCAAGCACAACCACTACATTCCAAAAAAATTATCATTTGGGGTGCAGTATCCAGCAAAGGCATCATTGTCCCTTTTTTCTTCTGAGAAACGATTACTAGGGAATGGTACATTGTGGTTTTGGAATAATTTGTCACCACACTACAATTGTTGGAGGATCAACCAGGCACTTCACGGTTCATACAAAATGAGGCCTGACCACACTACTTCAGCCATTTTTGATTTTCTTAAGGAATACTTCTGTAATAGTCATTCCGTTGAATTATTCCACATTTACTGGAACAGGCATGGATTGGCCTCCATGTTTACCCAATTTTACTCCCCTCCCCGCGACTACTTTCTGTGGGGTACATCAAAGGACACTGTTTTCTGTGACAATCTTGCAACACTGGATGAGCTTGATGAGATGATCTGTCAGGAATGTGCATCATTTCCGTTGATACACTACAGAGGGTGACTGCCAATTTCATTCTTTGTTTGTGCCATCTCTGTGCTGCGCAGGGTGCACAATTTTAATCAATTTTGATGTAATTGCAACAACTGTTTGCAAAGGACAATGTCACCACCAAGGGTCGAAATTTACGGTTACCCGCTTGCCCTGGCAATCAAATTTTAAGGGCAAGTTAAACAAAAAAATCAGTTGCCCCTTGGTCAACCAAAAAAAAAATTTTTTTTTTAACCTCGATATTTATAATATAATAAATCAAAAATATCGTTAAATGCAATATATAATCAGATTTGAAACATGTTTTGTGGGGACAGTACTAGTTTGACAAAAAAGCTTTCAATACTTATCCATATCATAAAACGTTTCAAAAAAACACTTCAGAGAGTGTATTGTTTCCATTCAAGAGATGCTCTAAATATGAACAACCTCAAAACAGCATGCAGTGCATTAAAAAAAGTTTGTGAAACCCAGGCATGCTGATGAAACGAGGTGGATTACTTACTCCCTTGAAGCTGCAACTGCAGTTCATCAGTTATATCCAGCTCTTATTAAACACTTTGAAAAGGTTTCTGTAAGTGAACACTGCTGAAGCGAAGGTTAAGTCAAAACAGATTTTGAAAGTGATCATTATATCAGAGAACTTTATTTTATACTTGCATTTTCTGATGGACATTTTGCCTATTCTCAGTCAGTTATCATTAAATTTTCAACTACAAAATTTGCCCCTCCTTGAAGTATATTATACACTATACAATAACTTATGTACACGGAAAAACTAGAATCAAGCCCAGGTATCAACTTTAATAGTATTCTGTCTTCAAAATTATTTCATAATGTAAAAATAAAACTTCAAGATTACAAAGATTTTTCTGCTTCATCGGTAACAATAAAATCTCTTCTTCAATCACTGAAAAATAGATTTGAAGATGTTTCAATCATAAATTCTATGAACATTTTGAATTTCAAAATTTGGGCCAGAAAATTTGGAAGAACATATAGGGACAGAGAAATTACCGAATGCATTACAATATTCAAAGACGTTATGCGAGAAAACAACTGTTCTGTTGAAGGCACAATATGCGAATGGGCTGATTTTAAATATGTTTTACACACAAATAATAAGAATGCCTCCAAGTGTGATTGAAGTTCTGTAAATGAATTGAATACTATAAGGAATTTTTTATTGTTAATAGACTTGCTTCTCAGTCTTCCAACTCAGAGTGTGGATTGTGAACAAGGTTTTTCTGTCATGAAAAGGGTAAAAGGTAATTGGCAAAGCAAACTGCATGTTTTCGTTACAACAGACTTAATACAAATAACACTATCATCTGCAAGTATCGAAGATTTTGAATCAAATGAAGTCATTAACGTGTGGTTAAGTGCAAAACAGAGAAAACCATACTAAAAGCTGAAAGCCACAATATGAAAGTTGAAAACAAGCATTTCTTTTGCTAGAAGATTCAGATATTTCAGCCAGTGACAATTGCACAGAACATAGGTGTACAACTGATGATAATTAAAAATTTGTATCATGGGTGAATCTTCTATTCATATTTTCACCTCTTAATATGCAAGTGAATATGGCAATAATTTCGCAAATAAATATTTATTATATTAATATAATACCCATGAAAGAAATTTCTCATTTTGTACAAATAAATTTTAGGGCAACAAACTAAACTTTGGGGGCAATCAAAGTGATTCCAGAGGTTAAGGGCAACCACAAAAATTCACAAGTTTCGACCCTTGGTCACCACTATTTATAACCTATTTTTGGGACTCTGTACTGCCACTACATTTGTAACCAACTTTTTAAAAATTTCTGTATCAGTTTTGTACGGCTTTCCCTATAAACATATCACTTGTTTCATTGTTCTACCGATCACCGTTTCTGAGTTACTTAATTTCAAAGTTAAGGAGTCCTTTGTGAAACACCCTGTAGATAGCATGTGGTGGATGGCTTAATGAACCAGGCTCTCAATAAACACTTTGTGCCAAATCTCATTATTGAGCAAGCTATAGGAACTTCTCTTTCTGAGAAAATTAATCTGTAGTTATTTTTTTCCTCAAATGTAGATTGGATGCAGAAGTCTGTGGAATCTGCATTTGAGGAAAAAGTAACTACAAACTGTCTTTCATAGGCATTCTTCTCACTCAGTAATGGGATGTAGCACAATCTTGCCTCAACTGGATTGGATTAGGATTTGGCACATGTTAACATAACAATTTATTTTTGGTTCAGTATGTTTTCTATTACATGCTGTCCTGCCATCTGCAATTCATAAAAAAATAGTTTCTTTTTCTGTTTATAGGATACTATTACCCTTTGCAAGGATAACAGATGTACAGAATAAATGTAGTATAAAATATAATTTTTTATAATTGCTCCCTATGAAAAAGGACCAATATTTGTAAAAAAAGGTTCTGAAAAGGGATATTTAGAAACTCTATTTAAATTTTGAGTGACAATTATTTAATAAAAACGTCTTGTACTTTTACTGTATCACTAATCACTGTATTAGGTTCTTTTTTTTAAAAGAAATTTGGTCCTTTTTTATAAAAGTGGTCCGTATTTTCCTAATTTCTTGTAAAAAGTCAGCTGGGAGCCTTGTGTTATATGTTGTTCTTGAAAGTTACAAAACAACGTTTCTATGAACCCTCTGTGTAATTTTATATTACTACTTTTCGTTGCTGACAAATGGCAGTTCGTATCCAGAAATCATGTTATTTCACTTTGGCTTTTCATTCTTATATTTATTCCAAAGAAGGTAGGCAGGCTTCTGGGGAAACAATTGTCAACAACTCAATAAATTATGTAATTGCATCAGCTTTGTGTGTATTTTACTTCACTTTTGTACAGTGGATTACTATTTCATTTACAAATATGATTATTTTTCTTTGTTCTCAAGTTATGATAATCTAAATATACTATTAGAAAATATCTTTGCCCTGTTTGTATATGCATGCATGAGAAATAGAATGTGTTGTCAATTGCATTTATATGAATCGAACAGTACTTTTATACTTTATGCTGCATTAGAATATTGGTTTTGTATGGTATATGATTACTATAATATTTTTAACTCTTCTATAAGTAATAAGCTTTCTGCATAAGGATCAGATTAAAGTACTAGGAACATTAAATTAGTCTCTTTAGTAAATGTAATTTACTTTACTTTAAGGATCTTTTACTGACTGACAATTTTTCTATAAATTGTATGTAATTTTTGGCATCAAATTTATGGAATTTCCTGGAATATACTATTTCAGCACGCACACAATCTTAGATTGTGTGTGTGCTGAAC
>QLNU02015360.1:155710915-155724249 GCA_006491805.2 Dysdera silvatica | reverse complement strand
ACACATTTCACCATGTCAATGTACACATCCTCAACGTCTTGATCTTAAGGACTTGATGACTGCTGACGTTTTAATAGTGTCAAAGGCCTTCTCATAGTCAAGAAATGCCACACACAATGGAAGTTCATATTTATGTGTTCTTTCAATTCTCTTAATACTTGAATATGGTCAACTGTACTGAATCTACTTCTGAATCCAGCTTGTTCTCTTGGTTGATCTACATTTAATTTTTTCTGCAGGCAATGTGTCAGCACTTCGGTGAAAATTTTATAAATAGCGGGTAAGAAGCTAATTGGTCAGTAATTTTTCAAATCCTCTTTATCACTTCTTTATGCAAAAAGAATTACTGTCGCAGAATCTCATTTGTTTTCCATGTTACTGCTATTAAGATACTTAGTGAAGAATTTTACAAGTATGTCTTCTACATATTCTCCAGTTTCTTTGGGGATATCTAATGTAATGTCATTGTCACCAGGCGAATCTTCTTTTCTCCATATTTTTTATTGCAAATACTACTTCCTCTTTAAGATTTTAGGAGCTGTTCCTTCGACTATCTCAGTCTTCGTTTAATCCACTGTTTCCTACATATAATTTTCTGCAGAGTTCTTCAACTCTTCTAAGTATTTCTTTCCTATTTATTGTTATGGTGCCACCCTCTCCCTTTAATGCAGTGATGTGTTTCTTCCCAACAGACAAGCATCCTTTAACCCTAAGGCTCTTGTTTTCAATGGCTTTCCTTTGTAACTCACAATTGAATTCTCTTATGTTTTCTTGTTGCTTTTGCACAGCGTTTTAAAAAGTTCTACGTATTCAATCCTGAAACTGGTATTTTGATTGTCCACCTTCATATCTCTTTGCCTTTCCATGAGCTATTTCGTCTTCCAGATACTTTGTTATTTTGCTTTTGCATGCTACACCATCAATTTCCCCACCAGTTTCAATTATTGTCTTAACAATATTTTCATTTGCTTGTGAGATATCAACTTTTTCAGTAAGTCCTTTCAGTTCAGAAAAGCGATTTTTACGTCCAACTTGAATGCCTCGGTATTTTCTTTTAATTTCATTAAATCCACCCCTTTGCATACTTATTTCCTAATGAGCTTCTGTCTTTCTAATTCAGTATTTAAGCGCACTCACCATTCAGTGATCACTTCTGGAATTATATTTGTTCAGTATGCTGCAATCTTCAATAATTACTTTCTTATTTGCCAGGATATAGTCAATTTTGCTGGTTCCTCCATTGGGGTGTTTCCATGTCCATTTTCTTTGTGGTTTTTTCTTAACAAAATGAATTGATGACAACATAATGCTAAGATTTTCAGCTTCTGCAGATTTCATGAGTAGTCACATTCCTTCCTTCCCTGTATCTGTATTTACCAACTGATGTCTCTCCATTTTCCTGTTGTCCAATTCTTGCATTAAAATCTCCATGCTGAGCTTGATGTGTTATTTCCCCTTAGTGTGTAACTGTTTGATTTCTTCATACAATTATTATTCAACCTTTTCCTCAGTATGGCTTAATGTTAGTGCATATGCTTGTACTATCTCAAGTTGGTATTGCTGAGTTAATTTAACAATAAGCCTCGCTTCTCTATCTGATGTGCTTTCAACTTCAAGAAGGTAGTCTTTAATTCTTTTGTTGATTAAGAAGCCAACACCACTTGTTCTAATTTCCGTTCCTCTATAATAAAACAAGTATTTGCTTTTAAGTTCTACCAACTCTTCACCTTTTTTTCTGACTGCACTGAGTCGTATAATGTCCCATTTGATCTTTTCGTCTTCCAATTCCTGAAGTCTTGCTTCAAAAGCAAGGGATCGTTCATCATATGTAGCTAAGGTCAATAACTAACAGCAGCCTGAGCCATTCCAGTGATACTTAGTACCCCCTGCTTTCATGCCACGCTAACTGCTGCCTTTATCAGGAGCACTCCAGCACCTGGAGACTAGGGCAATGATTTTTGGTATGTCAGCATAGTGGAAGAATTAGTCATTTCATCACACTTGCTGGACTGGTGGATGAATTAGCCATCACCTACCACCTTTCTATTTGTGCAGCAAATATTAATTTGCTTCATAAATAAAAAGCCCGGCCCGCACCACTTGAAGGAGCGGTAGGACACTTGGTTACTGGTCCGGCTGGTTACACACATTACATATGTTCAGCGTGTGGGTCTCCTTCCAGTTAGATACCAGCAACCCTTTTGCAGGCCATATATATATATATATACACAATGCCGATATTTTTCTGTATTCTAAATATGCACTAATTATGAATGAATATTTATAATGTACTTTTTTATTATAGAGACTACTTCTGTGGAAGGATCTGAAAGTGATGATGAATTTGAAGAAGTTCAAGAAAAAGAAGGCTTTGAAGAAAATGCTGTTTCTGAAATAAGTACTTAAGTTGTATATTTATTCTTTAATATAATTTAGTTCCATATGCATGTACAGTAAGGTAAAACACTGATATTCCAAAGCTTGGGAATTCGAAGTTTCATATAACCTGAACTTGTTAAAAAAAGAACCATATTTATTTAGAAGGTACATATTTATTTTACATTGTTTGTTTTTAAAATGTCATGATTAAAAATGTTTCAATATGTCCATATTTATTTCTTCCTTTAAACCTACTCTTGTTTAATTCTATACTACTTTAATGTTTTCTGATGAAAGGTAAAGTACTGAGATGAAGCAAAAGTATCTCACCAATTAGTTTTGTAAACATGAAATCTGTTGGTGTTAATATGTTAAATAGCTCCACTTGCAACATCATATTATAATAGTGAATATTTTAAACTGCATAAAACTATAAAAACTTCAATAATCTGAATATTTTGTTAATCTGGACTAACCTTGAAGCCATTTATTGGGATTTTTCTTAGTTCAATTTAGCACTCTCAGCATTATATGTTGTTCAATGATTAGAAATTAGACTTCATCTTCAAATGCTATTACTTTTGTTGAAATCGCTGGCCAAGGTAAATATATGAATCAGCAATTTCTAGCTCAATGTTGTCAACTTGTATTTTTGTTTCCTCTACGAAATTATTGAACATGATCTTAGTTTTTTGTAGGTTCATCTTGAGTCCAACTTCTTTACTTCTAGTTGAGAGCTCCTGTACCATGTCTTGGAGTTCTGATGGGTTCGTTGAAAAAATAACAATGTCATCAGCAAACCGCAAATGATTTAAATATTCACCATTTATTTTTATTCCCTTGTTATTCCAATTTATCTGCTGAAAAATCATCTGTAAAGCTGAAGTAAAAAGTTTTGGAGAAATGGTATCTCCCTGCCTCACACCTTTACCAATTTTGATAGCTTCGGTATCTTTATGTAACCGAAATTTTGCACTTGCATTTTTATACACACATTTCACCATGTCAATGTACACATCCTCGATGTCTGCTGATCTTAAAGAGTTGATGACTGCTGATGTTTTAATAGAGTCAAAGGCCTTCTCATAGTCAATAAATGCCACACACAATGGAAGTTCATATTCATGTGTTCTTTCAATTAATTCTCTTAATACTTGAATATGGTCCACTGTACTGAATCCACTTCGAAATCCAGCTTGTTCTCTTGGTTGAGCTGCATCTAATTTTTTCTGCAGGCGATGTGTTAGCACTTTTGTGAAGATTTTATAAATAGCAGGTAACAAGCTAATTGGTCGGTAATTTTTCAAATCCTCTTTATCACCTTTTTTATGCAAAAGAATTACTGTTGCAGAATCCCATTGGTTTGGTATGTTACCGCTGTTAAGACATTTGGTAAAGAATTTTGCAAGTATGTCTTCTACATATTCTCCAGCTTCTTTTAGGATATCTAATGTAATACCATCATCACCAGGGGCTCTTCCTTTCTTCATATTTTTTATTGCAAATGAAACTTCTTCTTTTAAGATTTTAGGAGCTGTTCCTTCGACTATTTCAGTGTCTTCGTTTAATTCACTGTTACTTTCATATAGTTTTTTGTAGAATTCTTCTAAGTATTTCTTCCCTATTTCTTGTTACGGTGCCATCCTCTCCTTTTAATGCAATGATGTGTTTCTTCCCAACAGATAAACTTCCTTTAACAACCCTAAGGCTCTTGTTATTTTCAATGGCTTTCCTTACTAGCTCACAGTTGAATTTTCTTATGTCTTCTTTCATGCTTTTGCGCAGAGTTTTACAAAGTTCTATGTACTCAATCCTGGAACTGGTATTTCGATTGTCCACCTTCATATCTCTTCGCCTTTTCATGAGCTGTTTCGTCTTCTCAGATAATTTGCTATTGTGCTTTTTACAGGTTACACCACCAATTTCCCCAGCAGTTTCAACTATTGTCTTAACAATGTTTTCATTTGCTTCTGAGATACTAACATCTTTAATAAGTCCTTCCAGTGCAGAAAAGCAATTTTTTTTTTTTAATTGCAACTTTAATGCCTCGGTATTTACTTTCAGTTTCATTAAATCCACCCTCTTACTTACTTGTTTCCTAATGAGCTTCTGTCTTTCTAATTTAGTATTTAAACGCACTTTACATCTCACCATTTGATAATCACTTCCAGTATTAAATCTGTTCAGTACGCTGCAATCTTCAATAATTGATTTCTTGTTTGCGAAGATATAGTCAATTTTACTTGTTCCTCCATTGGGGTGTTTCCATGTCCATTTTCTTTGTAGTTTCTTCTTAAAAAGTGAATTCATGATGCTACGATTTCAGCTTCTGCAAATTCGATGAGTTGATTGCCACGTTCATTCCTTTCCCCATATCCGTATTTACCAACTGATGTCTCTCTTTATTCCTGCTGTCCATTTCTTGCATTAAAATCCTCCATGATGAGCTTAATATGTTGTTTCCCCTTGGTGTGCAGCTCTTTGATTTCTTCATAGAATTCCTCAACCTCTTCGTCGGTATGGCTTGATGTTGGTGCATATACCTGTACTATTTGAAATTGGTATCGCTGGGTTAGCTGAACAACGAGCCTCGCTGCTCGATCTGACGTGCTTTCGACTTCAAGAAGGTAGTCTTTAATTCTTTTGTTGATTAAGAAGCCAACACCACTTGTTCTTCCAGTTTCCGTTCCTCTATAATAAAACAAATGTCCACTTTTAAGTTCCACCAACTCTTCACCTTTTCTTCTAACTTCACTGAGTCCTACAATGTCCCATTTGATCTTGTCAAGTTCTTCTTCCAATTCTTGAAGTTTTGCTTCAGAAGCAAGGGATCGTCCATTATACGTAGATAAGGTCAATAACAAATGGAAGCCTGGGCCATTCCAGTGATTCTTAACACCTCCTGCTTTCATGCCACGCTGACCGCTGCCTTGATCAGGAATACTCCAGCTCTGTACAATATGGAGACACGGGTCTATGGTTTTTTTGTGTATAAGCGTAGTGGAGGAATTAGCCATCATTTCACCACGCTGACTAGACGGGTTTTTGAATTAGCCCTCCCCTTCAGCTTTTCTATCCATGCAGCAAATATTAATTTGATTCCTAGATAGAAAGCCCGGCCCGCACCACTTGAAGGCGGTGTAAGACACTAGGTTACTGGCCCGTCCGGTTACACACATCGTCACATGCGTTCAGCGTGTGGGTCTCCTTTCAGTTAGATACCAGCAACCCTTTTGCAGGCCATATATATAATGTTAAAAATATGATTTAGTTTAAGATGCGATTCATTTACAGCACACACCCACATTTCCAACTCATGAACCATCATTGCTCTTATGTGCATGATATTTCAGTGTAGGCATTGTATATTTTATTCTGTATTCTTCAAGCATATCAGTGGTTATGACTACCATCTTTGAATCTGCTAGGCTAGGTTCCACTCTCAGTAAGCTTGGTTGTTTGTAAATGTATTATGGTTTGGATGTCATGAAACACCGTTGCTCTTATACCATATGATGCATAGTACCGACTTGTAAGGTAAAATATTGCTTTTATGCAATTAACTGGTTAAATTAATAACACTTTCTAATATTGTATTTAACGCTAAGCTTTGGCATCTCCTCCTTAGATTCTGCCATCATTCACATTCTTTCGAAAGGTTCTGCTGATGCACTAGTTTCACATGTCATATATCCCCATATATAACACATTTTTAACCAACAGATTCTCAAATAAACTTTTAAATACTTTCCAAAATGAAATAAAAACCAAATATTCACATTTACAATGGTTAAACAAGTACTGCGAAAATGTAAGATGCTATTGAAACAAGAAGAAATTCTTGTCTTTCATAAGAGGGTACTATAGCCTAACTCTAACCAAAAAAGGTAATACTATATTTCCCCAAAAATGCAATTGGGTCTTATATTAATTTTTGCTCTAAAATGCACATTAGGCCTTATTTTCAGGGGATGTCTTACTTTTTCATGAGCAATAATCTACATTTATTCAGATACAGTCATGTCATCATCTTCTGGAACTTCGTCATAACTCTCCAAACCCCGAATTCTAGCCTGAATTTCTTGTAACTCCATTTCCTGTAGAACCATTGTCCCTCCCCACCTTATCATCTCATATCTTTTCCTCAGATCATCATCATCATATTCAACCATTATCTATCCACTGCTGGATGAAGGTCTCTCCAAATGCTTTCCACACAAGTCTATCCTGAGCAATTCGTTTCCACGTCACCCCAACCTCTTTTCTTATTTCATCCACCCATCTAGTTTGAGGACGTTTTCTAGGTCTTCGGTGGTCTCTTGGAATCCAGTTCAGAATTTCTGTTGTCCATCGTTGATCAGTTCTTCTTGCAATATGCCCAGCCCATCGCCATTTCAGTCCTTTTACTTTAACAATGATGTCCTCTACTCTAGTTTGCTCTCTCACCCAAGTGTTTCTTTTTCGATCTCTCCTAGTTATTCCAAGCATGCACCTCTCCATGCTCCTTTGCGTTGTCTGTAACTTTCGTATTGCTCCAACTGTTAGACTCCATGTCTCTGATCCATAAGAGAGGACTGGCAATACACACTGGTTGAAGACCTTTCTTTTTAGACACAAAGGCAATTTCCCCTTCAGGATAAAACTGTTTCTTCCAAATGCACTCCAGCCAAGTTTAATACGTCTGTTGAGTTCTTTCATAATGTTGCCATCCATTGAAATCAGCTGGCCAAGGTAAATATATGAATCAGCAATTTCTAGCTCAGTGTTGTCAACTTGTATTTTTGTTTCCTCTACAAAATTATTGAACATGATCTTAGTTTTTTGTAGGTTCATCTTGAGTCCAACTTCTTCACTTCTAGTTGAGAGCTCTTGTACCATGTCTTGGAGTTCTAATGGGTCCGTTGAAAAAATAACAATGTCATCAGCAAACCGCAGATGATTTAAATATTCACCATTTATTTTTATTCCCTTGTTATTCCAATTTATCAGCTGAAAAATCATCTGTAAAGCAGAAGTAAAAAGTTTTGGAGAAATGGTATCTCCCTGCCTCACCCCTTTGCCAAGTTTGATAGTTTTGGTATCTTTATGTAACCGAAATTTTGCACTTGCATTTTTATACACACGTTTCACCATGTCAATGTACACATCCTCAATGTCTGTTGATCTTAAAGAGTTGATGACTGCTGATGTTTTAATAGAGTCAAAGGCCTTCTCATAGTCAATAAATGCAACACACAATGGAAGTTCATATTCATGTGTTCTTTCAATTAATTCTCTTAATACTTGAATATGGTCCACTGTACTGAATCCACTTCGAAATCCAGCTTGTTCTCTTGGTTGAGCTGCATCTAATTTTTTCTGCAGGCGATGTGTTAGCACTTTTGTGAAGATTTTATAAATAGCAGGTAACAAGCTAATTGGTCGGTAATTTTTTAAATCCTCTTTATCACCTTTTTTATGCAAAAGAATTACTGTTGCAGAATCCCATTGGTTTGGTATGTTACCACTGTTGAGGCATTTGGTAAAGAATTTTGCGAGTATGTCTTCTACATGTTCTCCAGCTTCTTTTAAGATATCTAATGTAATGCCATCATCGCCAGGGGATCTTCCTTTCTTCATACTTTTTATTGCAAATGCTACTTCTTCTTTTAAGATTTTAGGAGCTATTCCTTCGACTATTTCAATGTCTTCGTTTAATCCACTGTTACTTTCGTATAGATTTTTGTAGAATTCTTCAACTCTTCTAAGTATTTCTTCCCTATTTCTTGTTACGGTGCCATCCTCTCCTTTTAATGCAATGATGTGTTTCTTCCCAATAGACAAACTCCCTTTAACAACCCTAAGGCTCTTGTTGCTTTCAATGGCCTTCCTTACTAACTCACAATTGAATTTTCTTATATCTTCTTTCATGTTTTTGCGCAAAGTTTTGCAAAGTTCTACATACTCGATCTTGCAACTGGTATTTTGATTGTCCACCTTCATAAGTCTTCGCCTTTTCATGAGTTGTTTCGTCTTCTCAGATAATTTGCTATTCTGCTTTTTACAGGTTACACCACCAATTTCCCCAGCAGTTTCAACTATTGTCTTAACAATGTTTTCATTTGCTTCTGAGATATCACTTTCATCAATAAGTCCTTCCAGTGCAGAAAAGCGATTTTTTAATTCCAACTTGAATGCCTCGGTATTTACTTTCAGTTTCATTAGATCCACCCTCTTACTTACTTGTTTCCTAATGAGCTTCTGTCGTTCTAATTTAGTATTTAAGTGCACTTTACATCTCACCATTCGATGATCACTTCCAGTATTAAATCTGTTCAGTACACTGCAATCTTCAATAATTGATTTCTTGTTTGCCAGGATATAGTCAATTTCACTAGTTCCCCCATTTGGGTGTTTCCATGTCCATTTTCTTTGCGGTTTCTTCTTAAAAAATGAATTCATGATGCTAAGATTTTCAGCTTCTGCAAATTCTATGAGTTGATCGCCACGTTCATTCCTTTCCCCGTATCCGTATTTACCAACCGATGTCTCTCCTTGTTCCTGTTGTCCAATTCTTGCATTAAAATCTCCCATGATGAGCTTGATGTGTTGTTTCCCCTTGGTATGTAGCTGTTTGATTTCTTCATAGAATTCCTCAACCTCCTCGTCGGTATGGCTTGATGTTGGTGCATATGCCTGTACTATCTGAAGTTGGTATCGCTGGGTTAGTTGAACAACAAGCCTCGCTGCTCGATCTGATGTACTTTCAACTTCCAGAAGACAGTCTTTAATTCTTTTGTTGATTAAGAAGCCAACACCACTTGTTCTTCCAGTTTCCGTTCCTCTATAGTAAAACAAATGTCCGCTTTTCAGTTCCACCAACTCTTCACCTTTTCTTCTAATTTCACTGAGTCCTACAATGTCCCATTTGATCTTGTCTAGTTCCTCTTCCAACAAGCCATGCTGATCGCTGCCTTGATCAGGAGCACTCCAGCACCTGGAGACTAGGGGCCATGGTTTTTGGTGTATTAGCATATTGGAGGAATTAGCCATCATTTCACCACGCTGGCTAGACGGGTTGGTGAATTAGCCCTCCCCTTCCGCCTTTCTATCCGTGCAGCAAATATTAATTTGCCACATAAATAGAAAGCTCAGCCTGCACCACTTGAAGGCGGGGTAGGACACTAGGTTACTGGCCTGGCCGGTTCCACACATCGTCACATACGTTCAGCGTGTGGGTCTCCTTCCAGTTAGATACCAGCAACCCTTTTGCATTCCTTTCCTCAGATATATATGTACAATTAAAAGTATGCAAGGCCTTACAATGGTGCAGTGGTAACACATTTGTTTATTTTGCCATTATCTCAGGTTCAACTCCCAATGGTGGCAAAAAAAAAAAACATACCGACTAGCTGCTCACTGTAGTCAGGTGGTTGGTTCCCTAAGCTATAAGAGGTTCTGAATTCTTCGAAAACTAGGTCCTGACACAGCATGACTTTTGCTCTCCTTGCACCTTAAAGCTTACAAAAAATATAATTTGTCTAATAACAAGAAAACCTTAGTAAAATATTATATGAAAGGTGTACATGTATACTTGGAAAATTGTAGATAGTTATGTATCTGAGAAGTTGCACATATATATCTGGGAAAAACAGTAATGTCAATAATATTAGGTGGATAAATAAATGATTGATTTTAAGGATGATAGAAAATGAAACAAATAAAAAGAAGAGTACCTATTTATTCAAAGTAATTTCCAACAGCATCAATGCATTGTTGCAACATGTAGCAATGTGAATTAAACTATGTTTGTAAAAAAACAGTCTGTCTGGAAGTGATGTCTTCCACTGCCCAATAAAGTGATGCATCGTTAGCAAAGCATTTCTTGGACAAAAAATGGTAATCTGTCAGGAAAACGGCAGGAGAGTATGGACGATGAGACACAATTTCATATCCCAAATTGTTGATTTACTGTATGTGGTCGGGCATTATCCTGAAGCAATGGGACTCCATGTTTATTCACAAATGCTGGTTGCGTAGGGTGCAATTTATCATGCATTTACAGCATATCTGTACGATATCAAGCTGCATTTATCGTTGCACCTCGTGGAAGGAATGAGTAGTAAATAATACCAACAGAAGGCCACCATACAGTAAACATCTTCTTTGGAGTCCTCCCTGGAGCGTCTTATCCTCCCAAGCACTGCGAAAAACATGCACAATTGTTGTAGAATATCTACTTCTCATCCACAGTCACAATTCATTGCAGGAATCTTCTTTACTTCTGAAGAGAGAAGAGCACACTTCCAAATGCCATGCCATGCTTTGTTTTCATCAGTGAATTTGTGAGGTACCCACTTGTCAAATTTCCTTACTTTCCTTATTATTCCCAAGTGCCATGAAACAGTTGAAAGTGTACATTTAGTGTCTGGGTGATCACCCATACAGCCTGTTGTGGATCTGATTTGATTAAATAATTCCTTCGAATTGGTGGAGAAAGGACAATGACCACAGGCTTCGTTTTGTAGCCTCAAATTTCCTGAGTGAAGTTTTGCAAATCAACGGTGAGTGGATCTCTCATTAGCTGTTCTTCCACCGAATGCTTTATTGATGTTTTTACTGCAGCCACTACGGAATTTCTTAAACTGTTAAAAGTATAGCAACCTTAATTGATTAGGCTCTACCATTGACTTGATGTTGATGGTATTCAATGTTTAATGCTTGTTGAACAAAACAAATACTACAATTGCATCACCCAATGTGTGGCGTCACATGACATAAAAAATTTGCCTAAATCTCAGCACTTGCTTTCTTCTGCAATCAGTAGAAACCTGACGTCGTTCAATGGCCAATTCATTTGCAATGACCCACTATTATTTCATTATTTAAATTAATATTATAGGGTTCCCACACAACCTGGAATTGTCAGGGAATTTGAAATTGTCCTTAAAGTTTAGAGGAAAATAACATTCTTTGGTCAAAACCTGGAAAAGTCAGGGAAAACTTTTTTAACGTCTATTTGCAATATATAAACCTCCCACAAATATAAAGCCATTTTCCCCACAACCAAAATTCAGTTGAAAGTTTTTTGATTTGTTATCTAATTTTGCTAGAAAAGTCAGAAAATTTCACTGGAAAGGCCAAGGAAAACCTGGAAAGGTCTAATTTTTTTCTGCAATGCGAGTAGGAACCTTGATATTATTTTATAATTCAATAAATCCGTTGTATGCTGCAACAGATATACTAAATGCATCCATTTGGCTGGTGGCTTACATTATGAACATTCTGAAAAATCATGCTAAGACTTATTTCTAGATAAATACGGTAAATAAGCCATAGCCTAAACTTTTCACTGACATATATATACTAATTTTTTTCAAATTTTACATTCCAAGTAAGACAAAAAAATTTAGATAGTTACTGAAGACCCAAATAAATGGGATCTGTATATATACATATGGAGTTAAGAAAAGACTATGGTGAGAGGATGTAGTAAGGTGTTGATGCAGTTATCAGTGTTAATGGGACAGTGGTTTTGGCATTGGCTTGATTTGCCAAGAAATGTTACCAGAATTTATTTTATTTACTATGACTACTTTTCTTTCTGCTATGTTTTAACCTATTATTCGTGTATTAATTTTTACTTTGTTTTAGGACCGCTTTCTGAAAAATTAAGTATTGGAAGTAGCCCTATCCATTCAAGTGATCATCACAATAATGGGTACTGTTTCTTTCATTTTTTTAGATTCCTTTGCCAAAAATTTTAGTATGAGATGAAATAGTATTTTTTCAGTGGTTATTTGAAACAATCATTGGAGATACTGCATTGGAATTTGATACATACATTAGCACCACAGTGGTTATGACTACAACTTTCGTACCCACTGAATTGGATTCTACTCTGAGTAAGCGTAATTGTATGTAGATATATCATGGTTCATAAGTTACGTTAAGCTGTTAAAGGCGACATCTAGGTTATTGTCACCAGTTGTAAATGTTTTAACTTGGAGGTCTTTAGGCATTAACTAAACGTTATTTAAGCATAACAACTTTTATTAGCGGATTAGCATGGATACGATACGAACAACTCAGCAGACAGCTACTCACGTGCGACTTTTCGGCACGGTTACAAATTGTCAACTAACTAGCTAACTGGTTACTGTTGACAGTTCTAGCTAATATTACTTTTTCTATCCTCTTGCTATTCGACAAACATAATAATATTGAAAACTAAAATACGCTGCTGAGAAATAAATGTACATTCATAGATTTACAATTATAATAAATTTAAATTTAGAAACACGTTGCTTATTATTATGCATTTGATTATAATATTTTTACACCTGATACAGGCCATTACATTACTCCCCTGCTAGTAACTACGTTACGATACCAAAAAAATTACTATATATACAGAGTTTTATGTTCTAATTAAGGAATGTGACGGTGTCCTGAAAGCGCACAGGTGATTTTATTCTCCTTCCTGATATTGTAGACTTAGGATTTTCTTCTGTCCTCGTCCTATCCACATTCTGTGGTTTCAGAGTGTCAACAGGAGGAGTTAATGCATTGTCCGACACCTTCAACTTTGGTCCACAATCCTCCGGTGCCAACAAGTATGCTGGTTTCTGCCTATCAATTGATACATTAACCTCCTTACCTTTAATTTGTACTAGAAAATGCTTCTTGTTTCTTTTCAACACTGGAAAAGGTTCCTCGTACCCTGGTTCGAATACCTTTTTCACTCTATCCAGTATCAGGAACACATGAGTGCATGATTCTAAGTCTTTATGCACAAATACCTTGTTTCTGTAGTGATATAATGTGGTTGGCTGGAGCATCTCCATCTGTTTTTGCAAGTTGCTTGCAAACGTCTGTGGGTTTACTTCCACTTTGGGTCCTTCAAAGAATTCTCCTGGGAGTTTGATGGTTTTCCCATAAACCATTTGGGCAATGGAGTCGTTTTTGTCTTCTAG
>QLNU02015360.1:155646008-155674051 GCA_006491805.2 Dysdera silvatica | reverse complement strand
CGTACACACACACACTTCAGTTTCTTATATGAGAACGGATCACAATTTATAGAGATTTGTGTTTGCCAAGTCGACGCAGCTTCTCGGGTTTATTGGCCCATTAATGTCAGGTTAACCTGTCCATACGCAGAAGCCAGTTGTTATTAGTAGAATAAAATGAGTTGAGACGTATTTGAGCAATAATTATATTAAGTATAGAAATAAAACTGATTTTGTTCGTTAGATTTCGTTCCGTCAATCGTACTGCGAGTATTTTAAGGGGTCACCTCCTTAAATATTATTAATATTAATTTTAAGATATGAAAGAAATTAATCATGCGTTCATCAATTTCAAAAATCAAATTAAATTTAAACCAATTATGATTTTTTATTGATTTGATGAGTTTGTTATTTGATAGTTAATAGGGCTTTGAAAGTATATATGTTTAAAATTTTTGTCATTTTCAGTAATTTGAAATTATGAATATCGATATTAATCCCTTCACTGTTCTTCACTATTTTGAACACATTATAAATCATCGTATTCCATTTTTGAAAGTAATGCAAATGAAATTGTTCAAGAAGAAAAATGTTTAGCTTTCGTGCTTTTTAAAAAACTTGAAATTTTAATTTCCTCTCTCAATTTTATTGAGGATGAGGAAATAGTTCAAACAAATGTGGTATTGAGGACCCTACGCATGTTCGGTGATTAATGTAAGTGAAAACCAAAGACTTGGATTGCAAGTCAGAATAATGTTTAGTACGAGCATGAGCTTCAATCATCATCGATCACAGTGGGCGAGTGTATCTTGGAATTAAAAAAAAACTTCACAAGACATGCAAAAACCAACCTCTCCTTCATGCAGTATGCAATGCTTCAAATAAACGAGCTCAGGGTTATTGAAAGGGTAGATAATAAATACACAATAAGTAAAATATCGCATTTTCAAACTATTAAAGCTTAATAGTTTCAATTCGGTGTTTTGCTGAAAAACCACCAAACAGGGGTTGATTATTTTTCCGTTTTGTCGAAAGATTTGAAGGTTAATATTTCAAAATTTTGAGTTACATTGGAAAATTGCTGGAACACGTATCAAGTAATTTTCGATAACCTGTTTTAAAATCCGCAGATCATTAAAATCCATCCATGGAATCATGAGATATCAAGGTCTGTAATAGGGCTGTTTTCAGACTTTGTGGGGGGGGGAATATCTCCGAAATATAGGGCCAGTCCGGAAAAAGCTTGGACATGCCTACTTTGGTTCAAATCCCCGTTGGGCACGTTAAGGGTTTCCGCTCATTAGTTTACTGTTAAATTTTTTAAAATAATTTCTGATTTTTCTTTAAACCAGTTTATTATTAGCTACATACTGCCGGAAACTCACTAAAAATTTAATACTGAAGTCCTTCTAAAAATACCATCAGTTCTTTACACTTTTTTTTTGTTTTGGATCTAAGGGCCTAGGAATATTTACTGCCAGGGACCTCCAATAAGCTTAATCTGCCTCTAGGCACTCTACGGTATCACTGGAATTGAACCTGTGTTAACGGCATGATAGATGAATGTATTATCACCATACCATGTAAAGCACATTCACAAATTAAAATATGTTGTGAAAAAAAAGGAAGTTATTTACACATTATTACCCCTTCATTAATTTATAACTTAGCTCTTCGAACTACATCTTAATGCTCATTGCCTGTGATCACTAATTTACAATAAATTACATATAAAAAGGGGGCCCCCATAGGCATAGAGTTAAATGGGCATCCTCCAATAATTTAAAATAAATTGCACTTTTATATGTATTGTAAAAAATACATGCATATAATATGTGCTTGGGCTCACAATTTTGAAAAGTCCACATGGATAATAGGGACATTTATATAATATAAAAAATGGTTAAAAATATATCTTACGCAAATATCATTATTTTTGTTTGAAGGAAAGGTACCAAATAAAGGGAACTACATACTAAGAATATCGGTTTCATCGATAATTTCTGACTGCAGAATTTCTTCAATTACATCTTCCAAAGTCACCACTCCAATTATTTCATAAAATGGATCAACTTCACCTTCATTATTGATGTGACGAACAAATGCCATGTGTGATTGTCCTGAAATTAAAATTTTTATTAAATGAAACAATCAAAACAGTGAAAGCAAAACTTGATTAACGTGTCATCATGGACACTGTACTACAAAGGATAATTTTAGCAAACAATTACTATACACAGTCAAAGCCTTTTTTAATTAAGTCACAAAATTCATGCTAAACAGCTTTATGAAATGGGAAACACATTGAAATGTGTAACTAGTTTAACGTCAAATAAAAAAATTCGCTAAACAGAGAAGTTCGCAAAATCTATGTTCGTAATACAAGCTGAAGTCAATCAACTTCCGATATAAATTTCTCCACAAACCCAATACATTCTCAAATTTTTCTTTTCTTTTCTTTCATAAAATTTGAACAAATGTGACAACTGACATAAATGTAATTTTAAAATTTATTGAAAGTATATACTCGTTCACACACGTCAAATGTGTGGAAAATACCATGTATACAAATTTTTACTTTGAAGATCATATCTTTTAAAACTGAAAATATCTGAAAAATAACCAGAAGGTAAATAATCTTCTTTAAAGAAGGTTTATGTAAAAACTGGGGCCGGAAACCTTTTATTTGCTTAACCCGTGAACCATCATTCATTGCACAAAACAAATTTACATAAACAGTTCATAAATTTATGAACATGTTAATGAATAATAATTTAATAAATTAAATTATTGAAATAACTGTAATAATTTTATTATATTTATATCAAATTATTTTAAAATTGTATTTATATTAAAATCATTTTTTTTATTTTATCAATTGAATTCATTAAAAAAAAAAAAATAATAATGATGTTCATAAACGAATGCAAAAAATTTAGTATGTTATAACGTAGTTTTAAATAATGCGGCGTATGATTTTCCACTAGGGAGCGTAGTAATTTACTATTTTAATTCAAACTTATGTAATCTGAGACGGACAATAGTTTTGGCAATGTGAGGAACATCAAGCAACCTAAATTGGTTTGAAACTTATTTTAATGTTGGCTTGGTTTGAGAAGTTAAAAACAGAAAAAAAGGGGGAAAAAAAAGATCCTGAAGTGTGGATGTTGGCACCGAGAGGTCAGGGAATCTATCGGGAAATTGGAAAGATGCTGAGGTAGATAAGAAGAAACGTAAAACTTCGCCCTTAGGCTTTGCTGTTTTTTATTAATAGTTGTAAGTATTTAATCGCATACCTTGTGTCAATATTATTTCCCAGTTTGCTAACAGTATTCGGTATCGCTAAACGCAAATAACGGTATGGCATAATTCATTGACTTCCTTGGTTAAATTTTCTCTTTATTTTAATTTATTGTGTATGTTTTTTTATTTATTTTAGAATAGGTGTAACTCCAACGAAAGTTGAATTGAAGTTCTAGCTATTCATTATTCATAAAAGTTCTTACACATTTCAAAATTGCTGTACGGATAACATTAGAGGTTTAAATAAGGAGACAAGAGCCTGTTTGTTCATCCATTAAGCGATCTAGACGAAAGTCCAGAGGTTCCAAAAGCATATATTTAAATAAAATATGAATATTTTTTAGTCATAAGTCCGGAGGGGATGGGGAAGAGTCACTTCAACTTTAGGTCGCAAATTTGTCTTGCCTCAGGCGCATGAAACGGTGACGAATCCTTGCGCAGGCCCTGAATGTTTGTTTGTTTTTTGGTTTTACGGCTCAAAGACTACAGTGGTCATGCTGCGCCGGGACCTACTGTTTTCCGAGGAATCCGAACCTCTTAAGGCCTAGGGAACCAAACCCCGGACTACAGTGAAGGCCCTGAATGAGATGCAAGCTACCGTTTCATGAGATGATTCGAACGATGCATTTTCTTGATATGTATAATCCAACTATGGCAAAAAAGTGATTTCAAATATTGCTTTGTACAAATCGAGAATGGAAACTGCAAAATCTTCATTGTCAAGTATGTCATAATTTAAGGATATCGATAGCATATTATAAGAAGAACAAGGGTTACAAGCTTATCTGGGAAGGGGCAATGCCGGTTAGACTAGTGTTTGTTTCTCAACTGCTGGCCCCGGACATCAATCATACCGGGTTGTGAGAGATTCTCCTGGAATTTTTTTTTAGTTTTGTAAACGAACTTTATCGTGAAAATATTCTGAGGAGAATAGTAGTCGTGAATGCTTCGAAAAGCTCAGACCCAGAACGCCGAAATAACATCCGCTCAGCAACTGCCGATGACCAAACCGTGTATTTACAACATGTGAGGATTCATGAATGATCGAGAGTTTTAAGACATTGAAATCTTTTAGCATTGAAAAAGGGCATGTACGACTCATTGCCGACTGTCATAAAAAAGTGCCTACAAGCAGATTATAATATTATGCGGCGCACCCTCTATCCTTAAAATTGAACGAAATAACACCCGTGTTTCAAATGCAAGTAGCCAGTCAGCAAGAAAGTGAATCAGAAAAGTGTGTGTATATTAATAGACGTACTGATACCCTTTATGATTATATATGTCATAATTAATTATTCATACTTATGGTTTAATGTACAAACTTAAAAAAAAAAGAAAGGGAAGGTAGGGAGTAAATTTGTCGAGACCAGATTCCTTCGTATAGGGAAATTTGCCGGAACCTTGTCTTATAAAAAAAAAAAATTATCGGGCCCTCGTCTTATAAAAAAAATTACTGGGCCGTTGTTTTATAAAAAAAAGAATTTACCAGGCCGTAGCCTCAAAGGTTGAGAAACACTAGATTAGAGGAACTTTTCGGGGGAGATGCGTACGTATATGTTTTCTGGGTGTAAGTTTTTCTTTTCTTCCTTATCGATATTTTTTTATCGCTTTGTTTTTTGTGTTCGTAGCTGGTGAACAGAGTCTTTCCATTATTAGTATCTTCAAGATTAAAATCGGTGTCTGGAAAACAAACAATTTGAAATCTTTGGAACGAATCAATCGCATATGAAAAAGGTTAAAAGGTACATTGGAACTTGCAGACAGTCGCGTGCAAGCGGTTATTGTTATCAGTTTCGCGCTTGTAAATAGGGCCACGGCAGTACAATGAAGCCATTATCAAAGCATGACACGTATCGCAAATATAATCCAAAGGGTAAATCTTAAGGTATTTTATGATTAATAAATAAGGTAGACCTCCACTTGAAAATTATAGCCGCACAGTATGATACAATTCATGTTAAAGAGAAACTTAGATAAAGAAAAACGAACACGTTAAGGGGACACATAGAAAAATAAATCCAGTAAGAATTCAAGGTTGCGAATTCAACACTTTATGAAAAGAGGATTCGTCCATTATCCGAAAAAGATACAACTTTATACCTCGTACCCCCACAACCCCAACATAACGTGTCAATGCGTGTCATAAAATCAGGGCCGGAGGTTGAAGTTTTTCACAGGGGGGGTGGCTTAGAATTCGTTAATGTTTTGATGTATTTTATCAGAATTTTTTAAAAATATAATACTAAATATTTACAATACAAACAAAATGTTTTAATGAAGTGAATTCTCAGTACTGTATGCTTCGACAAAACTTAAAAGACACGTAACAATACATATGTAATATATAATTAATGTTCAAAATGGTTTATGCGAACGAGTCATTTTTAGCAATAGAAGTAAACTAAGCCATTTAACATTAATGAATAATACTTTTAACACTTTACCTACCGGAAGCCTATTAATAGGCTATTTTTCATCAATGCTTAACGACCCGTAGCTTATTAATCGGTCTTTCGATTGCCAGCGTTTGCTGCCCAATTAATTATATTATCCATAACAAAATACTTAAAAATTGTATTACCCATATAATCTTCACTCGAATCGTTCGGTCTTTTTCAAAAAATTTCTATGTATTCATCTTAATTGCAAGCGGTAGGTAAAGTGTTAATATAAAGATTGCATTGAAAACTTGGGTAGAGGTGTTGTAAGATATTATTACCCTTCACAGGGATAACACAATTGCCAAATAATGGTCAACAAATGAAGCTACCTGGGCTAGTCTTGTAATTTTTCGTGGGGAATTTATTATAATTAATAATTTTGACACTCACGCTTTAGCTCAGACTATAGCTTTTTTTTTTTTTTAAGGTCATCGTCCCCGACCTAGATTGAAACTAGGGTCTCTCCACTGAGCCCAGAGCGTCTTAACCGCTAGGCCATCGAGGACAGGAACGACGCTCCCTTTCTTCATAGATATTGTTCTCTAGTTGGAATCTAGGTCGAGGACGATGTCTCTTTTTCTCCTGTACCGGAAAAAAAAACCCGTCTGAGATAAAGCGTGGGTGTCAAAATTATTTCTTATTGTGTAGAGGTATACTAAAATTTATAAATTCCGTTCTCTTTACTAGGTGAAGACTTAAACCTTTTTTTAAGAACATGACGTACACAAGATTTGCCACGAAAATATGCTTTGAATACATTTTTAATATAAAAAAAATTCTGCTGTCGTGTATAAAAAACAAATTGAAGACGAAATTCTATATTTTATTTTGAGAAAAAACAAATATATTAGCCAGGGGAACGCTCAGCCCCCACCTCAGTCTACGGCTCTGCATAAAATACTTTCATATACAAAAAGTAACACGTAAGTACCGTTAATTTTTTCACCCCCCCTCCCCCCACGAAGGCCTCAAAATTGAACATCCTCCTGGAAGGATTAGGGGAAAATATAACAACTGTTAATGAAACACAAAAGTTTATTATTAAGTTAATGTGGACCTTCCCCAAAAGCATTGTAGTGTGTGCTGTCTAGATTAAACATCCTTTGAAGACAAGTATTATAAAAAATATATATATCCAAAGAAACCTTTTTGATACATATTCGAAAATATATCTTTTTTTTTTCTCATAAACACATTGACAGCTAACTTTAATACAGGCATGCCTGAAAAGACACCTTCTCGAAGTAATCATTACCAAATATTCGACAAGTAAAGACTAATAAACATATCATATTCTTTACCTGCATGTATGCAGAATGCATTAAATATAAAAAACATTGAATTTTGAATATCAAATTTGTTTAGCTGAAATGCCCCAATTCTATATCGCAAATGCGAAAAGTATACCCGTAAGGGCTCTATACACACTCAGTTTCAGGTTCGTTTGACGCGTGCAGCCCACAATTGTACTATTTTAACCGAACACGCCAGATCTGCCCGTGCAATTGAAATTCATTTTCAGGCATCATCAATCGTTATTAAAACGTACTCAATGTCTGCACCGAGTTTTATGATGTATTTTTTCTTTCATTAACATGTCAGAAAAAAGTTCACATTACTGTTTTTAAGTATCCAATTCTAGTTCCTATAGCTGTTATTTATATTATTGTAAAATATCCGACGTAGTCTGAATTGGTTTCCCACAATTACTCAAAAGCTAGCGAATATATATCAACTGAAAATTATTTTTAAACTTAATACGGAGTGAGTACAATGAAATAGCTTTGAAAGCTTGGCTGTGTAAAGTTGGCGTCGCTTGCCAACAGCAAGATTTATAACACTTTGACATTCATTTTTATTACGCACGTATTCAGTGTGTAAAATCGGAGTTGTTGAACACCTGGCCTAAAATTTAAGATACACATAATTGCGTACGACAGGCTTACGGAAAGCTGTCTCCTCTTAATCTCTCTACGTCCAGAAAGAATCTTTTGACTCTCAAACGGAATAAATCCTTCGTCAGATAACTGGGAAAGTTATTATTAACAGATTAATTAATTAACTAATTGATTAATTAACTAACAGATGGGTCCATTGCCAATTTAAAGCAACTAAGTTCTGAAATCGTTTGCTGGATCCCACGCTCCCCCATATTACGATCAATGCTGGATTTACATATAGGCCCTAGGGCCCAAGATTTCGCGCCTCACATGGGCCCTGCATTAAAATTTAGACGTTATTTCAATCTTTTTTGTTTAAAAATGTCCGAAAAATTGTCATTATTGATAAACCTTAATATTGTAGATAACGAACTTCAAAGAAAAGCCCGTGATTTATTAACTGAATATCGTAAGGGCCCCAATTTTTTGGAGCCCATTCTATCTTTGCAGCCTAGGGCTCATAAAAGCCTTAATTCGGCACTATTCCTGTTCTGCCCCGGGATACAAAGAATAAAAGGTGAATTTGTTCGCGTTTCACGGCTCAAGGACAACGAAGGTCATGCTGCGCCGGGTCCAATAATCTTGAACCTCTCAAGGCCTAGGGAAGCAAACAGTGAACAGCTAGTAGTGTTCGTTTTGTGGTACCCTTGGGAGTCGCCCTCGGGTTAACGAAATAAAAGGTGAAAAATACACTTAAATTGAACATGGGTATAACTATATGCAGCCTTAAGCATTCCAAAAAGTGCGTTTACTCCAAACGGACATAGTGTTATGGGCTATGTGATTGAACTTCATAACGCTTGTCGTGTCCTTTTGTTAGCCAGTTCGCCTAATAATTAGTAACTTTGCGTGACCGGCTTTCCATGTAAAAAGCTTAGGGATTTATGATTTAGAACAGCAGTATCGACCTTTATCAGTACGGGGGCCATATACAAAGGTAACTATTTTTCGGGGGCCGCGTAAGTGTTTCGAGAAAAATTAGCCACTTCGTAACTTCAACGCTCATATTCGCCGCATCAATTCACTGAGGTCCACTTGTAAATATCCAAAACAACGTACGGTTCTTGATATAATTAATAAAATTAAAAAATGCTCTTTCAGTTTGCTTTTCAATGAATGATACACAAAAATTATTTGCGGGCCGGATCTATTGAGCAGGCCATAGAATGACAACATGGACTTAGAGGACAAAACAAAGATAGTAGAACGCAGTATTAAGTAAAACATTTCACTTTTTTGAATCGTTATTCATTAGCACAAAACAAAAAAAAAACCACCAGCATATGCATTATTTCTGAAAGTCTCGTATTTAAACGCATTAATTCTGCGCAATGTGATGTCTAATCCTTTACGAAAGAATCTGAAATGGCATTAATTCTCGAATGCCATAGATTTTGAAGTGTGAACTGGGTAAAGTCAATGCTCTTCTTACCCTTTTCACATGGCGTTTCGAGCCACAGTTCTGGAAACTAGCACGGTTCTCACCATATAGCAAACGGTATTCAACAGTTTAACTCTAAGGTTGATCTTTGATTTCATGAACCTCAAAACATCGATTTTATTCCAAAACCGAAGGAATGCTGAGAATAAGCGCAACCATTTTTAAAGGTCAAGGTCAAAGAAAGTCGTTAAACTCGGGGGGTTCGTTATCGTAAGTCAGTGATTACGCGTATATTAATCATCGCTGAAGGCAATTCTATTTGATGGAAGTAATTACTATGTTCAGGGCTAAGACCCATCTTCTCAATTATCAAGTTTCATTCATTGAAAAACAGTAGGCTAGAAAATGTTACAAATCGCAAACTACTTTAGTAAGTGTAGTGACAAAATTCTAATTTAAAAAAAAAAAAATTAATTCTTATTCTAAATATATGTCATCAAAATGCATATACAGTAAAACGCCTCTTAATGGACACTCCCAGACACATTCACTCCGTTTCTACGATCAGATAAAAATTCGTCGACATAAATTAATTTAAAATAATACATTTCTATCCCCTGCTTAGCGGTCACTATTTTTATGATTTATTCCATTAGACGGGAACTCACTGGAGGGAGGGAGTTGCCCTGTTAAAGTACGAAAGGACTATTAATGCTATTGAAGCCTTCCCCGACAGGGACATAGATCTCTCCTTGCAGACCATATACACCCTTTTATATAAGCCACAGTTCTTAATATTGATGGTTTGTACCAACAGGAAAATGCAATGATACAAGCAGTGCGATATGGAGAGTTAAAGTGGTGTGTATGTGTGTGTGTGTGAGCCAAGTTCATTGCAACACTGAAACACATACCATTATACATACTCGTGCATGTGTATACATATACATCACATTGGAAGTTTTTTTTTAAATTAAATTTGAAAACATTAATATTCAAATTCATAAATGAGGTCACAGGTCACTGCCAGCTTTGTGTTTATTAAAATGCAAACAATTGAAATTTGCAGCCTGTGTGCAAGTGAGTTTCTTTTTTCTTTTTAATACAAATTTCTACATTGATGCGCAGGGTACAGATTGACAAATTTAGTTTTCATATATTTCATTATGCAGAATTTGCCAATGGATATCAAATAAGTATTGTATTAATGTTTTTTTTTATTTATTAAATTGATTTCCCATAAATTTTTTGTTTCAAATCCTAGTTTCGTACTACGATTTTTTTTTTTTCCCCTTCAGATTTACAACTCAAGAGATTGCAGCAATGTTTACACTAGCACAATGTTCACACATGGTTTCATATAGTTTTCAAAATTCTTTAACTTAATCAAAAAAAATTTTCATCAAATATTTCAAAAATTCAGAGAGAAAAATGTTTAACTTCTCACACTGAAATAACACATTCGCTTATTGTAATGTTCATTCTAAATAAAACTGAGAAGCAAAATATAAAATTTATTGAAACATAATTTGCACACAATTAGTGTGTGTGCAAAAAAAAATAATATTTTTATAGATTTATTAGATTGTGCAATGGCAACTACATTACTGCGTGGCAAACGTTCTCATATTTATCAGAAAGGTATTTTAGAAAGCCATTCATTCTTCGACTCGTCGAATGATTCCACGTATCTAATATACAGGAGTAGAGTCGTTGAATTGTACAATCTGCCCATCTCTAGTTCAAGGCCTCGTGGACCGCAACTTCCTTCACAGGGCGGGATTACCAGTAAACCTTTGCCACTGGATTAGGTTGGTGGTATTTTGACTGCGCACGGACAGCAAGGGCTAAACAAGGTTGAGGTATGGTTTTAAAATGAAAACAAAATAATACTATAGTGGCAAAAAATGTACTAAAAGTACATTGTAATGAAACGATGTAAGACACCGGATGATACAGCACATAAACGTTTAAAACTCAATGAAGACATACTAAACTTCTCAAGAGGCTGTGAGAATGCATGGGAGAAAAGGCAAACGACCGAAGTCTCTCGTGCTGTTTGGTTGAACTGCAACATGTGATTGCATGCTTTCTTATGCAGTGGTTTATTTTTCGAGCTAATTTCTTCGACACGAAAACATGGCCTGTGAAAACTGAACACAGCTTTAAATTTAGCAAAGTTATGTATAGAATAGAAAAGAATGTCTGCCTTTCATAAACACAGTGAACCCTCAATGAATTTTTGGCGCAGTATAGCCCAGATGCTCTTGCGCCATAAAAAAGCCAAACAAACAAACAAACGAAATTACCTCTTGTTAAGGTTATCTACAAAAGGTATTACGCTGACATTCCATCCGCGATAACAAACTGAAATCGTAAAATTTCTTAGCTGACAGCAGGTACCGAAACTGCATCTCTGTAAGATGAAGCATCCGAGATAACATTATATTCTTGACATTCTCAAAACAACGTGTGACAACGGATTTTCGCAGATAAAAATTAAAAGCAAAAAACGCGATTGCGTGCTACAAGTCTCGAGTTTCTATGGAGAGGAAACAAATCCGTTATAAGCAATATTTATGTGTTTGTTGACAGTTTTCGTAAGATTTAGGAGAAAGAAGCAGCTCTCTCACTAATCGTAGATAACAGATGATAATGGATCTTAAAGTTTGAAGGGCAATGGAATGGGTAAGGACGTAAATTTGCATTAATGGATGGCAAATAGACTTGGTAATAAAAAGTGAAACCAGTTACAATAGGACTCTTACATATGACAATTCTTTACACACCGAATCCTTAGTGAACCCCGTGGTTTGCAGTCCACGTTCATTATAAAGAAAAACCGTTTCAACATGTCGACATTTTTAGAATTTTACCCAAAAAATAATTTAATGGAACCTTCGATATATGGACGATTTACTGTGATTGGGAAATTATAATTAAATAAACGTATTTAGTATAAGAAATACAAACAATTCGCAAATGATTTCTCTCTACGAACTAAAGGTTAGGAGTGGTGTGGGAGCATTTTCCGAGAAATGGTGCATTTAGAATCAACGAATTTATTTGTATTATTAACGGTATGGGTGCATTTGCCAAAAAACACGTCGAAATATTTTTAGTGAAAGGTTTAGATTTTATTGTGAGGAAACAGAACTTAGGAACCTTGCAAATCTTTACCTGAGACGGATCACAATGCCTTTTCGAAAGACGTATTGTGGAAGATGCATAGAAACGTAAAGTCCTGAGAACGGCGCGAACACCGTAAAGTCTCAAATGCGGATGGAACCTATTCGAAAGAAATACATTCAAAAGGGCGAGTGTGTGTGCTTGTGGATAGAGATGCAACTAAGGTACGTGACAGAAGTTACGACTTTTCATGAAAGCTACCGAGTTTTCTGAAATCGCGATCTAGTTAAAAAAAAAAATGCTGATAACCCGAAGTAAAATTTCGATTGTAAAATTTTATACAAGAATTTTGGGGTTAAGGCCTTCTTTTCACAGAAATTTTCTTTCGAAGCGAAAAAGGTTCTATTTTCCAGACTTTTCTCTTTCACAGAGCTAGACATATAAACATGCAAATTTTAAAATGTTAGTGTGTAATAAAACCACCTGCACAAGATACCATCTAAAAAAACCACGCAAGAGAAAAGAGGCATTTCTCCTAAAAATTTCGATTTGCCGGTTCAAATTCTTTAACGACTTCACTACTGACAAGCGCTCGCTATTGACAGCATTTAAACCCTGATTTCCTGCATGGAAGATAAACACATTATCTTTACACCAGCGTACGTTGAAAAATGAAAATGGCATGATTATTTTTTTTTAATAGTGCAAGAATGGCAAAGGTCCTACTGCGCCGGGACTTAAGAGGTTCGGATTTCTCGGAAAACTTTTAAGATATAGGGAACCAACGCCCGGACTACAAGGCGCAATTAGTAAGCGTTCTATTTTGGGAGTCCAACCTAGCACGCTAGCAGAACACCTTACCATTGCGTGCGCGCCACAGCAAAGCCGGGATCATGATTAAAGCTGACATTCCACAGATCTGGTTTAAACTAGTTGGTTAATTAAAATTTTATGGTGCAAGGACAACGAGGGAGATTCTGCACCATAGTTGAAACTAGAGCCTTTTTTTTTTTTTAAACCCATAACAGCTACAGAAGACAGACGACACTGATAGTGCACTAAGCCAAACGTGTTTGGATAGGGAACCATTCCATGGCACGCCATTCTTCATGGAGTATGACGCGACATGAAGAACTTCGTGAAGTCATTCTACATCGTCGGAACCTATCGGCCTATGATACCAAGCCCCGGGTTACGGTGAACAGTTTACCGGCAAGCGTTCTATTTACGCTAGGAGTCGAACCTGAATGAATGATGTACTAGGCGAACGCGTTACCGCTGCAGGGTTGACATCCTTCATGATTTATCGTTTCATGTGATGCAAATTTATTGGGCTAAGGAGAATATGTCAATTGCGGGAAGGAGACCATGTGAGGTATGTAAGCATCGTGATTATTGATTTAAAGCAGTTATGGAAGTGGGAAAGTGTTTAATAACAAAAATGAGAGTATTGGATTAGTTAATTTTTGGGCACAAAGACAGAAAAGGTCAATTTGCGCCAAATCACACAGTAATGATTGTAATATTAAATCATCATACCTTATTTTCTGAAAAGTGTCGTCCCACACACATGACACTGTGTGACAGAACAAATCAACCAACTTCACAGAAATCTCGAATTACGTGGAAGTTTATTATTTTTTCTATATTAAGCTCTTTTTAGTGCATAAAGGGGCTTTAGATGAATTATAATTTAAGCCCATCATCTATAGTTTAAGAGAATCGTATCAGAAACACACTATTTCAAGTTTAACCCTTCACCACCTGGAAGGAACAAATGTTCCTCTGAGGTCACAATTTTTCCTATTAAAATCAACAGTGCTATCAAGCTAATGAATGCTCCATTACCTGGTTCAGAAAAAATGGCAACAGATGGCAGTTGCTCTTTGGGAGACATAAATATGCAGACATATAAATGGCCGCGTCCTTTGCGATATAAAAAAACAAAACAAGCATTGTCTATTTTTCTTAGAATCGGCTTATAAATACATATTTTGTAAATTGAATAATCGGAATTGCAAACGAATGTCTCGAGATCACAAATAAACATATAAATAAAACAAAAATCGATTTTACATGGAATAGAGGATTCCATTGTAATGAAGTAACAATGTTCCTTTCAGGAAATTACGCATATTTTCATATAATTTGAGAACATCGATGTCAGCAAGTCTGGTTCGGTTATGCTTAGGTTGTACCAGAACCTAAAACCTAACATGCACAAGATCATCTTCGACAATTACTTCAGCTCACCAGAACTAATGCCATGCATGCTCCAAAATGACTTACTCGCAACATCGACTGTGAATAAATCTCGACTAAGAAAATGCCCTTTGAAAAGCGAGACTGAGCTGAAGAAAGAAGGTCGTGGAGCATTTGATTCTTACATAGATCAAGCAAAAGAGGTTATGATTTGTGCCTGGTTAGATAACTATTAGGTAATTGTCACCTCAATTTATCAGAATGTTTGCCTACTGACAAATACACAAGACAAAACAAGAAAACAGTAGCAGTGACAGACATAGAATGCCCAGCCGTTGTACAGACTTGCAATTCATACATAGGTGGTGTGGATAAAGCTGATATGGGGCTACCCATGAACAAGATCAAACTGAAAACACACAAATGGTATTTTGGTCTCGCATTCAATTTCATGGATTTGGCTGTAGTGAATGCATGGATTCGCTACCGAAGTACAGGTGGAAATGAGTTATTCGAAAACTTGAAGTTGGACATCTGCTGTTCATTACTCAAAGGATCCACTACAGGGAGTCATCCCGTACTAGTTCAAACTTTGGCTGAGGAAAACAATAATGACGTTCCAAGAAAATGTGCAAGAAGACCTGCCCTAGTGCCAACTGCAGATTTGACAACATTTCTCACTTCGTACAAGAAGTGGAGAAACCAGAAAAGCCCCATGTTTGTCAACTAGCAGGTTGCTCTAGAACAGTGGTTCCCAACTCAATTTAAGTCGCGGACCACTTCGAAAAATTCTCACGAGTTCAGGGGCGGATTAGGAGGGCGGCGATCACCTCCCTTGAATGAAAAATTAACATTGCAAACATACAAGGTAAAGTTCAATGAGGTATATATAATTTTCAGAAATCACGAGTCATTAATCGTTCCCCATCCCATTGAATGGCCTCCAAATCCGTCCCTGCACAAGTTGATTAAAAGACCTTAATAAAAAAGGGAGCCGCGTCTTTTTTGGGGAAAAGATGTAGACGTATAGAAGTAAACAAAGAAGTGTTGCCAACAACGAAGCCAAATAAAGTAGTGCGGTCAAGGTGAAATCACTAATGGCAGCCATGGAAAGTCCCTACACCATCAGTTTCGTTTTTATATTTAATTTTAATATTTAATAATAATAATGTTTATAGGTATCTTTTTCAATTTTTTTTAAAATAATGACGCGTCACGCGGACCATTTAGGACTCCTTCGCGGACCACCAGTTGGGAACCACTGCTCTAGAAAGAGCAGATTCTACAGTGTCGAGTATATGGTTTTTCTGTGCGAAATGGGAGGAATTAACTGTTTTTGCAAATATCATACCCAACAGTAATATTTTACATACCAACATACGTCTTGCTCATCGGTGTTCCTGAATGGAACAAATGTACCTATGTAAGTTAAGACCATTAAAATTTATAAATTTTATTCATGATTTTTTTAAAATTTATTTTATGCCCTAAATACCCCAGAAATTGCATGGTATAAGTTTTGGAATGTTTATTTTACTCTCAGGTGTTAAAGGGTTAAGCTTAGACGATAATTTGGAAACAATAAACTTCATGAAAGACTAAGATTACATAGTAGGGTGGAGCAAAAAAATAAAAGTTGTCCTATTAAATAGCACTAGGTGTCAAAAGTTGTCTATTGACTAGTGTAGTACTGGGGATTTTTAAAAAAAATTTCGTACATCATCTTCATTCCCCGCAATAACTTTCAAAATTGTAAAATTTCAGGGTAAAACTAAAAATTTTAATTTTAAAACTTTTTTAAAATTATTAATTCTACCATTTATGAAATTATTTTTAAAATGCGGCCCTTCGCTGTTCCATGAACTACCCAAAACTCATTACGAGGAGGTGGCCGCATAACGAGTTCCGCCAGTCCCAGCCACCCTACCTTTGGGCACTATCTTCTTAAATCGTAGGTTTGTATTGCGATTTCGTTTCGTAAGTGGGCATGATTGATCTGTTCAGAACTCTTGCTCTAATAAATTCTTCTCGAGCTAAAATACCACATACTTCCGAAGAAGCTTCAGTGACTATTTTAATGCACCTTTCCACTGCTTGGGTATGACATGGGAAGTGATAAATGAGTGGAAGAAGAGCGAACTTTCCTTTATGCATTCCTGTAAATGTTCTTCCGATAGATGAAGTGTCAGGGGTGGCTCTGGAACTTCACAATTTTGCCAGCTGATAAGGTCAATATAGTCTTGAGCACCGAAGTTTATTTTTGGAATTTTAAACTTGCATACAAGTGGTTTTTGTTTACTTTGTTGACCTCGCAGAAAGGATTCGGCGCATACTTAACTCACCAATATATTTTCGTTTATCGGTGAGCATGGCCACAAGCACATTCTCCGGATGTGCGAAGAAACCATTGGACTGAATTGTAGAATATGAGCTTCAGTTCCGAGAGAAGGTTAAAGTACGACATGGGTTCAATGGAGCATCTTTGATGGTTGGATTGCATTTGATGTAAAACCACATCGGAGCATACACTTTCATGATGAAAGTTGCCAGCTCCTTCAAAATTTGCAGATGTGCTGATGTAAAATCGAAGCACTCGGTTAGCGGTAGTAAGCCATCTTACATGGGATAATTTTCCAGGACTTCGTGCAGCCAGATTCGGCGAGGCTTCACCTGATAAAACAGCTTTACTTACATCCCAGAGATATTTTTGGTCTGTACTAAGACTTTCGATGGCCTTTTTTTCGACGACTGGAAAATTTCCTTCAATTGGTTGAAAATCAACAACTGGTAAATATTCACAGTTAATTAAATTTTTGCCGATAGGTGCTGAGAATCCTTGAGGACCCGTTGTGGTTCCATCCAGACGCTCTAACATATACCTTAGCGGAAGTTCGTTAGAGTGTATTTGCCATATTAGCCACTGCAAGGATCTTCCAAGCTCCTTCCCTAGGAGACAATTAATACCTCCAGCTCTTCCCGTATTAACAACGGTACCGTTACACCCTACCGCTAGAAGTTTTGATGTGTCAATGTTTTTAGTAGTCAGAAAATCCCACAGAGCTTTCTTGATATTTGGTGCTGTGCCAGATGCTTGAGAAACACACGCTACCAGGTTCTTGAATGATCGATATGTGCTCTTCCACTTCACACCTGCGATGGGAACTGCCATCTTAAATCTTCTCCATGACCAAAGTTTTGTCCTTTCTGCCATCAAAATAAAGACCTTGAAGAGTAATTTCTTCTCCGAGCACTTGTTTTTGAAGATTTCGTCGCAATTTGCTTCGTTCTCTTGGAACTTTTTACATCGGTCTACGATAATCGATAAATCTTCTTCAGCTTTGCTTCTGCTGCTTAAATCGTGCAGTAATGCGCACGCTAGGGCGGCAACAGATCTGTCCGCAACTCCATATTTGGCGCGTGTTCTTGCAAATGTTGCAATCTTGAACCTTCTTTGGGGCGTGGATGATGTTGACGGCAACGGTTCAGATCTATCAGATCCTTCTGCTAGGAAAATAACTTCGTCAACGTCTACTACGCCTATGCCTTATTCGACTAAAAATGTATGCGCCAGAAGTGTCTAATGATTCGCTGTAGGTTGCGGGTTTGCTTTTTTGTAATTTGCCAATTCGTGCTTCTTCTAAAGTTAGATCTTTCATCTTTCTTGAAGCTTTTTTCTTGAGTTGCTTGGTGGTTCGAAGATCTACGGAACCAATAGCCACTATTTTGGCAGATTTCTGGTCAGTTATGAAAGACTTCTCTTTTATGGGAACTTTCCGGGATTTTTCACAATGCCAGTGTTTATAGTCATTGTACTTGCATGCAGCAATGTCAAAAAGTGCTTTTGCTTCTTTTTTGAAGGCTTGAACTCTATATTGAAAGTTGACAGTTTTCTTGTGGCCGTTGTATGACTTCAGAAAAATCAGGAGTTTCCACTGCTCTCTCTTTATCAAGGAAATTATTTTGACACGATGAAGAACTGGGATTGAAGCTTTATTCCAAATTTCTTCAAGTTTAGCAGCAATCTCTTCATAAATTTTCCAGACTTTCGGTTTATATTGTCCTGCATTTTCTTTTTGTAGCCTAATCCATTTGAATGACGCAATATGTCTTCTCGCATCGGCAGAACGATACTAATGAGTTCTCTTGGATTACCAATAATAGAACAGTTAACTTGCTTTCTCGTATGTGACATTCTAATTTGGATAGAACGAAGATACACACTCCAAAGGCGATAAATGAAAATGAGTGGGTGGCAGCGAGTGTGAACTAATATCACAAATGACATGTGGCCTGACGTCATAGTGGACTAAGGTCCTGTTCCGTGGAACTACTGTCGCCATCTTTCAACATCTTTGTAAATGAATGTCAGTCATATCGGTTATTAAAACTAATTTAGCGTCGAAACTATTACCGTAAAGTTCCGTTGATCCGCCCTCCCCGGAAAAGCGCCCCCCTCCTTTTGTCTCAATTTGAAATTCTGAAAAATTCCGTGACCCCCTTCCCCCCAAATTTTTTATTTTTCTTTATTGAATAAAATAAATTTATTGACAAAAAATATCGTCATTTTATCTCATAATAATAAAGGCATTTTTCCATCATATTTGTGGGGAAGGATCAACGGAATTCTAGTTGTTTTTTTAATGAGAAAATTTCCAATACCTCCCATCATTTTACATAAAAGGGGGCTGGATCAACAGAATTCTAATGTAATGAGAAAAATAACATGAGACAATAACATACCATAATTTTGAAATTTACTGTAAAAATTGCAAAAATTGAAGGCTCTTGCAGGGAATGAAGATAAAGTATGAAAATTGCAAAAAACAATTCACCAGTATTTTACTGGTCAATAGACAACTTTTCACATCTATTGCTATTTCATTATATAACTTTTTTAAAATTTCACCCTTTTTCGCTCTACCCTACTACACAGGCCTGGAAAATAAATTTAAGATCGACACACTGTCGTGTGGATAGATCAGTTTTCTTTTCTTTTCAATATTACGTGTATATATTTTAAACAATGTATATATTAAAAATACATATTTCATTACAATTATATATATTCTACTCAAACTTGACAGTGATATTAAAATCCACCGCATGGAACACATTACCATGTTTGTTTTTTTAATCACTATTGCAGCTTCATTTCCAATGTGAAGAGAAGAACGAGTTGGGCCACCAGCTACATTTTAAAATTTACACCGAAGTAAGAAAAGTGAATAATAGGAATTAAGTTACGCGAATGTTTCAAACTTTGTATTTTCCGATTTCTTAATAACATTTCTCGTTATTACCGCGTTCATTTAAATCTTGGAGTCCACTTTTCGTGATAAAATTCAGATTCGTTTAATCCAGTACACGTGAATAGGAATAAGACTTACATAAAGATTCCTTATATAGAGCATAACACCGATTCCTATTTTCGAAGGTCGTGGGTTCAGGTCCCACCGAACGCAGAAATATTTATTTTCTTTCGAACGTTTCACCATCTAATCACGCCATAACATCGGTGTTAGTATCACTACGCCAATAAACGTTGATTTATATTGTTGTTTAATGCACACTATATTTACAAATTGAGGAAATTTCATTATGAAAGCATGTCGAAATTTTACCCACCTTTTTTAAATTCGTTGAGCATGACATCTAAAGTTTCGTCTTCGAAAACATAGTTGATGGGATGATTGTAGAATTCGCACAGAGTTCGCAGAGGTGTATCGTCATCTGGATCAACGAATGCGAGATCTTTGATATTTAACAAGCCTACGATGTTATTTCGATCGCAGTCATAGATAGGTATTCGAGAATAACCTTGTTTCATGATCTCGGACATGGTTTCAAAATTCAAAACTGCGTCATAGGGAATCATGAAGACGTCTTCGATTTTCGTCATTATATTCGCAACTGTTTTTTTCTTTAGTTCCAAAGCTCCCGAAATTATGTTGACTTCTTCATTCTCCAATTTGTTATAAGGTTTAGTAACCCGAATATATTCCATTAGTCTTTCGCGATCATACACATTTCCGATTTCTTCTCCTAGCAAGCAATCCAAAATTTTGCTGATGGGAAAAGATAACGGAAAAGTAGCAAGCATGAAGAATTTTGTAACCCACACAGTTCTCGCACCGATAGAGAGGCCATGACGAGAACAAAGAGCCTGAGGAATAATTTCCCCAATGACAACAATGCTCATTGTTGAACCTACGATTGCTATGATACCTGATGTCAGATCATCTAAAAGTATGGTAAGTGTACTATTGACTAGAACGTTCCCCAGCAGAAGAGAGCAGAGCAAGTAGTTTCCGCGGTTTCGTAGTGGAGATATCGACCTTGCGTACTTTTTTTCAGTTTGTGTCCCGCAGTTTTCGATGACTTGAAGTTCTAAGCGATCGAGGGCCATCAATCCAAGATTAAGCCCACTAAATAAGCCAGACAAACAAAGCAAAAACATAATCAAACATATTTGGAGCCACATAGGCAATAAGCGCCCGACAGGTTGAAGTTTCAGCCAGGATTTGTCACCCTGGTGAATCCAGCGCACCACGTCTCCTTTGTTCAAGGTCTGCTTGACGCAGATAAAATAATTTTCGGCTTCTGCCAAGAGAGGAAGAGCTAAATCAATTTTTAGAACATTTTCGTCGACTATGTTACTGGGCGCGATACTAATAATACGAACTATTGGCAAGTTGTTGCACCGACTTCCTCGCGGTTGACGCGTGCTAGTGAAGGCTAATTCTGTACGATTGGAAAAATTTATGCCAAAAAGGCGAATAGTGACATTAACATTTGCAGGGATTTGATTGAAACCGTCCTCTGTAATATAAACACGATCTCCTTCTGCTCTGATTCCAAAAATATCTGCTCCGACAAGATCTTCGGCATATCTGTAAAAAGAAAAATAGATGTATATAATTAGGGTAACTAAAGACGTCCGCAAAGTCAGGTATGAAAGACCAGACACATTTTTCTAAACTACATATTATAGCGGAGGGTCTTCAGCTTATCAATGATCATTCTTCGTATCTTACTCCTGAATCCACTACTCAAACTAAGCAAACACAGTGAACACACTTAAACATACAAAAAGTTCGAGCCGACACAAATCAGATACATCCGATGTAAAGAGTTATGATTTGATAGCGGTCAAATACATTAGACAAATCATACTTACTAAAACCTATTCACCCAATTTGGGAAGGCGCCACCTTTTTATTAAGGAAGTGCTGCCATCAATTGAAGAACATTGATAGCGGACACACAGCGAGACATACAGTGCGTTCGCACTCAGGTGTCGCCCGATACCGTTACCAGACGGGTTGTTGCATTGCAGTTTAGGGAAAGGCGTCTTGCCCAAACTGTTTTTTTTGCACGGGAAAAACCAGTTACGGCAAGACGCCCTTCCCTAAACTGCAATGGAACAACCCGTCTGGTAACGGTATCGGGCGACAACTGAGCGCGAACGCACTATACGTACGCATTATGGGGGGGAATTTCTTTTCAGTCTGGCAATGAAAGGCAGCAATGGATATTAGACATTCCTATCGGTATTGCCAAAGGTACTCAATTTGCATCGAAACATTTGTAGACAAAAATATGATACACAAGTGTACTACTGTCTTCACCGATATAATGAACTGGCAATTGCGTGCTTTATTTCGTTTAGCCGGCTATTTAACATCGGAGAATACGTTGAAGTAATACAAATGCAAAAACAAGGTCTATTAAGAATAGAGACTACAGATGTGCTTAACATGCAGTACAAAATAGAAAGTGAGGGCAGAGATTTCACCAGTTCAACATTAACAGCAATGCATATAAACAGACACTGAAAATAACAATGAGTTGAGATAAGTTTGTGTTTCGAATTAGTCTCTCACTATTGTGATCACCACCGTAAGCAAAACATTATTAGTGTATCTGACCCTGCTTGCCAAGGTAAAGCATTGCAGGACAAAACGTATTAATAAAATAAACGAAACATGCATATACGCAAGATTTCTGCTAGACTTGAAAGTATCCGTACTAGATTTCATAGCTGCCAACTTCTAGAAGTGAAAAATCTGTAGTTAATCGCTACGCATGTGCAATCAATGGCAGACGCATTTTTTATTTTGCTTGGTTACCGTTCGTACTTATGTTTAAATACGGACACATGCACAAAAAGTTAAATGAATGTACATCAAGAAAAATAGGTACATAAAAAACATTTTTAGACGAAATCTCTGAAAATCGAAAGAAATCGTTTTCCGATCGGAAGATGGGAAAGCTTCCGAATTTTTACCCGGTAAATCGGACGGATTGGCACAATGAATTTTCAATATGCACGTAGAGTACAAAAAGTATGCATAAAAATAATAAAAACGGAGACTCAGATTTTAATGCACAGTGCATGGATGTGTATGTATGTTGTATGTGTAATATACAGTGTATTCCGAGAAAAGTTATGACTTCCAAATAAAAAAAATAAAAAAAAAAAAAATCATCGCAAATGGTAACTTATTTCTGAAATCCACTGATATGGTTTTAATTATTATCATATCACAGTAATTTAAAATATCCCATATCACAATTTATATTATTTTATAGCAGTTGTATTAATATTATTGTCTTTTAGTAATTTTATATTAATATTGTTTTGTAATAGAATTTGTGAAAAAAATAAAAAGTGCGTGGAAAACCCACGTGCGGGAGTAAGAAGTATGTGTGTGGAAGTACCACGACATCGCGAAATATACTGATTAGAAACACAATTACTAAATTTAGAAAATTTTAATAAATCAAAAAAGAAAATTTAATCACTGGATTACGAATTTTCCAATCCAACACATCGGAATCGAAAAGGTCATCCAGGATTGCAGTCCTAATTGGGCATCCATTAAAAATCGCATTTTTGACTGACTTGTCTCAATTTTTACACTGTTTTCGTTTTTAGGTAGGATTGCTATTGTACATGTGCCATGTTTGTAATTTTGATTTATTAATCGATTTTACTCTCAGTATAAGTGTTTGTATCCATCTGAGTTTTAATAAATTATTATTAAGCTATGCGATGATGAAATTTAAAATACTGAAGACTAAACCTTTCTAAAGATAAAATTTATAGAAACAATAGAGTGCATGTATTGAAAAAAGTTTAATAGTAACTATAGTGCATACACTGGAACGTAATGATTGCAGTGCATATATAAAAAAACCTATTGTATTTGTAAACCTTTTAAATATTCAGGCGAAACAAATATTCCTGGACGCTAAACATGCATTTCATGCACAGAGCATGCAAATGGAAATAAGATACATGCTATTAGGGACAGAAAATCTTTCCAACTCACGACATCAAGGCAGCCGCACTCACAAACTTGCGCCGGTGGTTTACTGACGAAGAGCTGCAGAAAAGATGAACATGCCGTACACAGAGTTTACATAACATAAAATGGAAGTACAACATATACGAAACCAATGCAGTATGTTCCACAACACAGCGAGTGTTAACTCCCATACATTGAAAATACGATTAGGTAACAGATAGTGTTTTTCGTTTATTACGAAATTTGAATACACATTTATTACGAAATTTGCACACACACATTGCAAAACACTATTCATCGTAAGTAGTATGATACGCGCGCATACACATGCAGATTTAAGGCTATGGTTAAGAAGTTCATAAAAGATCTTGAATGCATAAATAGCTGTTTTGAGAAAACTACTTAAGATACACATAAATTGAGAAAAAACAACAGCACAAATTTAGCATATAGTGTAATATAAATCTATTATCCCAATTCAGGAGCGTCTAACATATTCGGGGGCCCTTAGTTCGATTATTTTTGGAGCCCATTATAAATTTTTAAATTTCCAAATTCCTGCAACAAGAGAAACATATTTAATAAACTTTTAGCGCCAATTTGACGCTCCATTGGCCCATCCGTTAAGACGCCACTGATCCCAATGAATCTAGAAAACTCAGCATAACGCAACAGTGGTTATTAAACCACATCACGCATTGAGAATGCATGTGTTGACCATTATTTGGCAATTGTGTTATCCCTGTGAAGGGTAATAATATCTTACATCCTCATATACGGAGAAAAATGCGTTTGTTCTTGTCCTCATTCGTCTAGTAGGTCAAGACACCGCGGGCTCAACGCGGGGACCCTGGTTCGAATCCAGGATGAGGACGGCGCCACTTTTTTTTTTCCAAAACCAAAAATACTCTAGTTTGAGCTAAATATACATGGGTGGCAAACATTGTATAACTGAGAATGCACACCACCATCTACAGATGTTGCTGGCTTGTTAAATGCATGATGCACTTGTGAAAGAGAAACAGTTGACCGGCTGTGTGGAACACAAATTACCTTTCGAAATTTCGTGCAGTACTATTTTCCAAATAGAGGAAATAATGATTCGATATCTTCAAATTATAAATCTATCCAATGGATTGAGAATAAACTCGGTTTCTTCAATTCGATAGCAATGAAGATTATGTTTTGTATGACAGCAGACGAAATAAGTATCTACGGTTTTATTTACGAACACTAATTCAATAACTTCGCAGGTCGTATTAATTTGGTCACTTCGTGTCATAGTATAACAGTCTAAAGAATAGGAATTCAAGGTATTCACATATAAAATATTATAAATCTAAATATTCCATTATTCAACAGTATCCCATAAGGGTCATTCACTACGGTTGTCAATTGCTTTTGGAGTTCGGAAGTAGAAATAAAAAACAAACAATTTGGGTTCTGTCATTCGGCGCGTAGCCCAAGAAAGCAACGTTGGCATGACTATGCACAGATAAAAGTATGGGCCATCATTTAAATTATATAAGAACATTTAAACTGCGAAAATAAGATTTATGTTTAAATGGTAAATTTCGAACGCTAGTGCAAACATGCGCCATTAGGTATACATTACTGAAACATTCTATAGTTACAACGACTTCTCGTGTGATTGCCAGAAAAGCATACATCACCATACATCGAAAGCATTCGTATGTAATGGCTGTGGTGTAATGTTGGGTATATACTGCCCTATAGACATAGAAACAATTCATTCAAATTAATGAATAATAAAAAACAAACGAATTTAAACAAACGAATGATTCAACCTACAAGCGTAAGTACGCAACGTTTATATTTTCTCTCAAACACTCCTCAACAAAAGCAATGAAATAAAACTAATCAATAATACACTGAAGTGCCAGAAAAACTGGTACAGGCGTGCGTATGCAAATAACGGAGCTTTGCAACCAATCAGAGTAAGGTGATGCGGTCGGCAGCGCCCATATAAGACAAGGGATGTCTGGCAAAGCTGTTAGATCGGTTCTTGCCGCTACAATGGCAGGTTATCAAGATTTAAGTGATTTTGAACGTGGCGTTATAGTCGGCACAAGAGAGATGGGACATAGCATCTCCGAGATAGCGACAAAATTTGGATTTTCGCGTACGACCATTTCACGGGTATACCGTGAATATCAGGAATCCGGTAAAACATCAAATCTCCGACAGCGGTGCGGCCGGAAAAAGACCTTGAAAGAACGGGACCTTCGACGACTGACGAGAATCGTTAAACGAGATAGACGTGCAACACTTCCTCAAATTGCCGCGGATTTCAATGCTGGGGCATCAACAAGTGTCAGCGTGCGAACTGCTCAACGAACCATCATTGTTGATATGGGCTTTCGGAGAAGAAAGCCCACTCGTGTACCATTGTTGACTGCACGGCACAAAGCTTTACGCCTCGTTTGGGCCCCACCAACACCGCCATTAGACTGTTGATGACTGGAAACACGTTGCCTGGTCTGACGAGTCTCGTTTCCAATTGCATCAGGCGGATGGACGTGTACGGGTATGGAGACAACCTCATGAATCCATGGACCCTACATGTCAACAGGGGACTGTTCAAGCTGGTGGAGCTTCTGTGATGGTATGGGGCGTGTGCAGTTGGCGTGATATGGGACCCCTGATACGTCTAGAGACAACTCTGACAGGTACGTAAGCATCATGTCCGATCACCTACACCCATTCATGTCCATTGTGCATTCCGACGGACTTGGACAATTTCAGCATGATAATGCGACACCCCACACATCGAGAGTTGCTACCGAGTGGCTCCAGGAACACTCTTCTGACTTTAGACACTTCCATTGGCCACCTAAATCGCCAGACATGAACATTATCGAGCATATCTGGGATGCCTTGCTACGTGCTGTTCAGAAGAGATCACCACCTCGCACTCCTATGGATTTGTGAACTGCCCTGTAGTATTCCTTGTGTGAATTGGCTAATGTCTGAAGGTAACCTGGAACAAGTCCATGCCGTCGTGTTGCGGCACTTCTGCGTGCGCGAGAACAACACGATATAGTAAGTGGACCAGATTTTCTTTTGTAATATATATCTTATAATCTCTATATATATAATATTCTATACTATATACGTATTATTTCTATTATATCTTATTTATCTCTTTATTCTTTCTTTTACAACTATGCGATGCTCCTTAAACCGCTTATATTATATTAAGATAAAAATTACTGATCGGATTGCGCTGAAATTTCTGTATAGAAGATAAAAATTGTAAGGTTTTAATTATTTGCTGAGTATTATTTTTAATTATTAATAATTATTTTATTATAATTTATTAATATATAATTATAATAAATTTATTTATTATAATTATCTTTATATATAATGATTGTGATTTATATGATTATTCATATGATTCATGATTATTATTTATATATATGATGATAATTATCTTTATTCTGTTCTTTTTACTTTTTGTAACTATACGATGCCCCCCTTAAACCGTCGCTTTACGTAATATTAAGGAAAAAAAAATTAGTGATCGGATTGCGCTGAAATTTCTGTACACAGCAGATAAAATTGTAAAGTTTTAATCATTTTCTTGATTATTATTTTAATAATTATTATGTTATTAATAATATGAATTTATTAATATATAATCATGATTATAAGTTAATATAATTTATATTATAATTTATTATAATTTATATTATAATTTATATTATAATTTTATTATAATTTTATATTATAATTTATATTATAATTTATTATAATTTATATTATAATTTTAGATATAATTTATATTATAATTTTATTATAATTTATATTATAATTTTATTATAATTTATATTATAATTTTATTATAATTTATATTATAATTTTATTATAATTTATAAGATTATATATATTAATTTATAAATTTAATTACATAATTTATTATTTTTATTATTAACAATTTCTTTTCCCGTATTTTCTTGATACCCGCTTTTTGTATATTCTTCCTGTGCCTTTCGCCATGTGGAAACAGAACTGTCCAATTACTTACTGTAGCCGCATAAGCAAAGTATTCAATCAATTTTATTTTTAAACATAGCTCAGGTCAGAAAATAACCCCTTGTTCTTATGATTGTACTGTAATAGATTTAAGATATATTATTTTCGCAGTATTTTTAGCAGGTAAAATCCAAGTACGAGAGCTAAACTTGGCCATCATTAGTGGCAGACTGGGTCTAAAAATATTGGTTGCCAGGAGACACCATCCGAAAGTACAAGGATATCGTTTAATTTTTGAAAGGAATACATAACATTTTGAAAAACACGTAATTGGAAAAAAGGTATAATTAAAAAA
>QLNU02015360.1:155634124-155645908 GCA_006491805.2 Dysdera silvatica | reverse complement strand
GTAATAATTAGAGTAATAATAAATTACAATGATTCGTATTTCAATTAATTAATTTTTGTCCTCTATTTTCAATTTAACTTCATTATCTTACCTTTACCTACAGCGTTCAGACAAGTGAAGAACTTTATTTTGTAATGCTAAACCCTGGTAAATCTTTTTATCGTTGTGTTACGTCGAAACATTTGTAAGGGCCGCTAAAATCTTCTTTGTCCAAGGCCGTGAACACCGTAAGCACGGCCCTGGCCTAGGTGTGAAAACGACATCGCCGCTCTTATAAATTTAATATTATTTAAAAAAATTTTGCTTTGTGAGATTTGCTTCTTATTTTCATACGATGAAACAAGGATCCCACATATTGCCTTGGATCAAAGACAATATAATAATATAATCAGTGCCGTATTTCCCAATAGGCTATAGACTGGGGCGGCAAAATTTTGTGTATTAAGTTTGATATAAAAAATTCAATACCATATGATGTTTTGTCGAGAAGAAAGCTAGACGTCATGCTTTCCATTTAAATACCAGTGTTCGATAGGCTTTTATTTTTTGCTAAAATTAAAATTTATTTCAATAAAATTGAATTTGATTTATTACATACCAAAAAAATAATATTTCAATATAAGTTAATATTTTTTAATGTTTATGTTTCAGTTTATGAGTTTGTTTTTCAACATATTTACTGTCTGTTATTACCACAGACTAGGGGGAGAACGGGTAGGAAAAAAGGAGACAAAAAGTGGTCTTAGGGCGGCAAAATGGTAAATCCGCCCATGAATATAATAAACGATCTGGGACAGCCTACGAGTTTGGCCGCCTAGGTGAGGAGGAGGCACCTTTTGCAATGTCACCAAAAACGGCCCTAATTACATGCATCTACCAATGAAAAAAAGGGGGGGACGATGATTTACCATGTAACGAAATCTAATATACGATATTAACTTGACTAAATATATATTCGCTCTTTGCATTTTCATATTCATTCACAAGAAATGGGATGGTGCGTTTTCTCATAAGCAAAACTTTTGGCACCAAAGACGCCAAATAAAAAAAGAAATCAATAGCGTTTATGGGACTCCAGCGCATTTTTTTCAAAGTATTGTAAGTTTTACATAAAAAAGGGCAAGTGGTCGTTTATTTACGTATTTGAAAACCCTACATTGACGGTGACAGAAAAGAACGTTTCCAGAAAAACCTGCTTCTGTGATCTTTTACAACAAACTAAGGACACTGATATACGCGCCTGACATTGTAACCACACAGCCAGTCTATTTTTACTCTGACAAATATACGCGTACTCATAGCCAAAGTGGTATAATATTGTCTGTCACGTCTTAAAGTCCATTATTTCATACATGTATAAACACGTGTATTTCGTGCACACAAATTTCTTGCAGAAAGCGTGCAGAATAAGGTAGAGCGAAGGCATGAAATGGAATGATTAGCGTAAAGAAAGAACCATTTCGAATTTCAGAAGGCAGTAAAATTTTCAAAAATTGGCCAAGGTCAAACAGCGTAGCCGTCAGACAAACTCTTGTCATTACTGCTGGCGCGGTAAACCAACGTTTTTTAATCGCTGAGAGATGGACATATACTACGCACACTGTGTGTACCCCACAGTCATATGCTAATTTACAATATTACACGTTAACAAACAATAAAGAGCTCGCTTTCCGAAAGAGCCCGATAGAAGTTTACTACCAGCCAGTCTTGAAAAATGAAAAGAATGCAAAAACAGACATACACACACAGAGTGCAAAGAAAAATTCTTATTCACCTACTGAAAAAAGTAATATAAAAATATATATAATCTTATTCAGTTTACAAAATTCCAAATTTCCAATACCATTTCAATAGCAATACACACTGAAGTGCCAGAAAAACTGGTACAGGCGTGCGTATGCAAATAACGGAGCTTTGCAACCAATCAGCGTAACGCGATGCGGTCGGCAGCGCCTATATAAGACAAGAGATGTCTGGCAAAGTTGTTAGATCGGTTCTTGCCGCTACAATCGCAAGTTATCAAGATTTAAGTGATTTTGAACATGGCGTTATAGTCGGCACAAGAGAGATGGAACATAGCATCTCCGAGATAGCGACAAAATTTGGATTTTCGCGTACGACCATTTCACGGGTATACCGTGAATATCAGGAATCCGGTAAAACATCAAATCTCCGACAGCGGTGCGGCCGGAAAAAGACCTTGAAAGAACAGGACCTTCGACGACTGACGAGAATCGTTAAACGAGATAGACGTGCAACACTTCTTCAAATTGCCGCGGATTTCAATGCTGGGGCATCAACAAGTGTCAGCGTGCGAACTGTTCAACGAACCATCATTGATATGGGCTTTTGGAGCCGAAGGCCCATTCGTGTACCATTGTTGACTGTACGGCACAAAGCTTTACGCCTATGACCACATACATACATTCCTATCCATTCCAACGGACTTGGACAATTTCATCATGATAATGCGGCACCCCACACATTGAGAGTTGCTACCGAGTGGCTCCAGGAACACTCTTCTGACTTTAGATACTTTAATTGGCCACCTAAATCGCCAGACATGAACATTATCGAGCATATCTGGGATGCCTTGCAACGTGCTGTTCAGAAGAGATCTCCAACACCTCGCACTCCTATGGATTTGTGGACTGCCCTGCAGGATTCCTGGTGTGAATTGTCTCCAGGATACCTTCAGACATTAGTCGAGTCCATGCCACGTCGTGTTGCGGCACTTCTGCGTGCGTGGACGAGGAGGCTACACGATATTAGGTAGGTGTGCCAATTTTTCTGGCACTTCAGTGTATGTATATACGGCTTTCAATATATTATTTAAAAAGCGGGAAGAAATCTTAATCAGCTAAACGTACTACTAGTTGTTATTTAAAAATACGCCAATGCAGTTTTGAATAACTATTCTATAGCATTACAGTCATCATTAATCATAGTGTCAATTGTAGTCACTACGGCGTCGAATATATTAACGGCGTCGAACATATAACATCGAACTTTTTACTGTGCAGGCCTTTGCATGGATCAATTTATCCCAGGAGCATGCCCGGCAATTTGGAATCGAGCCAATGTTAAGTCTAACACATTAACTTAAGACTTTTTTGGGTCTAAAATTGGCAGATTCTATGAATACACACGTTTTTGAAAAGAAAAATATTAATTTTAATCTCAAAAGTTCTGATGCAAGCGTAAGCTATGTATGTGTGTTTAAATTGTGATCCAATGGATCGCAATTTCAACCAAATTTTCCTTGTACAGAATAACTTGAAATATAAAAACCAAAAGAAAGAAAGCGATTTAATGTAATGCGCATTTTCTTGACAGTATGGTAATTGGCAGAACCAGGATAACTTATTCGTCACGAATACATTAAAGCTATTTATGACACTGAGAAAATTAATTCCAAAAACGAATTTAAAAAAGTTCAATTTCATTTTGGATAAAAACTGAAATTATTAAAGCAAAAACTTTTACATTTCAATTATACTTGATCAACGCTCAAATGCGTTATCACAACCGATAAAACAAATGGCAATATACGCAGCTTTAAAGACAAAAGCAATTGCTGTCCCTTATAATCGAATATCATGAAAATCTCTCGGAATTAAATATAATTAAAAAAATTAAGAGGGTTATTTGAAGTTACCCAATTATATAAATTAAGTGCGAAATTAGTCAAACTCTTAATTTAGAAATTAAAGCAGGGTGACAGCTCAAATACTGAGAAGTTCACTCATTTGAACAGCGAATGTCCTACGTTTTAAAACAGAAAATATTTTAAAAAGCAAAAAGAGATTTATTTTTATTATTGAATAGAAATATTTTACATACACAAAATGATATGCTCTGGTCTTCGAACTGAGCGTCGTGGGTTCGGTCAAGGGGGCATCGCGACGTTTGAAGTTTTATATAACGCGTTACATGAAAACATTTACAACGTATGATTTGCACATTTTTGTATGGATAGGAACCGTCAACAATTTGTAAGATATAAAGGGGCCCATGGGTAAAAAAAAAAGTTTGAAAATTCCTACTTCACACAACAATTTTTATTACAGCATACCACAATGTATCTCTCGATGTCCTGAACAGTTCAGCTTTGTCTTCCATAACACTTTTATGGCCGCAAAATCTTTTCTAGATCTAAAGAGGTTATTGGACACAGTATTCATTAAATTTTGCGAATTGTCTGCCACGGATAATCTATCCGTGGTAGACTAACACCAACGTCTATAGCCGATACGTAGTGGTGGAGAATTTGACCTTATTAAGTGTCTGTTGTACTTAATCTAACCTTTGGGTCTAATACAACAGAACTAAATCTTCCTGATCTCTCTTTGATAAGGGCAGTAATTCAGCTATGATTAAGTTTTTACTCCGTAAGACCTAATTAAACGTGTACATTTATAAATCCCTTCGCCTTTCTACTAAGGTAAGAGTAAAAAAAAAAATACTTTATAGGGTTTGTGGGGAAAATTCACCGATAAAAGAATAAAAATACGGTTAAAATCACTGAAAACCCCTTAAAATATGAATTTCTTCTAAAAATTCACAATTTTTATGCATTTGTATGTCCTGACGGTAAAACGGGTTAAAATATTCAATTACGTAAAATACCCAGGGGTTTAACTAATACCACCTAAATCACAAGGCCAAACAAGATATGAGCTGTTTGGCTTTCTAGATCTAGGAGGCATTGGTCCAACTCATGTCAAATCAGGAATAGCATCCGAACTTGTAAAGTTCGTTAAACAGTCCATTTGATAAATTCATTAACGTGAAGAATGTCTAAAGCGGTACATATCGAGTTTTTCAAAATAATTAAGTTAGATTTAGAAATACTATTCATACACAGGGCGTTTCACCATTTTGAGTTAGATTGATTGATTGTTTGGCTTTTTTATGGCGCAAGAGCATCTGGGCTATACTGCGCCAATTTTTTTTTTTTTTGAGTTAGAACTTTACATTAATGCAAAGGTGGACTGAGTCGTAACTCATATCCTAACGGGAAAAAAAAAAAAGATCACAGCACTAATTTGACAAGCAAATGGCATTAATAACGCATTTATGGTGTTTTTGTTTTTTTTTTGCAAAATGAATTGTCTGTGTTTTTAATGAGCAAGAGCAACGAAGGTTATGCTGCGTCGGGTCTTCGCTTCCTGAGGAATCTGAACCTCTGCTGCCAAAAGAACCATACCCCAGACTACGGTGGTCAGGAAAATGGCACGCATTCCACGAGGCAATGGACCTTAACTTTTATCGAGAAATCCGAACCTCGAGTCCTGGGGAACTAATCCCGGGACTACAGTTAGGTGAGGGTTCCCCGCCCCCCCTCCTATCATTGTTGGGAATCGAACCCCGGATAACTACAATGCTAAGCGAACGTGGGATTATTGCTTTATTATTATTTAAATACAGCGTTGGTGAAAAGAACCTGCAATAAAATATGGCTTTAAGTAGTAAAACCATATTTTATTGTTATAACCGGGCCTAACAAATCGCGGCCAACTGCGCCCACCAAGACAAGAATAGTATTTTCCCGCCTTAATAAAAAAAAAATTCTTTACTCGCTGTTTGCAAAAATCTAGGCAACAGTAATGACCGGATTTGTCGACGCATGGAAATCATAAGCGTAACTTCTGGGGGTTAGATATAAGGTAAATTTTTGGGGCAAAACAAAACCCAAAATTGTATGAAGAAAGTACGATTTTGGCCTCTTTTCTAGAAAACTGCGGGGCAACCGCCCCCTCCTGCTTCCGTCAATGTTGGAAATAACTAATAATTAAAAACTGGTAGTTTAGGCACTAAGAATGGCATTTGACATTACGCAAAAGGCATGTACATTAATTTTAAAAAGAAATAATTAAAAACTAAGTTAAACACTTTAAGAAGAAATTTAAGATCTAAAGATTGGCTATAAAAATGTAATATACATGTTCCTTCTACTTTCTTAAAAATATAATAAAAGAAGTTGACAATTATTGAAAAATTACTTAACTATTTAATATTACAAAAACAAAAAAAATATTCGAGTTAGGGAAAATCTTAAAAGAGTATTTTACGTGGTTTTATTCGAATGATCTATTTCCCTTGTACATTACATGAATTTTTTAAACGTGAAATTCTGACGTCTACCAGTTAAGAACATCTTAAATTGTGAAAAAGATCTACTTCCCCGGAGGTTATGGACACATATCTAAAGTAACGTGTTATGATAGGAGACACTGACTGTTCTTACAGCAGCATAATCACTAAGAACTTTTTTATATTCTTCATGGACTCAAAATCTTGATTTGCAAAAAACGCGTTTTTGCATTATCTTCATGATTTTATCAGAAACGGATATAAAGTCTACTTGTAGGAAATTACAGTATTGCCTACAACTTCTGATTCTAATACAGGATATTTTTTTTTTTCATGGATTCAAAAAATTCTGCAAGTTTCCCAAAATATGTCGAAGTGAATGTCAATTCATTTTTCACTTTAGAGTTGCCAAACAGATGTTTCCTTATATACTTACTACTACTTCATTCAAGAAAACTGTTGACAATTTCAGCAAGTTCGTCAAAATTTAAACAATAATATGAGACTGCTGAGATCCAGGTTCCCTATAATCTTCTTAGAATCGTTTGCGGGAAGGAGGAGAGGATTTTTATCTGACCATAAAAACAGGGTGGCCGTATCTGAAGAGAGTTTGTTAAAAGGAGTTTACCCCAACAACTTTTGAAACTACGAAACATTGCCGAAAAGGCATTTCTGGCACTTTGGCTCAACTTCTGGAATCTACTAATAATTATGTACGTTCACTTGAAAATTAATGTTTTTCAGAACGAATGGTTTAATGTTTGAGTTATAACGTTGTTCTATAAATGGAGCGGTATAAGAATTTGTGTACGTCTTATGTTTATGTGTGCATGTACAGGGTGATTCAAATTAAATAGATGGTGTTTAGACCTCTTTGTAGGAGAAATGACTGGGAGAATCTCAACCAAATTTCGTATACATACTTTCCGGAGTACGGGAATTCGATTTCTGAAGAAAAAAATGATTCACATTTCGGACTACAACGGGGATTGGCGCTCCTGTGCAGTTAAGTACGTTCGGAAATGTGCAAATTAACTATCGTCAAGAAAAGAGTTAATGTACAATAAACGTATTGCAATAGAAATAAAATTTGTAACACATACATCGACAACAAACAAGAATTAGCGTAGCGTGCAGAAAGGTTTATTGCAATACCATGAAATAAATAACAAATATCATTACGAAACGTGCGTGCAATAACTTTATTCCAGTCACGTGTGGAATCACATTATTAACACAAATACGGCTCGACATATCCTCTATCGCTTTGCTCTAGAAACTGCATTCGATGCACAACACAATGGACAGCATAATGCAATTCATTGGGATGGAGATGTCACATGTTGTGAAATTCTGACTTTCAAGAAGTTCGGGACATCGCCTTCACAAACGTGACTCTTCAAACAGCCCCACAGCCAAAAGTCTCAGGGGGTTAGATCAGGTGACTAAACGTTGGAAATTGATCTGTCAAGACGTGAAAATGAACAGCCAAGACGTTGGAAAAGATCTGATCACTCTGTCGAGGCGATGGAGGACATCTTGAGCCGTATCTATGCTGATAGTGCGATTCCACATGTGGTTGAAATACAGTTATTGCATACATCTATTTCGTAACGATATTTGTTATTCATTTAATTTCATGTTATTGCAGTAAACCTCTTGCACATTAACTTTTTTGTTTGTTGTCGATATGTTATTAATTTCATTTCCACATGTTATTGCATTTATTGCACATTAACTTTTTCCTTGACGATAGTTAGGTACGTTCGAAAATGTGCAAATTACCTGCACGGAAACGCCATTTTCTCCCCTAGTGGTCGAAATGTGAACTATTTTTTCTTTCTTCAGAAATCGAATCCCTATACTTAGGAAAGTATGTATACGAAATTTGGTATTTCCACTAATAGTTTTTCCCACAGACAGGTCTAAACACTTGTTTAATGTGAATCATGCCCTGCATAATGTTCAAGAATTTATAATATTTTTATTCCTTAGGGCATGATCGTAAAGTTTACAACGATTTGTAAAGTAATAATACCAAACTGAGAAGCACTGTAATAGGTTAAAGTCATGATATTCTGGGACATGTGTGGCAAATTTTAAAACCATGATGTTTTATATATCGTATTAAAGCAAATAAACTACATTATACTCTTACATGTTTTTTTGCAAAATAATGTGGTGTATTATTTAATTAACAGCACCGAATTTAAAAAAACATTGAATAGCCCCGTTACGGAAGGATATTAGTTTGTCTTTCCGTAACGCCACACGTTTTTCAATGTACGTTTTTTTTTATACTGCAGGAAAATTTTCATACCATTTCAGTTAAAAGTAGTATTAGGCCCTTTTCTTAAAATGACTTACGAAAAACATTGCAGTTTAATATTTTGATAGTGTAGAAAACATTAACCATGATGTCGTTCTTCCGTAACATTTTGAATACCATGGCTTTACCCGATACTTGTTTTTGCGGCTTAATTTTAACAAAATTAAGTCAAATTAATTACCCATATGTAGCTACAGTGAAAAGTATTTTACTTTCGAACATGCTCAGAAAACAAATCAATGAACTACACAAAATCGAAATATGAAAAGTACTGGATTAAGATTTTTATAAGCCCTAGGATACAATGTGCCCCTAAAGAATGCATAGATCATGGTGGGTCTTTTTTTTTTTTTTTTAATATTCAGGTTTGTCAACAATGAAAATTTCTTGGACATTTATAAATAATAAAGATTAAAATAACGCTTGGATAAATAACACCAGGCCCCTTGAAGGCTTCTTTGTACTCTACATCCGGACCAGCTTTGATTCCGTTATGACTTACAGATGAATTGGAGGTATTTTTATGGCGCAAGGACAGCAAGGGTCATTCTGCGCCATTTGACTCATTGGTTTCTACGTCATAAATCGAAAGAAGTTCTTACGAAACTTAAAAGTCCACCCAGTTGTGTTCCTTTCTCGACTGAATTCTACTCGAATTCCATTCAGGCGAACTTGCAAGAAGATTTTTAAAAATATCATTATTTCAAAATCAGTCAAGGAGAGTTTTTTTTGCCTCTTTGCATTTTTAGATCCTCAGATGTGATCGATGGCTTAACGTAACTTATAACTTCGAGATGATCGGATTTTTTTTTTCAAGAGAGTGTATAATAGTAACATACGTACATGGTAACAAGAGATTGGATAAATAACTTACAAGGGAAGGTCGGAGGGTGGACGACGCGGATTTTAATGGTATTAGGCTCATTTGAAAGCTCTCAAAAAATTATTAGACACGTATTCGGGCATTTTTCAGAATGGCCATAAATATAGGTGTTATAGGGCCGGAGAGAGCAAAATTGTCTATTCGATGACTATTCGCACAATTGTATTTTTAATAGCGATCGAACAGGCTTTGCTAAAAAATTGTCACCATTACGCACCCTTTCGTCAAAAGGCGTTCAACACATTTACGGTGTTGTTCAGGATAATAATGCAGTTTCGCATTCGTGCACCACGTCATGGTAATGAATGGTAGAGTCTTACCAAAATTTTTACTCGCACACCAAGAAAAAACAGGTACCTTTGGCTCTCGTGTTCGCAGAAATTATTCAGCCAACCACCAAACGTAGTACTTACATGCACAAAAAGTGGGAAATCTTCCACAGATATTTATGAATCATTTCTAAAAGAAATAATAAAACCCCAATTAATAGATCAATATGGCGTAATTTTATTAGATTGTTGGTCAGGGCAAACAAATGAGGGAAATAAATCACTGCTTGAATTATTATATATACCTGCAAGCACCACATTAATGCAGTGGTGCTCGCAGGTATGTAATGCATATACATATGTAGGTAAAAATACACATCGCATGGTTGAATTAATTCAGCCTTGCCATGTGTATTTTTTCAGGCAGTGGAAATATTTCACAAAAACCGTCATATAATATATTACACTTCATCGTTTTAATAACATTAATTTACACGAAAGAAATACCATAACAAAATTACATTCATTAATCATTAATACACAACCAATTATCAGCTCCAACGTTCAGTGACGTGATTAAATATGCTTGGTATAAGAGCACATAACCAGTTCTCAAACCAAATAGATTTCTCAATGTCAAACAAGTGTATTTCACTTTTTCCAAAAATTCATGTTACACATTAAATTGTGAAAATCCCTCGTTTATTAGTTGCAGTCATTGTTCAAACCCAATTTGTTTTTGTTTGTTTGTTTTTGCATTTTCTTGTTCATTTTCATACACATTTTTAACTTTTTAATAAAGCCAAGTGCGCATATTATTTTTTTAAAGCGAAATAAAAACTTTTTATATAACTGAAACCAGACATCCATCCACTAATAATAATTAAAGTTCTAAATATTTATGCAAGTACATGAATAAATACTTATGAAATCAAATTCAATAATATCTTACAGCAAATGAAGGCTTTTTTATTAATTCTCTTTTGGCAACATCGCTTCAAAAATAGTTCGCGGTTTCTGTATCAAGCCAATTTTGGCGAAAATAACCTTTTCTCGCCAAATTTAATGGGGCCATGACCCCCCTCCCCCTCTACAGGATATTTAGGTTAATTTTTTTATTTCTTAATGAAACGCTTATACTTTATTAAAAAACTAAAATGAAGCACGTTTCCGGTTCTCACTTCATGTACTTTCCTTGTTAAGTTTCCAATCAGAGCAGTAACGCCTATCCGTGGGTGGACGTTTATAGTTTATTAAGAGTGTGAAAACGTGAGTTAGACGTATGTATACACGTTATTCTGTACTAGAAATAACAACGCTGACGTGATTACGATTTGAATGACTCTTCCCGCGGAGTTTTTTTTTTTAAATACTACTTTCATTCAAGACGCGTGTAAAACTGGTTAGGGAGTATAAGGACAACTATTACATAAACGCTTTCTTTTCAAATTTTTAAATCACTTTCAGAAACTGACCTACAAAGGTCTAACATCGAGCCAAGTTTGATATGAAACGTTTATACGTATCAGTAGTGTAGCGTGACCATTTCATTTAGGTGCACTGTCGGGGACAAAAACAGCAAGGGCTTGGCGCAAAAAGCGCAGCAATTTGGTTAATTTTAATCGCTTTTACAGTTTAGGTTTTACAGGACAGCTACTGTGCATTCGCGCTCAGTTGGCGCGTGATACCGTTAGCAGACGGGTTAGTCCATTGCAGTTTAGGGAAGGCCGTCTTGGAGGAACTGGTTTTTCCCGCGCGAAAAACCAGTTTCGGCAAGACGCCCTTCCCTAAACTGCAATGGACTAACCCTTGTGCTAACGGTATCAGGCGTCAGGTCTGCGCGAACGCACAATACAGTCATGCTGCGACGGGACCTACAGTTTTCCGAGGAATCCGAACCTTTATTGCCTAGGGCAGGGGTGAGGAACCTGCGTCCTTCGAGGCCCTTAGGTGCGGCCTTTTGACCGAATTAAAATTTTGAAGAAAAATCCTTTTATTTTTATTAATATGATTCTATTCACATTTTTTATTTGTATTACAATTTTAAGATGAACCCAAGTAAACTACAAAGGAGTAGAAAATTTAACGAAATAATCTTCCTTGATCGTAGATGACATAAAACATATGTAGCCTTCGTACATTACAGTTAACTTAATGCGGCCTTCATATATTACAGCTAACTTAATGCGGCCTTCTAATATTAACAG
>QLNU02015360.1:155622030-155634024 GCA_006491805.2 Dysdera silvatica | reverse complement strand
TGGTGGAATGCAAGTAATGGCACGATGCACCATAGCAAACTAGACAAAGAAATAATTAACCAAGAAAGCAAAAATAGACGCTGTTAGTCTAGAATAAATACTAGTGCAGGTGTGCACCAGATACCCTGCAAGGGCTGGGCCCGTGGGTTGTGTCAAGCTGGGCCTATGGATCGACTATCGGGTTACAGACAGGGCCAGATCTGAAACCCTGGGTCGGGTTTGAAATCCGGGCCGGACCTGATTCGAGACTGGCTAGGCCCGCGCATACCGAACTGGCTTGCGCGAACCCGTTCCGAAAGTTCCCAAGCCCGCGCATGTAGGTTTCGGATCAAGCCATAAAGCTTAGTGAGCCAAACCCGAAAGGTTACATATGCGCGAATATTACACTATAGCATGTACTACAGTTGTTTTCAGGTGTACCATTCGTTCAGACGGATCACATGATAATCGCCAACCTTTAAAACTAAAGTACCCACTTTGATGATTTGTTCTACTTTTGGCGCAATGCTTACACGCACAATAAATGCTCACACGTGTCACCTTTCCATTTTGAGATGAGACATTCTACTGCGATACTCAATTGTATTTGGAGTTGAAGTACCAGGATGTCTACTAAAAATAAGAAAGCCAATTCCTTGACTTTTCCTTGACTATTTTTGTACATTCCTTGACCTTGAAAAAAGTTTCTCTCCCTGTTTTTTACAACTGATAAAATAGCCATATAAAAAATAGCTAAAAATCCATAAACGTTTACAAAATATGACGGAAAATGGCTGAAAATAAAATAAAAATTACCGAGTCGTAACAAAAATAACTGAAAATAACTAAACCAGTAAAAACTCATTAAAATATCGTACAAAAATTAAAATTAAACGCATGCTTAAAATTGAAAAAAAAACCGGGCGTAACTGTGACCTACATCATCAATTTAATGCCCTTTTCTTGACTTCCGTGACCTTTTACTCATTTCTTGACTTCCATGACCAGATAGACACCCTGAGTACTTAAAAGGGGATAATTTACCGTGTGGATATGCATATTACGAAAGTATTTCCGACGGCAATAGTGTCGTATTTGGGGCCGTCATGTATTGAGAGCTTTTGTGGAGGGCGGGTTGAGATTTGCTTATCTTTTCCGACGACGAGAAGGTGTGTGTGTGTGGGGGGAGTCTAAACGATGCATACGCGAACCGCAGAAAATAATAAAACTAGCACAAAGTAACAACCCGCCCTAAAATAAATATGCACCAGTGGAAGGCAGCTGGTTTGCAGGACCGTAGCCAGCCTTGGTGTCCCCAAGGCCCCGCCCGAAATTTTTGCTACCAATACTTGGTCATTGAAGAGGTTGTAGGAATCTTTTGCCTCCCCGAAAAAATGTATGGTTAAGGCCTTGTTGTTAACAACTCTTTACAGGGATAACAGACATCAACAAAGCAGTGTTTAAGTTAAATGTGCTTCTGCTTGATGACGTTCACTTTACCATAAAATCAATATTCTAGTTACATTTCCAGTCTCATTTGCACATGCAATGCACCTTACTAAATTTCGTATTTATTACGCTGATTGTGATGGTGTAGACAGTCCCTTTAATTTATGTCGTTGATAATGAGCTTAATGGGTCAAAAAGGTCCCTGAGCTTGCGAAATTAAAATTGGGAAACTATAGTTGTGGTTGTAACGTTATTAAAAACGTTCCGTTTGAAAGTTGAAATAACACGCATAGGTGCCAACTTCTAGAAGTGAAAAATCTGTAGTCAATCGCGCGCGGGCAGGCCACCATTTTTTAATTAAACAAAATCATACATAATTTATGAAAAAAGGGCACAATGAGGAAATTAAGTATTTATTAATTCTTAGAATTTACAAATGCTGTAGTGCAAGATTTTGCATTTTCGAGAAATTTTTTGTCAAATACATTCTCGTAACATTTCACATGTCTACTGCAGACATGCGAAATGTTACGTAGTAGTATGTATTAGTAAATTTTCTAATGTGTCATCAGACATGGTTGACCTGAAGTCAGTTCTAATTTTCTTCACTTGACTGAAGACTCTCTCGCATGCTGCATTACTGTGAGGGATCGTAAGTATTGACAGCATAACCTGAGAAAGTCGTTTAAATTTTAATTCACAAGTATCATTTTTTATTTTACCTATGGCCGCCCATTGTGCATCAATGCTACCTTCATTACTCACAGTTTGTGGAACTTCGAAAGCCTGGAACTCACTGAATTCTGTTTGTAAAGCATCAACAGCTTCATCTTCTGTATTATTGAACAAAAGAACAGGAAATTTTTCTGTAAAATATTTTAAGCTGGAAATGATGCATTTTCAAAATTCGATATTTGTGTAACCTCTGCATGATGTAACACTTCTAACTCAAAAGGAAATTTATTGTGCATGTAGTCACATGCTGCTATGAAATAGCTTCTGACGTTTTCATAAAATTCATTTTTATCATGGATGTTAAAATCTTGGATTACTTTCAGTGTTCCATTTCCAATTAAGATATCAACATCATCTTTTTGATTACTCCTCTCATGATAGTGGACTTTCAAAATATTATTACATAATTTTGTGACGCTTGGTTTTACAAATTTCACTAGCATTTCTCTGTACAATTTTAAGAGAAGAGATTTTAGCATATGAATATGTGGTTCCGCAGACTGAAGTTGAGCATTTGCTTTTTTAAATACAGGCACAGTATAAGATAAAAATAAACAGAAAGCCTTATTGATATCTTCCGACAGAAAATAAAACAACCTTTCTTCACGAGACATGGAGTTTTCAGTTTTTTGTTTCTTAGAAATATCCACATAATTTTGAGCTTTCCTTTTTAATTTCTGCGATGCTTTTTTGCTGTTACGTTCTTTCACTTTATCTGCATTTTCAACCGAAACTTTGATAGAGGGAATAGTAAAGAAAGAAAGTGGGGTGATTTGATTCCTTTTCATGGCCTCTTCCTTAAAAAAACTGATCAAAGGTTGCCACTGCTGGATTATACGCTCTAAGCACTTTCCAACAGACAACCAACGAGTGCTAACGTGTTTTAGTACCTTTTTTATATCAGTCTCATGAAATTCTTGAAGAATTTTCAACCTATCTTTTCTTTTCGAACTCTTTTGTAAGTAATAGTAAATGTCTACCAAAATTTCATCGATTTTAAATGGCAAACATGCAGCACTCTTTTCAGCTGCTAAGTTAATAAGGTGGCAGGAACAGCCCATAATTTCAATATTTTGGTGATGATTCTTTAACACCGCTGCTACACCTGTTTTTTCCCTATCATAACAGGTGCATTATCACAGCTAAAGGCAACACAATTAGAAATTGGAAAGTTTTCAGATTGTAAAGCACTTACCAGAAGATTTCCAATATTTAACCCAGTAGCATCTTCTTTCAAAGATGGCATAGATAAAAGACAATTCACAATTTTTTCACATAAAGGATCGAAGAAAGTTACCACTATTGGATACAGCTTTGAATCAACATCGTTGCTTCCATCAGTTGCAATTGAAAATGGATAGCACCTTAAATTTTCAACAAGTGATGAGGATTCCTTTGCAGACATTTCTTTCATAATTGCAGAAGTGTTGGCCTTTGCAGATCCATATTGTTTTGCAATACTGCTGTCAGGAAACGTTTTCCGAAAGAGCATCCCCGTGTGATCGCTGCAATTCATTGGCAAATTATGTTCGATCAAAAACAATGTAAATAAACATTCAGCTTTAATCATGGAGGTATCGTTAAATGCAAAAAATGAAGGCTTGATACTATGATTAGACTCTACAGCCTTGAACGTCTCCTTATGTTTAACAGTCTCAGAATGCAAAGTAATATCGCGTTTACCACCGTGAGTAATGCTTATGTCTTTACTGTAACACATGCAGAAAGCATATTTTGGCCCCAGTCTTGATTTTTGAATAAAATTAAACATCTTCATATATTCGGCTTTAAACGTTTGGTAGTACCTTTTATTAACAGTCGACATCGTTAACGTTGTTTTCAAAAACACCTAAAAACAAAACTTTCTTTCCAGAGCAAAGAAATACCAGATACAGTAAATCAAAAAGAAAAAAAATTGGACGGCAACTGGAGTGGATTTCATTATTTCATATTTTTGTAACCTGTTATACTTTCAAAATGAAACGAAATGCAAAAGAAAGAAAATTTCCAAAGTGATTGAAACAATTTTATTTGACTTTAATAAATGTCGCATTCAAACAAAAAATTAACAAAAACAAAAATGGTGTCCATCTTCGACACCAAAAAAAAAACTTGGACACTCATACAAATTAAGAAAAAAGTGTTTTCAAAATTAAAATATATAAAACTCAATATTTCGTATGATGTCCTCTGGCTTCTATAACAGCTTGCAACCTCTTATTCATAGAAAGAACTAATTTTTCAGTAAAATCAGAAGGTACATTGTCCCATATGTACTGAAGAGCACTTTTTAGTTCCTTTTCATTCTTTATATGCCTCTGTCTCAATTTTTTATCCATATACGCCCACAGATGTTCCATCGGATTTAAATCCGGGCTTTGGGGAGGATAGGGAAGTACTTTTTGACTTTATAGACCAACCATGTCTTTACAATTAGAGAGGTGTGCTTAGGGTCGTTGTCCTGAACCAAACAATAACCTTCATTTAGTTTTAATTTAGCAGCTGTTTCTGGTAAATTTCGCTTTAGAATATTTAAATACATTGTTTTGTCCATCATACCTTCGATGAACACCAAATTCCCAACTCCAGTCGCACCCATTGCAGCCCATACCATTAGGCTACCCCCACCATGTTTTACAGTCACATTTATATTTGCTGAATTAAGCTCTGTTCCTTGCCTTCGCCATGCAAAACGACGACCATTAGATCCGAATAAATTAAATTTTGACTCGTCTGTGAAAATAACAGATTTCCAAAATTCTTGTAGACTCCTTATGTACTTTTTGGCGTATTCAATTCATTTCTTTATATTTCTAGCAGACAAGTACGGTTTTTTTCGGGGCGTATATGCTTTGTATTCTTCCGAATGTAGTAAATTTCTTATAGTCTGTGGGTGCACACTTACAATAGAATCTTCCTTTAACTCTTTAGCAATCTTTACTGCAGAAAGTTTAGGATCTTTTTTGACACAACGAATAATTCTTCTTTCTGTTTGAGATGAATAAATTTTTTGGGTCTACCACTTCCGCTAGGACTTTTCAAAAACCAGATTTTTTTTAATACATATTTATTATGTAATGCACTGTTGCTCGTGGTTTTTTGTCTATTTCTGCACTCTTTCTTATACTTTTCTCCTCTTTACATATTTTCAGAATTAATTCTTTCATATCTGTAGAAGTTTGCTTGTTCTTCATTTTTGCCGGCTTATCGTAATGCAAAAACTCGTCTAACAGCTTCAATGCTACAGTGTTGACTAGGACTATTGCCAACAGAGAAACAACAACTTTAAAATTTGCATAACGCGACTTAATAGTGTTGGTGAAATAAGTGTCCAAGTTGTTTTTTTTGGTGTCGAAGATAGGCACCATTTTTGTTTTTGTTAATTTTTTGTTTGAATGCGACATTTTATTAAAGTCAAATAAAATTGTTTCAATCACTTTGGAAATTTTCTTTCTTTTGCATTTAGTTTCATTTTGAAAGCATAACAGGTTACAAAAATATGAAATAATGAAATCCACTCCAGTTGCCGTCCAACTTTTTTTTTTTTGATTCACTGTGCGTCTAACACATGGCTTCCCTATAAAGAGTCACATGCTTGACCAAAACCTTATCGATGTAGCACATTCTTTCTTTCCTACCGAACAACTACAAATCCCGATGCGCGATTTCGTTGCGCAGGGGCATCACTCTACGTCATAGCTGGAGCTAAAATTCCACGTCACGCCACGCATGTGCCATCAACGGCAGACGAATTTTTCTGGTGTTTTTACCGATATTTGCATTTATTTATGCATATTTATTATTAAATATGCACATATGCGCAAAAATTTAAATAAACATGCATCAAGAAAAATAGGTATTTAATTTTTTTAAAAAAAATCAGTATTTTAAAAAACACTGGGGATTTTAGATGAAATAGAAAATCGGAAGAAAAAGTTTTCGATCGGAAGACCGATAAAAAATTGGAAGCCTTCCGTAAATCTGAAGGATTGGGCACCTATGAACACATCAATGGAAACGCTGCCCACGCCGCAGAAAAGCTTTCATGTAGGAACCAAAAAAAAGTTGGACGGCAACTGGAGTGGATTTCATTATTTCATATTTTTGTAACCTGTTATACTTTCAAAATGAAACGAAATGCAAAAGAAAGAAAATTTCCAAAGTGATTGAAACAGTTTTATTTGACTTTAATAAAATGTCGCATTCAAACAAAAAATTAACAAAAACAAAAATGTGCCTATCTTCGACACACACACGATTTCGTATGATATCCTCTTATTCATAGAAAGAACTAATTTTTCAGTAAAATCAGAAGGTACATTGTCCCATATGTACTGAAGAGCACTTCTTAGTTCCTTTTCATTCTTTATATGCCTCTCAATTTTTTTATCCATATACGCCCACAGATGTTCAGTCGGATTTAAATCCGGGCTTTGGGGAGGATGTGGCAGTACTTTTTTGACTTTATAGACCAACCATTCTTTTACAATTAAAGAGGTGTGCTTAGAATCGTTGTCCTGAACCGAACAATAACCTTCGTTTAGTTTTAATTTAGCAGCTGCTTTTGACAAATTTCGCTTTTAGAATATTTAAATACATTATTTTGTCCATTATACCTTCGATGAACGCCAAATTTCTAACTCCAGTCACACCCATTGCACCCCATACCATTAGGCTACCTCCACCATGTTTTACAGTCTCATTTGTATTTTCCGAATTAAGCGCTGTTCCTTGACTTCGCCATACAAAGCGACGACCGTCAAATCCAAATACATTAAATTTTGACTCGTCTGTGAAAATAAGATTTCCAAAATTCTTGTGGTCTCCCTATGTCCTCTTTGGCGTATTCAATTCGTTTCTTTACATTTCTAGCAGACGAGTACGGTTTTTTCAGGGCGTATATGCTTTGTATTCTTCTGAATGTAGAAAATTTCTTATAGTCTGTGGGTGCACACTTACAATAGAATCTTACTTTAACTCTTTAGCAATCTTTACTGCAGAAATTTTAGGATCTTTTTTAACACAACCAACAATCCTTCTTTGGTTTGCGATAAGGAAATTTTTTTTGGGTCTACCACTTCCGTTAGGTCTTTGCAAAAAACATGTTTTTTTTTATACATTTTTATTATGTAATGAACTGTTGCACGTGGTTTTTTTTTAAGTTTTTGAAAATTTTATTATACCTTTCTCTTCTTTCCATAATTTCACAATTCATTCTTTCATATCAGTAGAAGTTTGCTTGTTCTCCATTTGGCTGGCTTATCGTAATGTAAAAACTCGTCTAACAGCTTCGACTAGGACCGTTGCCAACAGAGAAGCAACAACTTTAAAATTTGCATAACGCGACTTAATAGTGTTGGTGAAATAAGTGTCCAAGTTTTTTTTTTGGTGTCGAAGATAGGCACCATTTTTGTTTTTGTTAATTTTTTGTTTGAATGCGACATTTTATTAAAATCAAATAAAACTGTTTCAATCACTTCGGAAATTTTCTTCCTTTTGCATTTCGTTTCATTTTGAAAGTATAACAGGTTACAAAAATATGGAATAATGAAATCCACTCCAGTTGCCGTCCAACTTGTTTTTTTTTCACTGTACGTCTAACAACGAACAAAATAACTACCCTATGGTGATTTTCACTCCTCTAATCTGTAACGTAAATGTAAGGTTGAACAAAAGGAAATATTCGTAAATTTGCATATATCAAAAAAATCCCAAATGAAATTTCAAAGGGGAGTTTGTAAACACCTAAACGTATCTCTTGGGTACACCACTGCCGTCATTCAAGGCTTTCAGGAAGTAACGAAAGACGAAAGCCATAAATTTGTTGCAATTTTCTCTAACGTTGGGGTGGAGTGCCAGGGCGAAATACATGTCCTTCCGATCTTTAATCACCTCCTCCAGGGAGAAAATTGCATTTCGTACTAAATATATTACGCCAAGAATTGAAACCGCACTCCTTAGATTTAAAATAATAATAATATTTTAAATTTTGAAAGACGTTACCTATTATAAAATTTTTGTTTGAAATTGGGAGGGACTTGGAACCCTAATGCCAACATTGGGGAGACGAGTCTTCTCTACGCCCCCACCCTTCCCGCCAACGGCGCAGGCGTATAAAATGGCTAGAAACGTGCTTATGGAAAACTTGAACGGCCCCTTTGTAATAAAAGAAGTGTTATTGACAAAATTTTAAGCAGAAGTAAGTGGTTCATTTCCAAAATAAAACACCCCTTTTTAATTTAACTGAAAAATGTTACCTGTATTACAAAATTTTAAATAATCACCCATTTTTTCTTAATAAAAAGTAAAATACTTTTACTATGTTAATACGTTAATATCAACATTTTCCTGTTGCTGAAGGTTTTTATTTTAGATACATTTTTAGTTTCACATTAGTTTCACATAAGTCATGAAAAACACAGTGAGTTAACCAAACTATACTCTCCGTGAATCATGTTGATCTTTGTACTCTTTGCGCGAAACGCGTTGGCGGTGAATGCTGCAGGAGGGATGCTACATAAAGTCAAATGACATAAAGTCAAATGGGGAGAATTCTGTCAACCGATCATGAACATGGGCGGATTTACCAATTTTTCGCCACCCTTCTTACCCGCCCCCAAAATCAGTGGTAGGAACATAAAAATTGTCGCATTCGATATACGTACGCCAAAAACTTTTGTACAGTAAACATGTTAAAAAACGAATTCATAAATCGAAAAATAAACACTGAATAATATTAACTTATATTGAAGTATTATTTCTTTTTGGTATATAATAAATCAAATTCAATTTTATTGAAATAAATTTTAATTTTATCAAAAAATAAAAGTCTATTGAACACTGGTATTTAAATGGAAAGCATGACGTCCAGCTTTCTTCTTGGAGAAACATACGGTTATATCATTGTATGATATTGATTTTGTTAGATTCCATACACAAAATTTTGCCGCCCTAGTTTATAGCCTAGTATAGCCTATTGAAAAATACGGTTCGGATCATGAACGAGCACTTCAGGCTGCAAACATTCACAGCGTAACATCCACGTATACGAGGCGCGATCAAAAAATACAATGAATAATTTTATTACGAACAAAGTAATAAGCTTATATCAAATTTGAATTAATCTCCTTCAAAGTACTCTACTTGACTAGCGATGCACTTATCCCAACATTGATTCCATGATTGGAAGGCTTCTTTCGGAAGGGTCTTCAGCTGCTCCATCGTGGCTCTCTCAATGTTGGGAATGGTGTCAAAACGTTTTCCTTTTAGCAAGGTTGTTATTTTCAGAAAGAGACAGAAGTAGCATGGTGCTAAATCCGGTGAGTAAGGCGGATGTGGACAGACAAGAACCTTTTTTTCGGCCAAAAACTAGAGGATCAGAAGCGAGGTGTTGCATGGCGTGTTCTCGCGATGAAGGAGGAAGCCATTGGCACATTTTTCTGGTTTCCTTCTCCGCACATCCTTTCGCAAACGTTGCCGTAAGCCCTTGTAATATTCGATGTTTACAGTTGTTCCCCTTGGAGCGAACTCTGATCGCACTGTGCCCTCACTATTAAAAAAGAGCATGACCTTGTCGTTCGACTTTGACTGACGTGCCTTCTTAGGGCAAGGAGAGACACTCGTTTTCCATTGGGAATTCTGAATTTTCGTCTCGAGGTCACAGCCAGACACCAAATTTTCATCTCCAGTTATAATTTTGGCCATTATAGTCCGGATATGCATTAAGACTATCCTTTAATTCCGTGCAAACTGACACACGATTTTCCTTTTGTTCGCCAGTCAAAAGTCCGGGAACAAATTTCATACTCACCCATCTCATTTGCAAATTATCAGTTAAAATGCTTTGTACTGGACCCGTACGAGATGTTCAGTTCTTATGTAAGCTCTCGAATAGTCAATCACCTGTTTGAACAAATCATTTTTTGCACATCTTCGTCTGTTTTTGAGGTCAAAGGACGTCCTGACCGTTGCTCGTCTTCAACCGACTCATTTCTGCTTTTAAATCACCCATACCACTTGTAAACAGTCTTCAGAGCCACCACATTATTGCCATACACTGATTTTAACATTTCATGAGCTTCTTTGGCACTTTTTTGCAACTTAAAACAAAACTTAATGTTAACGCGTTGTTCGAAATCCATGATGCGTAACAGACACGGTAAACACGACCTCACTCTTCCAGCTCTGGAAGCTGACTGACCCAACTTGTTCAAACTTGCCACTGACTATCTCAACGAATCAGACTATTGGACTTATTACTTTAAATGGATGTAGCGTCAGCAGTTGCTGGTATAAAAATTCATTCACCGCATTTTTTGATCACATCTTTTATGTCTGGATGTTTGTTTGTTTTGTGGTTTTACGGCTCAAAGACTACAGTGGTCATGCTGCGCCGGGACCTACTGTTTTCCGAGGAATCCGAACCTCTTAAGGCCTAGGGAACCAAACCCCGGACTACAGTGAGCAGTGCGATCTTTATGAGATCTCTGAGTAAGCGTTCTTTTTGCACTGCTGGGAGTCGAACCCGGATTAGCCGCGCAATAGGAGAACGCGTTACCACACTGCGCCACCGCAGGGCCTTTTATGTCTGGAGTTTGCGGATTTTCGAGTTAAGGAATTTTTCGCTTTTTTAATCAGAAAATATGAAATGAATATATTTATATACAGGGCTCGACAAATCTGGTCGCTTGCTCGCCATTGACGACAAGGTTTTTATGTGTATATACATATATTATTTTGTATGTGTGTATATATATATATACATACATACATACATACATACATAGAGTGTTTGGAAAATATCTGGCAAAACTTTAAGGGGTGATAGGGGACACCAAATAAGGCATGTTTGACCATATCCCCGTGTCCGCAAAGGGGCCGGTTTGGCTGTAGAGCGTAACTACTGTTTACGTCCATCACGTTGCTACGTAGCCAATTGCATGAATTAAATGCAATTTTTGATACATAATTTAAGTAAATGAGCTAATAATACAGCAGAGACAAAGAAATCCGGAATTTCGTTTTCTGATTTTGATCTGTGTTACTGCTTAGTAATAAGCCTAAAAATGCCTTTTTAACATACTGGAAAATAATCAGGAACTGCCAAGTATATGTAACAGGTGAAGAACATCAAAATAAACGTTTTTTGTTCAATGCATTTTTTTCCAAAAATTAGCCGTTCGGGCACTACAGCGAATTTAGTATTTGCAACCACCACATTCAAGCTTTTCACAAATGGCTCTAATGCACCACTTTAAGAATTTTTCAAATTATTTAATGTCAACATACGTCTGGCACTCTTACGATTTTTTTATAACCATTTAAATTCACCGGAATTGTATGTGTAGAATTCGCCGCTTCAGGTGCGATTGTATGAATTCTACACATACAATTCCGGTGAATTTAACTGATTTTAAAAAATCGCCGGAGAGAGCCCGATGTCTGTTGACATTAAATAATTTGAAAAATTTTTAAAATGGCGCATTGTAGCCATTTGTGAAAACCTTGAATGTGGTGGATGCAAATACTAAATTCACTGTAGTGCCCGAACGGCTAATTTTTGGAAAAAAATTCACTGAACAAAAAATGTTTCTTTTGATGTTCTTCACCTGTTACACATACTTGGCAGTTCCCAACTCTTTTCCAGTGTGTTAAAAAAGGCATTTTTAGGCTTATTTTCACTAAACAGTAACACAGATCAAAATCAGAAAACGGAATTCCGGATTTTTTTGTCTCTGCTGTATTATTAGCTCATTCACTTAAATTATGTATCAAAAATTGCATTTAATTCATGCAGTTGGCTACGTAGCAACGTGGTGGACGTAAACAGTA
>QLNU02015360.1:155604143-155621930 GCA_006491805.2 Dysdera silvatica | reverse complement strand
TTATATACAATTGAAATTTTTTTGCGCGGTTGTGTACAATTATAGCGAACAATTAATTGTATAATTTGTGACCTATGTAGAAGTCAGGTGTTAAAATTTAAACAACTAATTCGTTGGAAGATTGCAAGAAGTTTAACAAACGGTTCACATAAGACTCAGACGGTTTTATTCAGAATATAGAAAATGATAATCTAAAGAATAATTATTCATTTAAAAAAATAATCAATTCAAAAAATAATCAATCAATTCAAAAAAGAAACAATTTAAAAAAGAAACAATTTAAGAAACGATTAAAACAAACAACGAAATTAACAAAACCGGTCCTTACGAACAGGTTCCAAATGACTATTGTATTTGTATACAATAAAACCTTTTTTATTAGCCACCTCTAAACAAAGGTAACTTCCGAAGACCAGCCAGATATTAATGGCAACGATAGCGTTACAGCTAACCTGTGAAGAGGGAATCCTAGAAAATGGCCACTTGCGAACATCACGAACAATTTTCTTATCAGTCACAAAAATGAGTTTTTCGAATTTATTTGCAACCCAAAATCTCAATAATGCAAAGTAAATTGCCTGGGGATGAAAATTCGGCAGTTTCTGCTACATTTAATACCATCCAGGAATTGATAGAAAATATGAGGGCCGAGGACAAAATGAAATACGGACGAGTGTGGAACACAACCAAAAAGGTTCTTGATAATTCATATTCCTTCTAAACTTTCGGGAAATCCAAAACTTTGCTTTACACCAAAATGTTAATTTTTTGTACAGAATACAGATACTTGCCATGAAAAGGAAAAAAGAAAAAGCAACCACGAGACACCTTTTTTTAACGCAAATTAAAATAAATGTGGATTAGTATAGTTAAAATAATTGTGTCTCTGCTGTTAAATTAAGAGCTAAGTTACTCTCCCCAGCGTATTTTAGAAGCCTGCCTATAAACGTAAAGCGATCAAGTTTAGAGCCTTGCACAGGCCCGTTACTCCAGGCCCGACCCGGCTCGAAAGTTAGCCTGTGCCGGTCTTTAGCGAGTCCCCTTTTCCGAACAATACCTGAATCCAAGACCTGATTACCGACTAGGCCCGTAAGGCCTGGGCCTCCAGTTGGAGGGGGGGCCCAAAATTGTGTGTGCGTGTGTTTTTGTTTTTTTTAGTTGACTTTTGTTTACTCACTTTTGATCGACATCTAGAAAATTTTTAGGTAAAAGCTTACTTTTTGGCTATTTTGGAATAGTTTACTCAAATTTGAATGTATATGTAAGTACTTATTTTTTTTATACTTTCATACCCTAAATATTTCACAGCGCGTAAGGGGGCCCCAAATAATATTGTGCCTACAGCCCTTATGTGTCTTAATCAGGCCCTGCCTGAATCACTTTGTTCCGGTTCACACAGTTTCTTTTGTATACAGTAGAGCACACTTTCACAGAGCTCGTCCACTTCTCTGAGGCGGTCACCCGTTGCGGAGGGTGATCGTTTTAAAGAGTTAAACGACCAGAAATTACCGATTTAAAGAGGGTGGTCGTCTTAGAAAGATAAACAACTAGAGGTGATATGGTTACAGTAGGTGGTCGTCTTAGAAGGGGTAAACGAAGTTTACCTCATTAACAGCTTAAAATGGGCACCTGTCTTAGAGCTATAAACGACTTGATAGGACTCCGACAATACCAGATACCGGTCCTTATCAGGTGTCAACTCTCTCTTTACTTAAGATCAGTTATCAGAAATCGCGACGCATATGCCCCCATTAGATAAATTTTTAAAACAAAAACGGTTACGAACATGGCTTCATTTACAAATTTATTAGTATCGTAATTTACTTTTATTTTATTGAACTTGCTTATTTGAAGCACCATTGATTAGTAGAGTGATCTGATGATATTACCTTTTAAAACATGTCCCAAGTAACTAATCTATTTGGATTTTGAGGCTAAGTATTCAGAAGTGGTAACTTTTTCAGAACTCACTAATCGCACGAACAAATTACGTAATAATGATATTGAAAAAGGTGTTACCGACACATTAATGGCATAAAATTTTGTATATTAACATGGGAATATGTGAATTGCAGCTCTGTGACCCCCCACTCTTATGAACTTTCTGCGTACGCCTATGTACCGACATTTATTTAATTTTTGATAGATGCAGCCTTTAAACTCAACGCGCAGCTGGACACGAAAAATTCCTTCTTGTTGTTTGTTAACTGTGTAAATTTGCTGATAGCATGGATAGGCTGGCCGAACTGAAAAATTCCTTCATGGCCCGCAAACTCCAGGTTTGTCCCGTTGAGCTCGCGACCTCTGTGACTTAACCCGCACCCACATGCCCGTATCTAGACCCGTACATTTCGGGACAGTCCCGTAGGCCCAATCAATGCAAGGCTCTAATCCAGATGTCATGTTAACCCTTCCCAGATAAACCGAACCGGTCTTTGAACCTAAAAATACAAAAAACAAAGCTGTATAAACGTCTTTATTGTTGCAACATTTACTTCGCAAGAACATCGTAATTTCAGCTATTGTTGTTTAGGTATGAACACATTTGTTATTAAATCGATGACAACCAACCAAGTGTGTTTCCTAAAGAAAAGTTACTATGTTCAAGCTAAATATTGGTATATTCAAATGCACATCTATCAGTTATTGGTCAATTAATGCGATTAATGTAAATTTTTCATGTTCTTCAGTCTTTGAGTACTGTTTTTACGGTAGTTTCGATAAAATTGTAAAGGGGAGGAGATAGGATACAATTTTAGTTGACAACAAATGAAAAATTACAAATATTAACAAAGCAACGTGAATTTAACATGTTTCACGAGAAAATCGAATGAATATTAATTTGTAGTGCATCTATTTTAACAATCTTTCTCTCCCTATATTGTTCTATTTGTTTTTGGTTCATTATTTCTGTCCTTCCTGATTTAATTAAAGAAAAATATTTCAAGAAGCCTTCAAAAATAGGGATCGTGCGTATTATACATTGCCTTGGGACTCGCAAATCTTTAGCCGCTTTTGATTTAAAACAAAAACTAAAGTTTCCAATAAATCGCAATACACAGGTCAGCTTTTCTTTAATTAGTGATTGATTTGTTTGTTTATTTGTGGTTTTACGGCTCAAGGACTACAGTAAATTAATGATCGAAATTCTTAGCTCAAATCCCCAAATATCAAGCCTCTTCATGATAAAAATTAGCCTCAGCGCGTGACCATAAAACTGATATTTACTTACAAATACCCAAACTTACTTAGACCCGAATCATGCGCCAATTGAAATATACAACCTTAGATTTTAACCACATAACTTTAAGAACAAAATCCTCGCACACCTTACATACATTATTGAACCTCTGCCACTTGCGTTAGCCTTAAACTTCGGTATTTCCTACTTATAACATCTCAAAATACGGGGGTTCGTATGTCACCAGAGGCAGAAATTATACTCGCAAACAAGTACGAACTAGGATAGCTTCGAAGATTTAACACTGCTAAAAAAGCAAGGAAACACTCTCCCCGTGATTCGTCAATTACAGAGCTCCTATTTTAGAATAGATGTGTTTTGCAGCTGTCCCCGTTATATAATCTCCCCAATAAGATAGCTATTTTCCAATACCCTCTGGTATATTTTTTTTACCGGTCTTCAACTACTATTGAAAGTACGTTATGAAAAAGTCCCTCATATTTAAATGCCCGCACATCGAAATGTTGCGAATTTTTGCTATTGGCCTAAGCAGATATGTATTGCATTCCCCCTCCCCACACGGTTTCCTTTTATTTTTTTACTTTCGCCTTACCTCTATGTACTAAAAAAAAGCCCTCACAGCGACTAAGAAATGTATACTTCGTATAAATGTTTGACTTGCGATTACGAAAAAGTTAACATTGATATAGCAATTTTAACTGAAAAATATATGGACCAATGGATTTATCGCAGTGGGGAAAACCGTATCTCTGATCCCATCTTCACGATTTTTAAAATCATTAACGCCAAGAGTATGACGAAGTAATCTGTCGTACGACTTTCGGGACGCCTAAAGGATACCCAAAAATATACGTAACGACATGCCTTAATTATACAATGGAAGCACACACAGCGCTATGCTATTGTTGAGAACTGGGTCAAGGGTTTTTAGGCATAAGCGTAATGCCCCAAAGAGATAGCAATGTCAGATCAACAATCGACAACGTCTATGCATAAAAACATTGATTCAAGTTGTCGGCTGATATCGCTAGATAGGCCAATGACGCTAAAACACATTACAAAGACTCATATCAGAGTTCAAATAGCACAGCAAACAGTTCAGGGAGTGAAGAAAGTTTGTTCACGATGGGTGTTCAACTCTCATAATCGAAGACAACAGAAGAAAGATTGAACTGCTCTCGACCTTCTCGATGCTAATCGTGAACATTTACTGAATAGATACATGCAACACTGAAAAACCAAGGTGACTGACGTCAAATCTAAGACAAAGTAATAAGTTGAAAATAGATTTTCTACACGAAGAGTTGAGACTCAGACTTGGGAATGAGTATTTTGCTGTTTACCGTGACACAGTAATAATAGGATATGTTCAGAACGGTTGCGTATAATAAATCAGGGGCGTAACAAATGCATCCCCCCCCCCCTTCACAAGTGGGTTTCAAGCTTTTTTGAGATCTCGAAAACTGCTTTAAAGTATATCGACTTAGCCCCCCCACTTTGTTAATGGAGGGTCCTGTATTTCTTAGTTGCTTCACCATGATAAATGGCTAGTAAAACACTACAATTTTAAAATTGTTGAGGGGGTAGAGGGAAAGAGAGAACCCTCCTACATCATCTTTCATACGAAACCGACTGGGCTGTACAATCTGAAATTACATGTCATGGATCCTTAAACGTTCCCGAAGTTATTTGTCTATTTTAATCTTATATCTTGAGGCGTTGCAAACATTCCAAGATTGAAACAGGACCAGCGATTTAATGAGACTTAACAACAACATACGGCCAAGATGAATAGAATCCTTACCCGCCCCAGTGAGCTTAAAAATCTCTGTTACACCAATTAATTGTTTATACATATAGTATTTTTAAAAATGTAAGAAAGTTATGTAAAATTGAAATGACAGGAAATTGACAGAAATAGAGATAGCAGAAACACAGTAAAAACATTAAAAATAAAAAATAAAAACAGAATAACAATAAATTAGTAAAACTTTTCACTGCCAATAAGTTTAACAACTTCATGAGAAACACAAAATTACCGTTAAGTGATTAAAAACCAACAATTTGAGATAAGAAATGGAGAGAATTCGACAAACATAGCATAATAAATGGAAAATGAAAAAAGTGACACCACGTGTAGGAACTTTTTCAAGGGAGGCTCCAAGCACGTGGTCCTTCAGCAATGGAATGTTTCTGTATGGAAAGCAGTTTAAGCTAAAAAAATTCCACGCCTCACGACATTTCAGGAGCAAAAAACGAGCCGAATTAAAACGAATAAAATTTATGAAAATGATAAAAAATTGGGGGATATACATTGGGATGCAGACGGAATAACGATACAGCGAACAAGGTGTGAACGAAGTTAGGCTTAAACGGAAAAGAGCGGAGGGTAGGGGAAAAGAGCGGAGGGTAGGGCAACAGGGCAGCAGAGTTGCCAGCCTAAAGCTAAGGAAGCCAAAAGCGTTAGGAAAGCCTCCAAAATGGACAGATTTCAGAGCAATCTTTTTGTTTTTTTGAGCCTATTAAAAAAAAAAGCAATAAAACGTTCCGGTATTAGATTGCCTTTCAGTCTGCATTCGAGCAATTTAATAGCTTCTAAAAGGCTTAAGTCTTCAAGGCAAATTCTGTGGATTCTTTTTAATTGAGAAATAATAATATTGCGTTGAACTTTGATGCTTATATTAGATTCGAAACTTAACAACGTAATCACTTTAAAACGGGAAATCCATTCTTTTGTCATAGATGCAAGTCCTTGTACCGGAATCTTTAACCAGTTTTATATGGAGATCTAAAAATAAACGTAATTCCCATTGTTTGTCTTCTTCAGTTTGAGATCTTTAGGATAGATGAAATTGGTCAATTCATGGAAATCTGGACGGTCGAAAAAAATAATGTCATCCATATACCTAAAGGCTGTAACATCCAAATGCCTTTGTTTTTGCTCATGAAAGTGAAAAAAAAATTAGCACGGGAGCTAGAGAAGGAGCAACCCATAGGGATTTCTTTAATTTGTATGAAGAACTTAGAACCATTAAAAAGCACGTTGTCATGCAGACAGGGCCCTGCGGTGGCGCAGTGTGGTAACGCCTTCTCCAAGTGCGCCGCTAATCCGGGTTCCCCCGTGCAATAAAGAACGCTTACTCAGAGATCTCATAAAAGATCGCACTGCTCACTGTAGTCCGGGGTTTGGTTCCCCAGGCCTTAAGAGGTTCGGATTCCTCGGAAAACAGTAGGTCCCGGCGCAGCATGACCACTGTAGTCTTTGAGCCGTAAAACCAAAAAACAAACAAACAAACATGCAGACAGTAGTTAAATGGATTAGTTCAGCGACCTTTGTCAAGATTAATTACATCACTATAATTGAAAAATAAAACGTTCCGCAGTTTGTCCATATAGTCTAGCGGCAAACTTGTGAACAGGTGCTCAAAATCAAATACATCTATATCCCGTAATGTTACAGGAGTTAATTCTAATTTAAAACTTCTCAGCGATTGTAGATATTGAAGGAATCCTTTTCCGATTTTCTCTTAGGTAGAATGCGCTTGAGGATACATTGAAATGCACCGACAGTAGATTTATTATAAGCCGAAGATCTGCAAGTAATAAATCCAAAACCAACGGGCTTTCTATGGAATTTTACATTGATGAAAAGGTACGGAAAATTGAAACGTCCAATAGGTAAATTCAACCTCTTGTGCTGGGCAATAACACATTTTTTAAATATATTAATATCGCCGGACAGTTCTTCGAAAGTGGAGTTGGAATGGTATTCAGTAATAAGCGCTTCTTTGTAGAATTTTTTTACACACGATACTAAAGTAGTTGCTGGCTTTGTCAATGGCAGAGATGATAAACTTACTCCTGGCCTCTTACCTGTTTCTTCAATGAAGAGGAGAGGTCGTTCCCAACGTTGGAATTTGTATTAAAACCCTTGATTTTTTCATCCGCAATAGAGGCGACCCCGTGCAACCACTCACTGAAGCTTTCCATCGGGCAATTATATTTAAGAGCAACCTTTTAAGATAAATGTACGAATTTCTTCCCGGAATCTCTTAATTAAAAATTCGGTACTGAATTTTTTATTGGGACGGTAGTTGGCTCCTTTTTCCAAAAGATTACGGAAAGCATCATTTCTGAAAATTTTAAGGTCACCTGTAATGATACGCCCGAACTCTTTATCGATGAAGTTTGGATATTCCTTTTTTTTTTCACAGAAGCAAACATCACATTCGATGTCCAGGCTTTTGCTAAACTGATTGTAATTGCAAAGAGCTTTTGAGTGCTTTTTCATATTTAAATGTAATTTGTATATTGCAAACGTCTGTTAGAATACAAGAGTAGTAGTTTTCAGACAGGATATGATTGAAACCAGTCTGATCAAAAATTTTGTTTGGGAAGCTGATTACACAACCCACTATTATATAGACCCACTATATACAGGGTGATTCTTAACTCGAGGAAAAAATTTTAAGGGGTGGTAGGGGACCCGAAATGAACCATATTGGCCGATATCCCCATGTTCGAAACGGAGGGGAATGGCTGCAGAGTCAATTCATTGTTTTACGTCCAGCTCGTTGCTACGTAACCAATCACACCAATTAAAATAATTTTCAATACAGAATTTAAGTGATTCACCTAATAATACAGCAGAGACAAAAAGTCAAATTCCTTTTCTAATCCGACTGTTTTTCAGTGTGATAAAATTGCAGTTTTATGCTTATTTTCACTAAATCGTAACACAGATCAGGATCAGAAAAGGGAATTCTTGATTTTTTGTTCTCTGCTGTGTTATTAGGTGAATCACTTAAATTCTGTATGAAAAAAATATTTTAATTGATGTAATTGGTTACGTAGCAACAAACTGGACGTAAACGATGAATTGACTCTGCAGCCATACCCGATCCGTCTCGAGCATGAGGATATCGGCCAATATTGTTCATTATCCCCTACCACCCCTTAAAAATTTTTTCCTCGAGTTAAGAATCACCCTATATATAGAGAAACAACCCACTATTCAGACCTTTAGTGAACGTCTCCCCTGATGAAAAGTTTGCCAGGGTTGTTGTATATTTTGTTAATCTATATTGTAAAAATATTGTTATCTTTTATATATACCATATGTTGTATTTGTATGGAGATTCGGTAAGTTCGTCGTAATTTTTTTAATGTATAATGTATATATGTTTATGTATTCTATGATAATATTGTATGGCATGATATGTCAATATCTTAAAAATTGTGGTTTTGAGTTACTTTAAGGTATTTATGTGTGGGATTTGATTATTTGATTCTACTCAGTTTTATCTTCGTCTATTAGTATAACGGTAAATAATACCTTTATACACTTCTTTGTAATAATATCACCAATTTTTTCAGCAATATGATTTTTTTTTTCTTACTTACAATAGTTCATAATATAATACTTGCTCTGAAAAATCTCTTCCTCATGTACAATTTTCATTTACTTCCTTATTTTACTCATATATTTTCTAATGTTGATTATTTGCAGCTGTAAGCGCATCATCACCTATAGAATTGATGTTAAAACTTTCCTATTAATTACATACAAAGTTTTCCTATAAACTCGTTTTTGATGCTTTTACCATTCTAGTTAGAATGTTTACCTATTCATCATCATCATATTCAACCATTATCTATCCACTGCTGGATGAAGGTCTCTCCAAATGCTTTCCACACAAGTCTATCCTGGGCCATTCGTTTCCACGTCACCCCAACCTGTTTTCTTATTTCATCCACCCATCTAGTTTGAGGACGTTTTCTAGGTCTTCGGTGGTCTCTTGGAATCCAGTTCAGAATTTCTGTATTTCTTCATTTTAGTACTTCAGGCCTCTTATTGTGTCAGATAATCTAATTGAATGAAATTTATATTAGAATTAAGTTCTTGGAAACACGCATGGGTTATTCGATTTAAAATTTCCGAAATCCCAACTACTTTTCCAAAAAAAGACGGTGCTTATGATTACTACTTACAACAAGAACGCAAAAACGTTATATTGTTTATCGATTAATATGAAAAACCAACTGCGATTAACCGCAGAGCAACCGCGAAAGATGTGAAATGGCGCTCGCGTCAGTCGCTTGAGATAAAGGTCTTTTTATTCTATGCTTAAAACCTTGATTTCTCTTTTCAACCGATCTGCTGTGCAAAAAGTCCATAGCCAACATCGACCAGCATTTTGTTTACCTTTAATGAAGCCTGCAAAACGTTTCTGTTCCAGCTTTTCTCAAAGCCAGGAAGTTAAAACAAACAACTAATGGCAATTTCCACGTGTTGATACCAGATACACCCGCTTCTCTGGTGGGAGGTGTCTAATATCGTAATATAAACAATATGATCACACACATAGCCCTTTGTCTTTCGATTCTGTAGTTCATATTTGCAGGCAAGTTCAAGTGGTCGTCTATATATTATCGCTATTGGGGAGACAGGGCAATTATTAAAAAGAAACATTATTTTCAACATTGTCCAGTTTGGAAAATTTTATTTTTAAGCTCTTTGATGCCGCCCTTAGACCTGTGCCTACTTAGAAATCCGCCACTGAGTTAAACATCAGATAATACACATTTACAACAAATCAAAGTTACACGCTTATCAAAAGACCCGTTATAAGACATTGGGGTCGACAATTTCATTAGTTTTTACTATTACGACTCCGAAAAAATGAGTTTTAAATTGCAATGCGGGGCAGAATAGTTTTTCCTAACTGTGACGTTTTACTCATCGTGACATAGAGGAAAGAATTTATAGTTGAACTTCTCTAGTGTTCCGCACATAGTAGAAGGGAAAAAAAGTGTAAGTGTGAAGAATAATTCAACATCTGGCTGTCTGACGAAGCTAAACGCAAGGCAGGTGCGGAAAGTCAAGCAAGTATCTAAAGACGCCCTCTGCACGTGCTCGGAGAATTAGCTATTGATGTCGTTTCAGTATCGACGACAACAATAAGTTTCCAAAATATTCGCAATGTTCATCATGATGCACATATTAAGATCAAAACACTCAGGAAAAACCTTACATCAATGAGAGAAATGGGTAAAGAAAGTAAAAAAAAGGGAAAGAGAGAGATAGCACTTCGGTAAAATTTTAAGTTTATGTGCCGTTCAAAATAAGTTCACGTGGGCTGTTGCCTGATCACGCGAGAATTCATTGCAGTCAAACGAAAATTTCAAAGCCTATTTATTTCATGGTTTTAAAAAATTTAAAATCTTACTTTTGCAACAGAAAAAAACATCACATTTTTTTTTCTTCTTTCAGGGTGGTCCTGAACTCTACCGACAAAGTAAGAAGGGTGGTGTAAAGAATGTGAAATAAGCCATATTTCGCGAAATCTCCATGTCCGCAAACGAGCCAGTTTGGCTGTAGAGCGAAACTACGTCTATGTTGATGCTACGTAGGTGATAACGGCAATAAAAAAAAATTTAATGTATAAAAAAATCTAGAATTCCCTTTTTTTATCCTGATCTGTGTTAGTTATCCTGTAGTGAAAACAAGCATAAAACTTATTTTTTGACTACCCTGGAAAAGATCTGTGAACTGCCAAGTATGAGCAACAAGTGAAAGACATCAAAATAAACGTTCCTTGTTCAGTGACTTTTTTCCTAAAGTTAGCCGTTCGGGCACAACAGTGAATGTAGTATTTGGATCCACTGCGTTCAAGATTTCCACAAATGGCTACAATGCGCTATTTCAAGAATTTCTAAAATTATTTAATGCCAACGGACCTTGGGCTCTATTTGGCGACTTTCTAAAATGAGCTAAATTCACCGGAATTGTACGTATAGAATCTTCCGCTTCAGTTGCGACCATGGATTCTACACATACAATTCTGATGAATTTAACTGGTTTTAGAAAGTTGCCTGAGTGAGCCCGACGTCCGTTGACATTAAATAATTTTGAAAATTCTTGAAATGGCGAATTGTAGCTATTTGTGAAAATCTTGAATGTGGTGGATGCAAACACTACTCGTACATTCACTGTACTTTTCGAATGGCTAATTTTAGTGGGGGGAAGTCACTGAACAAAAAATGTTTATTTTCATGTTCTTCACTTGTTGCACATACTTCGCAGTTCCCAACTCTTTTTCCAGTGAGTTAAAAAAAGCAGTTTCATGCTTATTTTCACTACATTAGGAAGGAATTAGGATCAGAAAAGGGAAGTCCGTTTTTTTTTTTCTCTCTGCTGTATTATTAGGTCAATCTTTCTTTCTTTCTTTTTCTCCCGTAATGGCCTACGTAGCAACGGGATGAACGTAAACAGTTGCGCTCTACAGCAAACTGGCTCGTTTGCGGACATGCAGATTTCGCCAAATATGGCTTATTTGACGTCCTTTATCACCCCTCTTATTTTGTCGGCAGAGTTTAGGACCACCCTATATATAGTACCCAAAAAAAAGTCACCAATGCACAGAATAAGGACGTATAAGTGATAAAAAATTTAACTTTTAATATCTGCAAATATTCCACTTAGAAACATGAAGGAAGTTATTTGACTAATTAAATAGAAAAAAAAAATCCAATTAAAAGTTCCTTGATAGAGGGCTGAGTGAAAAAAAGTTAAATTTCGTGTACGTATCCAACCCTGTATGAAGTAAATGATATATCCAACATTACCCTTTGTAAATAAATTATAAACTCACCCATAAACACAAATAACTTATGATTGCAATAAGCGTTTGATATAAATTTATGCAAATAATGTACCAATGGTGATTACATACATATACCTTTTACGCCTACTATTTACTATTATGCCTTTTGAAAATGGTGAAAAAAAATTTCATAAGAAAAAATAATCATTTACAACCTGTAAAGAAAATATATACTCAACATGCAAATTCACGGACTGCAGAGGGCTGTAAACCAATTTGCACATGTGTAGTTTTATACACATCATATGATACATGTAGGCTATCATATGGATCCAATGTTGTGATTAAAAGTGCGTTTCGTGACTAGGCCTTGAGGAGAAGAACTAAATGAAACTTACGCCAGAAAAATATATTTGCTAACTTGCAAGGGACAGTCAACAAGAGGACTAGCCCGTAAAATAGGGCGCTCACAAACTGCTGTCCAAACTGTCATTAAAAAGGTGGTGATTATGGAAACAACGGTCAGGTAGACCAGCAAGACTGCAACTCCGGGACCACAGACACATTCAAACGATTGTCACTCGTGAGCAGGTGTCCATTTGTGAAATTGCACTGTGTATTATGTAACACTTGTATCGCACCAAACTGTGTGGAAAAGTTTAAATGTAAATTTGAACGTAAAGTTCAGGAAAATAAAAGCAAACCGAAACTTACTACAGGTCATGTTAAATCGGCTCGATTGGTGTAAAAAAAAAAGTGAAATGGCGTCATGAGTGGAAAGAAACAGTGTTTTCTGATGAAAAGGTTTGTCTAGATGGCCCTAGAAGTGATGGTGTGGGAAGCATTCGAAGCAGGAGGAAAAGCAGACATCGTATTCCTTCGGGGCACTATGAACTCCAAATATATCAGGAATTAATGTATGATCTCTTAATCCCATCTGGGCCTCTTTCAGACGGTCCGAATTGGAAGTACCAACAGGACAATGTAAGTGTACATGCATCAATGTTCACCAAGGAGTGGTTTGAACGAGAAAAAACTGATGTCATTCCATGGCCCTCGCGTTCTCCAGACCTGAATCCAGTTGAAAATGTGTGGGGTTTTATGGCAAAGGCTGCATATTGGCGCAACAAGCAATATTATCGTGTGAATGATCTCCAAATTGAAATTTCGAATGCCTGGGATAACATAGACGTGGATGGTTTAAGAAAACTACTTCAAACAATGCCTGACAGAATGATACATATTACTGAAAAGCAAGGAGAACCGACTTGCTATTAATTTCTGATTTCCTGGAATTTTCCACATTGAATTTATGTTTCTTTACAGGTTGTAAATGATTATTTTTTTCACGAACAAAATTGTTCACCATTTTCAAAAGTTGTAATTGGTATATATATATATGCAATCACCATTGGTACATTATTTGCATAAATTTATATCAAACGGTCGTCATTGCAATAAGTTATTTGGGTTTATACGGGCGAGTTTATAATTTATTTACATAGTGTATTACACGATTTCTATTTTAAATAGGAGAAGTCACACTGTTTCTGTTTAAAAGTATGTTTGAACGCCTAGCGGTTAAAAGGATAATCGCAGTAACGTCTATTTTTAATCGTCCTGTATAGTTGAGGTAATTTATGTTTGATGATGCAAAGGGCGACCCAAACCATATTTCGTCAGAATCTACATTTTTTCGATAAATCCAAACCTCAGCAGTAAGTTTTTATTGTAAAGGGGCTCTATCACCTTTAAAAATTGGCTGCAAAATTGTTTGATTTGACCCGCAAGTGTAATCTTTTAAACTGCATTTTCTTACAAGTTCGATTCTTGCATTTACCACATTTATGCGCTACATCATCGATATATGTATACAGTTATTCAGCTTAAAACTTTCTAAAAGTTTTAAGCTGACACCAGAACTAAGGAACACCACTGTACCTCAAAATACGTTAAGCAAGTCAATACGAGAAAATGTGTATTTTGAATGAAGTGAGATTCTTAAACCAGATATTTTTCTGATAGGTGTCCGCCTTCGAGGTTTACAATACGGAACGAATTTTACAAAGAAATAAAAATAACACAGAGAAAATATTCGGTGGTAAAAGAAAATCTTTATAAGATTGTAAAGCAAGAGGGGTTTGATTTTTTTTTTTTTTACTTATCACTCATCTGGGATTTTTTTTTTTTTACTTCCCAAGAACACGCGCAATGGGTCATCTGATACGGCGTGTGTGTTTAGTGTGCATGTGTAAATTTTGGAAAAGTTGGCCGAGCTGGCGGCACTGTGTTTCCAGAAGAGGGTGTAAGAATCTGCAAGAGAAAGTGAGGAGGAGTTGATCCCAAAGAATCATCGATAGGATAAACGACTTTACGTGACCTCCGAATTACCATACGTCTAATGTGAATCAAACCCAGCTTAGAGCTAAAATACTCTGATGGAAACTGGCGTATGAAACAAGCTAAAGTGGCCTACAGTGGGTTAACGTGGCTGGCCTATGACAAACTAGTGAAACCCCGAACTACAATTGATTTTTCCTCAGAAATAAGAAAACAAATGAGTGACTGCAAGTGGCAAGATAGTACACCACATATATATACCACATGTACACGCATAGATATATCACCACAATAGGGACAGAGATGAAACGAGGGAAGTGGATCAAAAGTTTGCTAATCACTAGTTATATAGAACGATTTCTGTATTTTTGTATCCATTTCCGCAGAAATACTTTAAGATATACCGTGATAAGCTGTTTTATGGATTCCTCTATCTAATAAAAACAAAGCCCATAAACTTCCTGTTCGGTTTTCAATTTCAGTGTTATAAAGAGGACAATGCTTAAGGAAGCCATATTAAAAGATAGAAGATAAAAGGAATAGTATAGATTGGTGAAAAGTGGGTTTAAACTTGTTATCAAACCAAACTATATGAGTATAAGAATAGGCAGAGAGAAATTCGTTCAAGAAGCGTAAAAACGGACTAGTGCCAAAAACGCAATTACCAATACTTAAAAATAAGAGACATGTATATGTATATGCTGACGTAAGAATGTGTTCACGAAAGATGATGGCTGTCGAGAAAGACGTCCGCGCAAACATAGTTTAGATGTCATATTTAACATAAATTACAAAATAAAAACGGAAAATACCCAGATAGGATACAAGTCTTGTTTTATGACCAAATAAAAATAGTATTGCAATGATTAGACTTCAACTTCAAACTGAGAATGTTTTCGATAAAAGGCATGCCCATAATCAGTAGTTAAAGTTCTCCAACTTAACATAATAATTAAGATTAAAAGAAAATCAACACTTTATAATTAAAAATAAAATTTTAGTTTTATCGTTCTTGGTGAAGCTGAGTATATGCAAAATTGGAGTTATAATATCACCCATGGTGTAACTTTTACAATCATCCCATTTCTCCCATTCAGCATGAGTCATTTTTAAATGGAATAATATGTAGCTAGAACATGTGTGTGTGTGTGTAACGCTGTTTTATTTTCGGTGTGATTCACAATGGGTGAATGTCGGGAGAAGCGAAGTTAAACGCGTTATGATTGTGAGAGGCTGGTATTTGGTCTAAGCAGGGTTGTCCAACAAGCAGTCGGCCAACTACTGTTTGGTAGGCCTCCCTGTAGCTCTCCCCCTCTACTAAAAAGGATGTAGCTACGGCCCTACCATAAACCCTAAACTCAGTCGACAATTGCATAGAACATGTCTGAAAAGGATAATTCATCGTGCCAATCGAGATACAGGACGCTACACATACTTGCACTGTCGTACACATACATACAGAAGACAAGCATCCATGGGTGTGTGTGGCATTGTCTTTTACTAACTCTGAGCTAAGCTTCTGTTGAGTTAAATGGTGATGGAATACACTAGATGCCAAGTATAGAAAATAAGTGTGCAAAAGCGTACACTGCCAGAATTCATGAGCAATTCTCTATTCATCCACCGCAAACAGAAGAATCGTTCACTTACTCGTTTGGTGACCCATTTTGCACACCTCTAGTGTGGACAGTATGTACAAGCGAACAAAAAGGAAAAAAAGTGACTGAACAACAACAATATGATCTAATGGAATGATGTTCCTTCAATATGATGCAAAAACTGAGCAAAGGGTCATGCTGCGCCGGGACCTACAGTTTTCCGACGAATCCGAACCTCTTAAGGGCCTAGGAAACCAACCTCCAGACAATGATGAGTAGTTAGTCGATAAGCGTTCTTTTTTTGGCAAGGTTGGGAGTCAAACTTGGGATAACCGCACACTAAATAAGCGCGTTACCACTGCACTGCCGCAAGGCCAATTCAAACTCTCTATAGGAACTTCACCTAGAGATAGGAAACACTAAAATAAACCTTTTTCGTTAATATATGTCCTGTTAATCAGATATAACTTTCAGTGGCAGGAAAAGCATAATGCTCTTCATAGATGAAGCCTCTTTCATATATGAAGGGGTGTTTAATGTCCATAATGCTCAGATTTGGGTGCACGACTATCAACACGCTGCACGGCCTCAAAACGGGTATACATTGAGGATAAAAAGCTTACTTTAATACATGTTCTATATCTCCCATTTCCTCCCACAATCGGATCTCTGTACATCGGAAGTCTTTGTGAACCTGCGATTTGAAGACTTCATAATCAATTTTCTTTTCATGGAAACATCGAATTCGATATATGAAGGTCCATCGGTATAATAAATTACTATACAATAATTTCTGCCACCCACGTATAGATTATAGCTCAAACTAGAGCTTTATTCGTTTTGGAGAAAAAGAGACGCTTTCCCCATCCTTTGAGCTATAATTAATACGTGGGTGGCAAAAATTATTGTATAATAAATTCCCCCACGAAAACTCACAAAAATCTCGCCCCGGAGGCTTTTCTGTGTTGACCATATTTGGCAATTGTGTTATCCCTGCGGAGGGTAATAATACCTTACATAATAAATTACCTCCATTTCCTGTTCTATTTGGAGATTATCTATATTCTTCTTTAACTTAACTGATTAAAAGTTAGTTTGTTTGGATTTTTTATAGCGCAAGAGCATCTGGGCTATACTGCACCAATAATTAAAAGTAGAACGTTAACTTCAATAATATAGGCCTGTAACTACCCACAAATCCCTTTCCACAACAGTTTTTTTTTCATGGACTTCGCATACATCGTGTCTTGCAACGTTTTAAGAACAAAAATCGATATTTTCATGCAAAAACATATATAAAGGGACTAATTTATATAGAATGCTGTAACTGTAGGTAATTTGATGGGTGTAAAATAGTCATAAATAATTTTTTGGATTAGAGAATACATCATCAATTGAACCAGACGTGCGTTGGCAGATACAACAGCTGGGTAGGCGCCAAAAAGAAGATAAAAAAAGTACGAAATAAGAGCGTCTAAATACCATTCAGTTTTTACATTACCCGATATATCCGTCATTTGCTTTGAAAACCAAGATGAAATATGTTTTCTGGTCTCAACTAAGAATTTTTTTGCATATTACGAATGAGCAGTGCACCATCTGAGACTGGACCCATGGTTTTGTTTAACTTTCGAATTACGATACACTTACAATAACCAAGCTTATTCGCATTCAACTCTACAACAAATGGGTCGACTATCTCAATTCTTCGTCTTGAGGCGGTTAACAGTAGTATTCGTAATTTAACCCTCTGACTACTCAATACTTTTTTTTTTTTCAACATCGCTTCAAAAACTGCATATTTCTTTTTATTCAATATTTCAAATCTACATGTAATTGAGAGTTAAAATATGTAGCACATTTTTGTAACCAAAGATGATGAGAGATGAAAGATGGAAAAATTTTATACCCGCGAAAGTCGAGGGATTGAGCAAATTTTGTTACTTTCATGTTGCCCGTGGAAATCGCGGGATAAGCAGTTAGAGGGTTAAAAAACGCCCACCTTTTCCCCACAAGAATCGGACTGAAACACCATGCAACC
>QLNU02015360.1:155583467-155604043 GCA_006491805.2 Dysdera silvatica | reverse complement strand
CATAATAGTTGATAGTTTATTTACATAAAGTTGACAAACTCCTAGAATAAAGTTTTTGTTATGTTGCTTATTTTTGGAACCAAAAATGACCACCCCGTCGATCCACACGAACAGCAAAGGAGAACCAAAGAGCAAAACAGAGATCCTTGAACGTCTACTTTTTCTGGAAATAGCAAAGGCTGCAAGAGGGTTGTCAGCACCACTGATAACATTCTGAAGTAGGTGATGAAACTAATTGGAACTTATAGCTCTTTAACGACCGTAAAAGACCAGTGGCCAGATAGTGTCCATTTCACGTTGAAAGACTGGGCCCAAGTTAAATAAACGTTCACACTTCGCAGCTGGTTTCTCAATGGCCAGGAAACACAGACGACGTATGTCAATAAAAATACAGACGATGTACGAGTAATTCTACTAATTCTGAGAATTGGGTGTTTTTGTTAAATTTCGCATGGTTTTACCGCGTCTGTGACAGTGTAAAAAAGATGACAAGTCCACGTGGCGATATTTGCCATCACAAAGGAAAGTACCCTGTATGCAGTAAACTGTATGCCCGTATAAAAAAAAATGCAGACTTCATTAGTTTTAAGTCCCAAGAACGATCTAAAGCGTTGACAGCTTGTAGTTTTCAAACTAAGATCTAGAAAAGTTCGAGCTAAATGCGAGTCTAACCACTAAGATACGGAAACGTGTTAGTTTTAGAAAGCTATACCCAATCCTAAGTACAAATAATGGTACTGATAATTTTTCCTCGCATATGGTCTATATACTCATATTTCTGGGTGTCATGTACTAAACTATAACGTACATTACTTTGTTAATTACCGTTACTTAACTCATGCAGAATCATGATGATGGGATACATATTAAAATTAACCCTGAGAAAAAATGCTTGTTTACATGTTATTTATTTACTCAATGTCCCAGGGGCTACACGATGAGTTATAAATTGAATCAACGGCTTGACGTGACCCCCGTACTGCATAAGCATGTTTACTGAAAATGGAACTCACAAGGGGAACTCACAGTGAACGCCCCGTGAATTTTAATGAAATTTTTTTTTTTGATGAAAGTAGAGCCAAAATAAGGAAATACGTATCTCGATATTCGTGCCAATGTGGCTTATTTTCGGAGATATGAATTTTTAAAGATTTTGCATCTATATATAAGCTTAAAATACGACGCTCTCTAAAACATTTTATGTGCATCTCATTTATATAGAAATGTTTTACTTTTTAAATAAAATTGATTGCATTTTAAAACTGATTGACGTGAACATATTTTTTGTGTATCACTATCGGAGGTGTCGGAATTGTCTACTGGTACATAATTTTGGATGATAATTATCATAAAAACAATAAAAACATAAAAAAATTCTACAACGTGAGCATTTTATAAATGAATTGTTCGAACAACTGATTTTCTTTGTCTAATATCATCTGGAAAACAAATACCATCTACATTTTCAAAGACGCTTCTTTCGTTTGTTAACTTTGCAACAAACCAAGAGTACTGTAATGTATTCTTGAAAGTTGGCGCCGAAAGTTGATTATAAATAAGTGAATGGATCTTCAAAGCATCTATCTGCTCGCGTGTTTAAATGACTATTTTCTTGTAAGATTTCAACACAATTTTGTAACCTTTTAATGAAATTTTTTACTTGACGGAAGAAGTACACATCACGAGGTTGACAGTATGGGGTACAATGAGGTGGAATTACTTCAACAGTAGAAGAAGAGGTGCCGTCGTCATTTGTAAAAACATTATTAAAGTGTGCTGGATCTACTTAACTACATAACAGGCTGGATGGCTACACCAAAACTTTTTCTACTTTTCAACTTTTTAATAATCAACAATTAAAATTCGAGTAGAAATTATCACTGCCAATAAGCATACAATTAACATAACTACATAAATATGAATTTTATTAAAGTAAGTTTATGAACAAAATCCGATTGTAAGCGAAGTATTTTTACTAATAAAAATACATAAATAAACATGTAAAAAGGATACATTAAAAAAAAAAAATGATTTCACCGGGCATCGAACACAAAAACGCAGAGCGGAGTGCCGGCATCTTAACAAACAAGCTACCAATTGGCTTGCGGAGGATGTCGTATTTTAAGCTCATATATCGGATGCAAAATCTTTAAAAATCCATGTCTCCGAAAATAAGCCGCATTGGCACGAATGCCGAGACACGTATTTCCTTATTTTGGCTCTACTTTCATCAAAACGATGGGGTACTCACTGTGGGTTCTCCTTGTCAGTTTAGCGAACTTAAAAACCGTAGTTGCAGTTTATTAGGACACTGGAAAACATAGGAAAAATTTTTGTTTTATTGCTGTGGGTTGTTTTTTTTCCAGCTTAAGAGGGAACACAATTTTGCCCTCAACGAATTGTAGTGAGGCGTTTTCCTCTTAATTTGATCCGTACCATTTAGGTATGATGTGACTATTAATAAGCATAACGTGGTCTCCGAACATCCATTTACATTCCTGCCGTACTCAATTCGAATATACAGTGTACAAAAAAAGTATTTGAACACCTGCATCATGTTGCATAAATATGAGCGGACAGCAAACGCTACAAAATATTTTTAACCCTTGAATTGCTTTTACAAAGAACGTTCATATACGTGCGTGTGTTTTAATAATCGCAAGAAAATATAAACAAATTAAAAACCTATTTTTGCATGCCAAAAAAGCATTTGCAACCTAACAATGTTCTGTTTTAAAGCAATTAAGCATTATGTTATACGAATTTACAACAAATCAAAGTCCCGCACTTTTCAAAAGACGCGTAATAAGATCTTTGAGACAGCAATTAAATTAGTTTCTGCTGCCATAACTCCAAGAAGTACGAATTTTCCATTACAATGTGGAAAAGGGTTATATTTTTTCGTGACTGTGGTTTGAATTATTGCAACGTAAGTAAAAAAATAAATTTGAACTTTAGTGCTCAGTACGTAAAAAAAAAATGGTACTATGACGAAAAAACCGAGCTCTTACTGCCCAAAGAAGCAAAATGCAAGGCGGGTGCGAAATATCCTCAAGCAAGTATCGAAAGACCCCTCCATATATGCTCAAGAATTCGCTATTGATGTCACTTCAGCATCGGGACAATCGTAAATTCTCAAACTATTCGCAATATTCTTCACGATTCACATATTCGAGTCAGAAGACACACGAAAAAATCTTAGTAAAAGAAAGAAGCGGAACAGACGAGTTTGCCAAAGCTTATTATGTCAAGAAACTTGAGTTTTGGAAAAGGCGACATTTTTCGAAAAAATAACATTATTGGTTTGGGTGTGAAAAAATGTGTGTGGCAAAAGATAAATAATTCCCTTGAGACAAAGAACTTAAGACCCGATTACACACACAAAAATATGTAAAACACACTGCTGGCCATGAGATGATTTGAGGGTTCATGGCTTCAAACAGAGTTGGTAATATGGCCTTTATATAAATATGAGCAATATGAATATTAGACATTATATTAAGATATTGTGAGGTAATTTATTGGACGGTATACTGAAATTGGGAATTGGTGATTTATTCTATTTTCAACAGAACAACGATTCCGAAAATATTACCCATAAAACAAGATTTTGATTGCTTTACGATGTGAAACATCAACTGAAAAGATCCTTCACAATCTCCAGACTTCAATCCTATTGAGAACTAGCGGATAATTGGTACTGGCACTTTTAATTTTTTTTTTTTTTAATGCAAATACTTTTTTGGCACGCAGAAAATGCTCTTATTTTTTAATCAATATACTTCTTGAGAGTATTAAAAAATAAATAAACACGTGTATGAATGGTTTATTGCGAAAGTAGTGCACGGATTGAAACTATTTCGTTACATTTACTTTCTACTCCTATTTATGCAACATAATGCAGATTTGCAAATACTTTTTGCTCACTGTAGGGCTTAATTGCCATGAGGCAGTAAGCTTAAGTTCACTACTATGCCGCTAGAGAAGTATTAAAATTGGAAAAGAAAAGGTGGTCAAAAGCTTGAAAAAATAAATTATATAGCTGACTATTATTTATAATGTATTGCACTTTTTCTCGTACTACTACTTATACGAAATCCCAATTCTTGCATAGCGGATTTTGAATAAAAATTATATAAATACACAGCTACGTGCCAACATTTTGGAGAGTGGGGGCGAGAGATCTTTTACGCTCATAAACTCATGACACCATCTGTTGCCATGAATCACCAACAGTTATTATAAAATGTTAATTAGTTAATTGAAAAAAAATCACAAAACAACAACCATTTGAAAGATTTACAATTTTACTGATTTCGCAGAGCCCCACGCTTTAAGATCGATAGTTTCACAAAGACTGAATGAAAATGTACAGGTAAAGAGACGCTAATTTTTTTAACAATAGATACGCCAGGGGGCACTGTAAAATAGTATTATTGACGGTATGGTGCTGACATTTATTGACAGAAAACGAAATTAAAATCTAAGTTTCTTTCAGCTTTGCTACATTAGTGGAAATGTTTAATGTTATTTTTGAAATTAAAATTTTAATAGTATTCCTCGATAGCAGGGGTTGCGAAATATGCCTTTAGCTCTTCCTTGGAGACTATTAGCCAAAAAAAAAAACCATTTACACACAGATTTTAAAACTCGCTCACTCGCTCAGTAAAAATGCGTAGCAGAGGTGCTCGGTAGACGACTACTAACAGTGATTTTTCTAAACTAGCTTTCAACTTCGTCCACCATTTTCGAGGGTTTGTTTCAATCAAATTCGAGACACCACGGGCTAGTAGCATGTAAAGTAGCCCACTCCTCAACTTCACTAGCACTAACCGATCGAGCGAGCTGCGAGTTAACTAGATAACTATTATACTGAGCGAGTTTAGCAGCAATGAACAAATTTGCCAGCGAGGAGCTGTAAACTCGACCAACGTAAGTAAGCCTCTACGCAAATACAACTAACGCGGAGCAACATAGACCACTGTGCACTTCGATCAAACGAAAAAATTTTAATCAATCAGAACGTACGCTGCTTAATTATGATATTGCTAGTTCTAAAAGTTCAGAGTATATTTACAGTAGAACCTCCATATAACGAAATGGACGGTTCCATGAAAAAATTTCGTTATATAGAAAATTTGCTATGTGGAAACGATGTATTCATGAACCAAGGCAGGGCGATATGGTGCCACAACTGAAACCTCGTTTTTCAATTTACGACTGTTTCTCATAAATAACATTCAACCATTTAAAAGTATTTACATACAAAAGGTTAAACACTGGTAAAATAGCAATGAAAAAGATCACCCAAGCTTTCGGACGCGTCAGCAGCAGTCCTTCATCAGGAGTAATTACATTACTCCTTTACTTAAAATTATCCTTTACTACAATGTGTTTACGTGCATGAAAGTAAAAAAAAAAAAATCCAACAAAAACAGAATATGGAACTACAAGTAGAAAATAGGAAAGTGAAAACTACAAAGTGGATGACCTCGTTAAACTGTATAGAAGACTAATACCAAATTTCAGATAATTGAAACACATAAGCGATCAAATGCATTGCATTTTAACATTATCCTATAAACAAAATTCATATTCTCTTTGCTATATCCACGCTGTGTTATAAGTGGATCCTACTATATATATATATATACATACACACACACACATCAGGGCTGGACAAATCGCGGGGAACCGTACGCACCCGCCTCAGTAAGAAAACCTCGTATGGGAAATAAAGATTTCCTACTTGCAAAAACTGTATAAAAATTTAGAAACCAATGGTGACCAAAGTTATCGAGCTCTGGAGCGAGTTCCAACACACGTTTAGGTTTGTTTTATAGTATAAAGATAGAAAATATTATGTACTCGCCAAAACTTATAACTTTACGAGAAACCCAAATCTGTCTAGAGAATCAAACCCCAAACTACGGATCAGTAAAAATGACGCAAAACGCTAGGTACTATAAGGAGTTTAACCCGAATTGTTCGCATAGTAAACAACCACGTTACCATGACGCCACTGCAGAGCATCCTAATAAACGCATGCGAATAAAACCTGGTGTTTACGTGTTGATTAAAACATATAGCAGCGAATTACGAAAACAGACATATATATAATTCACATTTTCACCACTAGGGGAAATTAAGGCGCTTTGTGGAGTACTGACTGTTACACGGCTTATTCAACGTAAACGCACTAAATTATGTGCTAAGTACCGCATCAACAACTGTCGCACATGGTATTTAATACGAAATGGCAAGAATTTCTGCATATGCATTCTTTTAATTTAGCTGGAAACTAATAGTTCGGTGATAAAAATGTGCTCTTTCAGGCACAACCCCTCCCTGGACGCACATACCCGAAAGTCATAGAAATTCGAATATGAAAGTGGGGTTGGTCGAGCATCAAGAAAACTGGAAGTAATGCAATTATCAAAGGTGCCTTGAAGGAACGTTTCGACTGGCCTCTGCAGTGAGCCACACGGAAACATTCGTTCTCCGACCAAATTAAAGGCAAGTCTTCATATACTTGCCTTTAATTTGGTCGGAGAACGAATGTTTCCGTGACGAAATGCTACATGCAACTGTTGATCGTGTTATATTGCGCATCCAGCATATAACGAGAAGTCACATATGGAAAAGTCGAACTAACAGTCATTACTTCACAAAATGCCTTAATTTCCTATAGTGGTGAAAATATAAATCGCTTCTGTAGATTTAGGATGAAAAGTACGTATTATTTCCCCTAAATCTTTGATTTGCAATGAAAATTGGGGATTGCCATTTAAGATTTCAAATTTCCCCCCACCCCCGAGGGGTCAGGGAAAGGGGTTAATTTTGGCATTTATAGATATTTGTTTTGTTTTTTTAAATACTGAATACTTTTCAACACGAAATGTATTTCTCAAGATATTCCCATTTTCAAACGTTCGTACCACTCTTCCATTTTTATCGATTATAGCGCCATATTTGAGTGTAAAAATTAAAAATCGTGGTTGAAAATTAGGTGGTTTTTGGGTTTTTTTTGAGAATCCAAATCTGCAATAAAAAATGGGAGTTACTATTTAATATTTCAACAATTTACAGTTGCAAGTTTAATGTGTGTGTGTTTTTTTAATGTAATTCGAATGTAATATTCTTTAATTTAAGCAATATCATGTAATGACAGCTACTATAAATTAAAATTTGTCAAATAAAAAACTTTAAAAAAAATGGAAAAAAAATTAATCGCTTATCTTTTCCGTTTGATATTTTGTCCAAGCGATATTTTAGCCGCAAGCTTCTGTCCCGTTACCGATTATGTTATCATTGGAAAGGACACAACTCTCCGAAAAAAAAATGTAATTGACATAGCAAATGGCATTTTCTTAAAAAAGAATCGTTCTGGTGGTTCAAAGCCATAATATACCCCTGTTTAAAATTTAATATTTTAATTTTCCTTTTACTTATTTGCAAATGTAATATGAAATAGTTTTATAACGTTATGCTGAAAAAAAAACCGCTTCAGTAAGAAAAAAAAAGTGTTTTGTTTTTGGGGACCTACATTTTTAAGAATAGTGGGTCCTTAAAACCCAGTTTTATGAGCACCCAGTGACACCCCTGCTCGTATACGGAAAACAAAGTTTTATTGAAAGAAAATTAAGTATCCTTATATTGTCACACAGTTATACTCTATTGTCCAATGTAGTCACTTAATGACTGAAACATTTGTCATTGCCTGTGATTACTTTTCCTTCCATATGCATAGAAGTTACATCCTGGTGCTATATGACCACTTTATTACAGCTCATTGAATGCCCCCATCATATGTGAAGCAGTGACCTAACATATGCTTTTCTTTAAAGGCAGGAAACAGATGGAAATCACCGAGGTTGTAAATCCAGACTGTATAATCTATTTTCACTTAATAATTTTCGACACATAAATTATTAAGAAAAAATAAATTTCCCCATGAAAACTCACAAAAACTTAACCAGGTGGCTTTGTGTATTGACCATTATTTGTATAATCTATGTTTCAAAATTTCACAATAGAAAACTTGTGGCAAATTCTGTATTTTCCATGCAATGCTTACTCTAGCATTATCATGGAGGAGGATAATGTCATTTTAAAGATGGTAATTGCTTTTCTACTAATATTTTGTTATCTGCCTAATTCTTATAAAGGATTATGCACTCTCTCTTAACCTTGATATATAAAAAAAAAACTTCATTAATAGAGCTTTAATATTTGAATGCCTTGCTCAATCATCAAACAAAGGCCACAGATATGTAATGCCTTAATATTTAAATAGTTTTATTTAAATGCATGGATCTTAAAACACAAATATTTGGTTAGTGGCCATTGGCCAGAAGGGCCCTTTTTATTAGGGACCACTTCATTTAAGTTAGTAGTCACTTTCGTGTGGCCACAAAATCCTATATAATTTGTCTGTATATTAAATAAACGTGACTTTATAAATAAAAAAAAATACTGACTAGCCCTTTGGTGTCCCTACATATTTTGTCCTAATTATCATCATCTTCATTCTATTAATATAATGAAAGATAAATCACAGGAATATATAATCTAAAAGTAACAGCCAGTTTAAATCTTCATTACCCATTCCTAAAAATTATACTAATTTTGAAAAATTCAGATTATGCTTATATACAAATGCCTGAAGATTAAGAGGGCAACAACTGAAACTTTTACATGTTTTATACCAGTCTATATTCTGCAAGATTGCATTGAGAAACAAAGTAATAACAGGTGTGATGGTGACTAAGGGGAGTATTTTAATCACCATTCTTTGATATTTAGTTGCCCTATAAAGCTGACTGTAGATTTTAACCTTACTAAAAACCTTAAACAGTTTGTTTATTTGCTTGCGGTTTTAGAAACAAAGACTACAATGGTCATGCTGCGCCGGGACCTACTGTTTTCCGAGGAATCCGAACCTCTTATGGCCTAGGGAACCAAACCCCGGACTACAGTGAGCAGTGCGATCTTTTTATGAGATCTCTGAGTAAGCGTTCTTTGTACACTGTTGGGAGTCGAACCCGGATTAACGGCGTACTAGGCGAACGCGTTACCACACTGCGCCACCGCAGGGCCCTTAAAAAATATTTTTCAATGTTAAGTAAATCTCTCTTCCTTAATACTGCATTTTATATTCAGTCATCTCAAAGAACATAACTACAATTATTAGTATGAAGAAAAAAATATAAATGGGTATTAAAATGTTAAATTGTGTATGTAACTAATTGCATTATGACTGGCCAAATTCAGTTTCAAACTTCGCACACTTTTCCAGACCAAAGCTTAATCAATTTCTAGTAGTTAATTACAGCAAACAATGCATCACCATGCATTAAAAGTTGCATGATCGAAACAAGTTTCACACAAAACCACAAACTAAAGCTATTTATAATTTGATTACATTAAATTTAAAAGTACAAAAATTGTAGTTAAAAGAAATGCATCTCTTTGTACACTAAATAAACAAACAAAAACTTACATGAATTAAATATTTATGACATTTTCATTCAGCCTTTGAGTTTATCATATAAACGAATTCAACTATAGAATCGTAAAGCTGAAGCTGCATATAATATTCCATTTAAAAGGTGTATATGTATAAGGGAAAGAAAACTGGTTTGACTAAAACCATTTACTGCTGAAATAAGTTATACGATACCCTCCCTCACAATTGGCCATTACCAATTTTAATTATGTTTAGCACTCTTTCCTGAGAAATATGAACTTAATGACCTTACTTTATTTTTTCGGAAAGTTTAGTCAAAAGTATAATTTTTCTTTTTAAATTTGCAATATGCAATGCAGCACAAAAAGACAATTTATGAAAATATTTTAATTGGCTATCTATAATAACACTAAATTTTAAATTTCCCTGACTTTTCTAGGTTTTCCATTTAGCCAGATGTAGGGGGGGCCATGGGCCCCCCCAAATGCCAAGTGGCCCCACCAAATTGATATAACTGATTTTTAATATGTTGTTTATATATGGGTGCTACATGCACTGTGGCATATATAGGCAGAGAATTTGTGCCTCCAAATTTTATTTCTCTTGCCCCCAAACTGCTACTGCTAATATGTGTACTTGGGCCATGCATAATAATTGTTGAATTCTTTATTCATATAATCGCCCAAAATACTTTTTTTTTTTTTTTTTTTTTTGCTTGATGATCCGAATTTGCCAGCATGAGAAATCGATGGTTAATTTTTGTTAGTTTTGCAGGTACTTACCTGTCAATTACTTTAAGTCATTTATGACTTATGATTTTTTCTTGGGTCGCCATAATACTTCCTGATCATAATTGTTCAGATTTAATCATAACTTTACTTATCTTTTTGTTGTCTAAAACATCGTAGAAGTTTACTTAGATCATTTTGTTTGTTGACATTTTGCAGAATGAGTGCTGTTTCATGTCTGAATCCTGTGTTTTTGTTGTTAATAATTTTAGATGGATTATACTTTTTGGTAATTACCAAATTATGAGCATTCTGCGATTTTGTTTTTACAGGAAAAATGAATTCTCCTTTCATCGCTAATTGATTTAGGCAGCACATCAAATGTGATTGGAATGGTCATGAGTCGCAAAGTGACGGCGGGGGCCTGGGGTCTCCCCGAGTCCCTGTGATTCAGGTAAATGTACTAATTGTGAAAAATACCACTGCAACACAATATTGATTCAGTCTTTACTGATTCAGGCAGCCGCATACTGAATGTGATCAGACCGTCACGTCACATGGCGAGGTCGTCACTATTTTTCTTAAGGAAAATTTTGAAGATACAATAAAACTATAGATAAATTTTAATGATCACTCAGAAAATATCCCTCACTAACGTTAATCTAACACCTTATCAGCAAAATCATCAGAAAATGCATCTACAATAAAAAATCTGTAAGTGGCAAAATGGTCATGGGATAATACCGTGGCACCGCTTTGGAAATGGATTTGTTATGAATAGATTATTTCCTTCTCTAAGTTACAAAAATGCAGATAACAAAATTGCAGAGAGAAGTAAATAAAATTTCACACAATGTAGATGTAGGTGAAATCTAAGTATTACATTATGTATAGATCAGTGTGGAAAATTTGCATTTTGACTTTATTGACATTATACATAGCAAATTTTAGAAAAAATCCTGCCTTTTAAACTTTCTTATATAGTATTTAAGATGACAAGAATACAAGGACTTTTAGCTGGGGTGCCACAAAGCCAATTTATGCATGGTAAAAGGAAAATATTGATTCAACTGCAACACAGAAAATCAAAATATTAGTAAATAAAATATTCAGAAGCAAAAGTGCTCCCAATAATTACGGTTGCCATAGGAGTAGAATTAGATGGGCCAGTTAAAGCATTGAGCCTTTCTAATAATTTAAAATAAATTGCAATTTTACATATATTGTAATATATAAATGTATATATGTGCTTGCACCCCCCCATTCCCAATAATTTTGAAAACTCTGCACTGCTGATGGTCACTGCTTTTGTACCTATTGGGCTGGATTTCATTCTAGTATGCTTGCCAGCACATAAATGTTGCTCAACATCAAAGATTACATCAAGACCTTGAGACAGTGATAAAGACATTTGGCCACAATGCAAATATTTCAAATTTGATTCCAATGGCTACATATGCTATTCTTACCCACCCCACACACACAAATATTCTATCGAAAAGTGGGGTGTTGGATCTCTAAACAAAAAACTCCATTTAGAGATTGCTTGGAAAATTATAGATCCCTGCAAAACTATGTCTTAGTTGTGCTTGTGACATAAAGTACAAACAGATCACATTCACCCAGTAGTGTAGCAATTCAAAACTCATGCGAGGAGGCAAAAGTCACTTTAAAGAAGATTATGTGCTGTGATCTTAGAGAAAATATGTCTTGATACCCAATGGGAGGGCTTGAGGCCCCTGATACTTTCACTCTCCTAGGTTGCTGCCTTCAACTGTAGATCCCACCTTGGAGAGATGACTCTTTTGCCGTCTCACAATGCAAAAAATATAACAAAACTAAATACGATAAAAACAAAAATACAAGCTATAATATTTGAGATCAACAAGTCCTTTAAGTTACCAAAACTGACAGATGAGTTGTTTTTTCTCGAAAAAAACTGTTCTCCTAAAATAAAACAATTTTTTTAAACACGTAAGCATAATTAACCTTATTGGTATATATTTGCATAAAATCCCAAACACGTGTGAAGCTACAGAATATGTAACTAATATCTTAAAATAGACTCCATATTTTCTGGATGTGGTTTTCACTGTAACGCAGTTATTTATCTGCGAGTTTTACAGCGCACAACCAGCCAGGGCCATGCTGTGCCAGAACCTACAGTTTTCACAGAGGCGGATCCAGTGAGGGATTTTGGAAGGGAAAATTCAAGCTTTTTGTACAAATCCAGTCATTATACGTGGCTGGTAGCGCTCATTATAACCTATTTCCACATCATTTTTATGGTTTTTGGAGGGGAAATTTTCCTAATTCCACCCTAAGTTGTATAAGAAATACTGTAACTAAAATCATAGTGTCTGCATAAAAAATAAAATATATAAAAAATTACATTTCCTAAATAATTATAATTTGTATTGTAGAGACCAAGGCAATTGCACAGAAAAGGGAGACAGCTCAGGGAGCTCCAATCTCTCCCATGGTATCCTAAGGCTATTTTTCTGGTTAACACAGAATCACACATATGATCTTTTTCAAAGCTGCTTCAGATCCCCCGTTTAATTTTTTAATTGCTACGTTCCCGGCCATAGGCCAGTTTTCAATCAAAATGTAATCTGCTGGATGCCTGAGCACGCTGAAAATCAACTGTATTGAAACATAGCAAAATTTCACATGCATTTTAAAATTTTCAATATATCGTCTTCGTTTTTCATATTTAATAGTTATTTACAAGCTTTGTAGAGGCCAGAGTACTGCACAAAACACTTGTCATAAACTAAACTTTGTGGAATACTTAGTGAATTGTTAAAAAAAAATAATTGTTGCTGATAATAAATTATTAAAAATAGATGACACATCAATAAGCACTCCACGGTAATAAAATTTGTTCCAGTCTACATATTTTGTCATCTATGCTTAATGATATAATGCATCTAACTGCTTTGCCATTGTAAGGAATAAATCACATAAAAATTTACATTTGATTTCCTGCTTTCCCAAACATTTCAGTTTCCTAATCGAAAAATTCTTCGCAAACTTACATTACAAATTGTTGGCACTGCTTGGCAAAATTAGAAATCGGATCGAAGATCAATATCTACCAAGGGGTGATTCTTTATTCTATATTATTATATATATTTTGTAAACATCACAATACAATTACAGGACAGTAACACTATGGGAGCTGTCAGAGCATAAAGAAAAGTACTTACACAACTTCTTGCTTTTGTTCCAAGGCGGTTGGAACAGCTTCATAGTTTGCAATGTGCTTATAAGGAGTTGATCCTTCAAAGGCATCCTTTAACTCATTTTTCGGTTGATAGATGCAAAGGTACCAAGGAGATCCTGGCGGTAAAGGGGCACTAAGGGTGATTTCGGAAGGGGAATTTCGAACTTCGGAATAGCGGACGTTTTTAAGTACGAAGAGACTGTCATTGCATGGACTGCCGGCGACCCCGGGTTCAGATGTCAAGGCCAAAATAGTGTCCGGACTCAGATCAACACCTTCTAAATGAAGAGTTGTGGTTCGAGACTCGTTCGTCTTAGTAAAACTGCGGCGATGCTTCGAGATGACAGTTTCTGTGTGGAACGGCCATGACTTTAAAAGCGTTGGTTCTCCGGTCTTGTTTATTACGGTGACCACAAACTCAAAATTTAAAAGCACACAATAAACTAATATTGCAGGAAATGCCAAGGTACCTCTCGCCATGATTTTTGGACAACCATTGCGGTCAATCGCGGCTTGCGCGCATCGCCTCAGCTGTTTCAGACAAAATCTGTAAACACGGCACGACGCCCTCTTGCGGACAAAAGTAGATGATGATAGTTGGGAACGTTCAGCGTAAAAAAAAAAAAAAAAGTTTAAAAATTTTTGGAAAAAAAAAAGAGTTTTAAATATTTGGAATATACATAAGCAAATAATTTAAAGGGTAATAATTATTCAGTGAAACTACAGTTATTTCTACATTAAATATTCACAAAGCACGGGAAATTAAATTTTTAACATTTTGGATTTTAATATCGCCCAAAATTTTTGGTGGATAAAATTTGATGCGGCACAGAAACAGATCGTGACGTCATGAGTATTTCCATTTCGGTGCTTCGATTGCTTGGGGAATTTTTTTGCAAGTGTCTAAATTGTACGCATGCGCCTGAACTTGAGCCTGAAAACGGCAACAAATCGTGAGGTCCATTTTTCTATTTTCCTACGTTGCAATAGGTAATTATAATAGTGCGTGCTCGTTCAAATTTAAATTGTACACTTCGGGATACAATGGAAAATCGAAAGTTTGTCACTTCTTTTCACAGGTAAGCTAAAATGTATAGTTTAATTATTTATTAATATTTTTAGTTTTATTTGTGTTCCTTGCAATTTTCGTATGTTTTTTCCTTCAACAGTGCAATTATACAAAAACGATCATGTATAAACTGCTTATATAAGTATACACAACTTCCATAATTTTTCAAACTAATGTAATTAAAGTTAAAAAAATACGTTTTATGTCTAAGTACTACATAATTTTATCAATTTATGTCGTTGCACATGTAATTACAATACGATTGAGGACAGTAATATTCGCTTACTTTTGAAATAGTGAAATTAAAGCAAAGTATGTTCCCAAATCACAACTTTAGCAGAAAAATGCTAACAATCACTAAATTTAGTACCAAAGCTCCTAACTCGGTAGATATAATGTATGTGACGTCATGGCCTGTCTCTGAGCCGCATCAAACTTTACCAACTAAAATTTTCGCCGGCAAGAGCATCTGTGTATTTTATTGAGTTATTAACGAGCGTTAGCAATTTTGTAATTTTGCTTATAAAAATTATTATTTTGAAATCGCAATTTTTTTATTTTTTTTAAGAGTATTTCTTTAACATGCACCATAAAATATTACATGTTTTGATTTCGTCGTTATGGCATAATGTTACAGTAATTACTAATTAATAAAGTTTACGTCATATATACAGGGTGATTATAATTAAAGTTCAACTTTCAAAAAGCTGTAAAAAAAGAACCACTGCTCAGAATGACCTGAAATTTGAACTGAATATACTCGAAGGAGGAGGAAATGGTATGGCACAAGAAAAAAAACCCCACATTTTTAGCAATAGACGGCACTTTAAGCATCATAACGTAAATGGGTTCGGCTACAAGTGACATTTGAATCGCAATACGATAGCTATGGCGTGCGTTACATGTTAAACCAACTGTACTTTTCAACATGCATGACTGTATCGTTTTCTTTTTTTTTCACTGAAAAAAAAAACTTCCAAGTCATTCAACAGTTGTGGCACTGTTAGTGGAAAGCCCATCCACCGCGACAAGGTCGTACCACATCGGATGGGAAAAATCTGTTTTTAATTGTCCTGAGGCCAAAACCCGCATAAAAAGCAACAAAGAAATCGGTTTTTAATTATCGGCAGACTTGCACGAGACATGTTCAATATGCTGTCCACCGTTTTCTCCCACAAGTTGAAACCGATAAACAGCATGTTCCACAACAGATCGGACTGTCTCAGAGGTCACATTGTGAATGTGTTGTGCAATGCGTGCCTTCAATTCAGCTAAGTTTGCAATCAGACTACTGAACACAACACTTTTTAGGTAACCCCACATCTAGAAGTCACAAGGATTAAGATCAGGCGATCTTGATGCCCAGACTGTTGGAAAATGATGGCTGATAATTCTATCATTTTCAAAATGCCTCTTCAGCAGCTGCTTCACTGGCTTTGCAATGTGCGGAGGAATGCCATCTTGCATAAAAATGCTACCCACACATGCATGCTGTTGAAGTGTTGGAATGATGTAGTTGCGCAAAAGACTCTCATAGCGTTTACCATTGACGGTACAGGTAACAGGACCCGCACGACCCATCTCCTCGAAAAAAAATGGCCCTACGATAAACAATGGTGTCAACCCGCACCACACAGTTACCTTTGCAGAATGAAGAGGTATTGGTTCATGTTAGAACAGGTTTTCCATTACCTATATTCTGCAATTCTGAGTATTGACATGTCCTTGGAGATGGAAATGGGCTTCGTCGATCCACGAAATGTTCCATGGCCATTCATTGTCCAATTCCATGTGAGCAAGAAATTCTAGAGCAAAAGTGTGTCTTACTGGCGGGTCAGCAGGAAGCAAATCCTGAACATGGGTAATTTTGTATGAATAGCAATACAGGATGTTTCGTACAATTTTATGCACCGTGTTCACAGATATGTCCAAAGTTCAAGCAATTCCCCGTGCACCGCATGTTCGCACACCACCTCTCGTCTCTTCCTGGAATGCTATGGGCACATCTTCTACCGACGTCGAAGCAATTGGTTTCCTCCCTCTGCCAGATTTCACTTCAAAAGAACCTGTCTCTTCGAATTTCTTAATCATTTTCTCCAGACTCTTTGCAAACATCAGACCACAAACTTTTTTCAAACTCTTTACGATCCGGAATTTCTTCAGAGCTACGGAGAGCTCAGAGAATGAACGGTGTGTGGTTAATGTGAGCAGATGTTGGTTTGGGTGACAATGTTTGCATGGTGTTACGTAGGCGTTGGAGGAATGCTGATGGCTCCAGCGTTGTTTTTTCTGATGGGGACAGGAAATCCGCTGGGAGTCTGATGGTTGAGTCGTAGACCAATTCGGCTGTAGTGTGCTGTAAGTCCTCTTTCTATTCTGTGCGTAGAGGAGAACCAGTAGCAGTGCCTCAGTCCACCGTGGGTTGCGATAGCATCTAATGGATTGTTTGAGTGAACGGTGGAAGCGCTCGACGAGTCCATTGTGAAAGGGTGGTACGGTGTCGTGGAGGTGTGTTTTGTGCCCAGTGAATTCGTCAGCGAAGTGAATAGGGACGATTGGAATTGTCGACCCTGATCTGTGGTGATGATTGATGGCACACCAAAACGAGCGATCTAATGATCGATGAGGACTCTAGCATCTATTTCGGCGGTCATGTCAGTTACCGGTATTACTTCTGGTCATCTCGCATACCTGTCCACACAGGTGTGAAGGTACGATATGCCGTTGGAGGGTAGTAATGGACCAACGAAATCAACGTGTATATGATCAAACCATTGTGATGGCATCACGAATTGTTGTATAGGGATATGGTTGTGTCGGGATACTTTAGACTGTTGGAAGTCCAAGCAGCATCGAGCCCATTTCGTGACGTCTTTGGTGATCGATGGCCAGACATATCTTTCTGTGAACAGCCTTGGATGCCTGCGTGCGAGAGATTATGGAGTGCGTTGAAGATTTGTCTTCGGAATTGCGGGGTTATATATGGCCTGGCTTTTCATCTACTTGTATCACATATTATCTGAAGGCCGGGGTTAATTTTTACTGGCTGCAGGTTCAGTGAGCAGTTAGTACTGTCTAGCAGGTTTCTCAATTCCAGGTCTGTTTCCTGATCTAAGGCAATGGCTTCGAAATTAATTGGGCTGTCATTGCTTATTCCATGTATGCGTGACAATGTGTCCGCGGCAATATTGTCGGCGCCTGAAACATGTCTGATGTCAGTGCAGAACTGGTCAACATAATCCAGGTATCTGAGCTGTCTCGGGAAGTTGGCATCAGATGTTTTTTGTGGTCTATGAAGATAATGAATTTTTGTCCTTCCAGGTTATGTCGAAAATGCTTGATTGCGGCGTATACAGCGAGAAATTTGCGATCATACGTGCTATATTTTTTCTCCGCAGGGGAAAGCTTCGTGAAAAAATGCAAGCGGTTGAGTGCTGTTGTAGTTTCGGACGTGTAGCACTGCCCCGATGGCAGTGTTGGATGCGTCGACCATCAGAGACAGTTGTGTTCCTAGCGCATGGTAATTGAGAGCTGTTACTTGCATCAAGTACGCTTTGCATTTTTGAAAGCAGTGTTGTTTGAGCGTCCCATGGGACCGGGCGTTTGTCGTTTTCGTGGGAATCCTTTAAGAACTCATGTAGGAGTGCCTGGGTCTCGGCGGCTTTCGGTATAAATCGTATGTAGAAGTTGACCATTGCCAAAAATCGTCGTAGTTGTGATATAGTTTCCAGTTTCGGAAATTCAGCAATTGCTTTAGTTTTTTCCGGAAAAGGTTTCACACCAGCAGGGGTTATTAGGCCCCAAAAAAGATACTTTTAATTTTTCCAGTACACACTTAGCTGGGTTGATCTTAAATCCATATTGTTTTAACCTTTCACATACTTGTTGGAGATGTCGCACATGTTCTTCCTCGTCAGTGGATGCGATGAGAAGATCGCCAAAGTAGGGAACACAAAAGTTTAGTCCACGCAGTACCTGGTGAATAAACCTTTGGAACGTCTGGCCCGCATTCCGGAGGACAAAAGGGGTAGCGACGAATTTAAAAAGTCCGAATAAGGTAGTCACTGTCGTTTTCGGGATTAACCGGACTCTGATGATACGCCCGAGTTAAGTCGAGCGTGGAGAAGATTTTCTTCCCCGCGAAGACTTGTGTACAATCTTGGATATGTGGGACCGGATAACGATCGAGTGTCGTCACTGTATTCAAGCGGCGATAGTCTCCGCAAGGACACCAATCCCCATTCGCTTTTTTAACTATGTGAAAGGGGCTTGCCCAGGGCTTTTGGAAGAATGAATGATGCCTTGGGCCATCATGTATTCAAACTCTTGATGTGCTGTGAGGAGAAGTTCCGGAGACAGACGTATTGGTCTTGAAAATATGGCAGTCCAGTGGTTTCAATATGATAGAAGACTGGCGGAACTTGTATCTTGGATAGTTAGGACGGGTTCGTGAGCTCCGGGAAATTCATCCGGATTTTCTCGAATGTTGAGCGTCCAAGTAGAATTGAAATATTAGTGACCAGCGGGTCACAGTTAGTCTGTTTTCCACGAGATGACAATTTCGTTTCATTATCTATGAGACAACTGTTTTTTACGTCAACCAGTAGGTTGAAGTGTTTAAAAAGTCTGCTCCTAAGATTGATTGGTTGACTTCTGCGATGATGAAGGTCCATGTAAATGTTCGGCGCAAGTTCAGATCTACGGTTAGGCGCTTATTGCCAAACGTGTGAATTTTTGTTCCATTCGTGGCGAGGAGAAAATCATGTGTTGGTTTGCTTGAGGTAGATGGTTTTTTGGTAGCACAGATATATCGGCGCCGGTGTCGATCAGAAACTTTAGCTTGGAAGGGTCGGCCAATAGTATACGATTAATGCGGCGTTCGCAGTTATGGCCCTCTGGCGAGAGCGGGTTTAGTTTTCCGGCTGCTGGAGAGCGCATGGTTTAAGGCATTTCCTTGCTTTTTCACCAAAATTAGTATGGTAAAAACATTTGCCATTCGCCGCTTCCCTATATTCACGATACCGCCCACGTTACGAGCTGCGCCGTCTTTAAGAGAAGTTTCTCTGGTTCTCACGCAACCCTTCACGGCGAGGTACAACATTAGAAAGTTCGCTCACCTGCTTGGTCAGTCTATGGTTAATGTTCGTTCTGTAGTGGCGTTTATGGGTGCCGGGCCAGCAAGGTCGTTGATCTTACCGGCGATGGTAGCCAGTTTCGGTAATTCCTCATATAGCGCTGCCAGAATATTTTGGGTGTTCGTAGGGAGCCTTGAAACCCATAGAGATTTTAGAAAGGGCTCTCCCCATGGTCTCACCTGCCAATGCACGCATACGTGTGAGCAACTGGGATGGGCCCTGGTTTCCCAATTCCAGCCCCTGGAGAAGAGTACGTATTTTTGATTCTTGGGTTTCAGAGTGCAATTCGATGAGTCGATATTTAAGTTGTGCGTATTTGTCATTTGACCGTAGTTGCAATATTAGGTCAGCTACTGTGGCTAGGACGTCGGATTCCACCGCAAAAACCACATGGTTGAACTTTGTAATATCGTCAGTAATGTGCGATATCGCGAATTGCGCCTCGATCTGAGCAAACCACAAAGTCCGGTTTGACCTCCAAAGCGGCTGTAGTTTCACTGATACTCGCGATACGTTTATGTCTGCGTGTTCGGTCATGCTTCCGTACGGAGATTGTATGTCGGATTGAGGGATATTTACATGGCGGAGTCACTAATAAAGGTTTTATATTGGTATTACGGCGAAATACACACATATATAGCGACAGTCATTAAAATTTACAATATAATCGTTTCGGCGTTTCGGAGGCTCATTTGGATGTTTTACCGCGTAAAACGCACATTAAAGAGGAAGCACGTTATTGAAGAACGACGTATTCACGATGTGGAAGCACGGTGGGTTTTTTTTTATTCACAACACAAAAGAAGTATCGGTGGGCAAAAATAATCATTCGTACGTAGTTGCAAGTACTCCAGCACGATTAATTTGCATGCTTTTGACGGGATAATCATTTCTTCGCTGGATGCACTTTGATTTGCGTTTCGGGCTTGATGGTCTTCCTACCTGG
>QLNU02015360.1:155552014-155571662 GCA_006491805.2 Dysdera silvatica | reverse complement strand
TATTTTTTTATGTTCGGTAAAGCGAATCAACGCGTTTCTGTCAAACGTTGTTGTCCTTCAGGATTTATCTGGCGTGAACTCCAATTAACGCAGAGTGTTGGATGTTACTGTTAGTTATCTGGTCGCAGAGCCTCCTATTGGCAGAGAATAGTTTGGAAGTAGAGAAATGAATGGAAATTGGAAAGAGGAATGGGTGTATTATTACGTGAGGTTTAATATGGTCTTCGACGCCTTGCTGTCGCTAGGAATAAATTTGTAGGAAGCGAAAGAAACTGTAAAGCACTTAGTCTTCGTCTAAGAACGTTGCCTAAAATTAGTATAAAAGGCCAACCGCGATATATATATATGTATATATAACGTATAACCGTTATATAATCCATGGGAAATTCTTTACAAAACTTAATTTTGCTACAATTAAGAATAGGTAGAAGTAGAAGATTGGTAGGTATCACATTGAGTTTGTTATAGATGATGAATATGCTAAAATAAAATTTTCTTTGCTTTTCAAATCACACACGATGAATATTTTAGCCTAACAATATTCAGGGGATGTAACAGGGTTTAAAAATAAATGTCCGGCTTTTAGATATTGCAGGAAAGAGCATTTGTTTATTCATGGTTTATAGCACAAGGACATGTGAGCTTCTGCCGCGTTGGCACCAACAGTTTTCGGAGAAATCCAAACCTCTACTGACCAGGGAATAAAACTCCGGGCTGGGTGGGCAGAAGGAACGGCAGGCGTTTTCCAGTGTCATTAGAATCGAACCCGGGTTAACGGCATGGTAAATGAACCTTTTACCACTAAACCATTATATGACAAGAGAGAAAATTGGAAACGAAGAGTTGAAAAAATCATGAAACATGAAGATTTAAAACCGAAAGACCGGAAAAAGGAGCTATAATAATAGTAATTACTATAATAATAGTAACTGTTGTATGTTCATTGGGTGTGTGATTCCCCAAATTTTCAGATACACTCCAACCACTGGCGTTCACAGGGGGTGTTGATGGGGGTTGTAGCCCCCCATTGCGATGAAATTTTTGTATATATACATATGAATATATGCAGTTATAGCTCTGCAACCCTCTTTCAATTGAGCGCATAAGTTCCCTTATGGACTTTCTGCGTACGTCTATGTCCTTAACACAGTAGACATTGACCACAAATGTGCTCATTCACTAATTATAGAAAGTGACATTACTGTGGCTAGCTAGCCTTTATTCTACGTCGATATCACTAATCAAGGCCTTGCACGAGGGGAGGGGAGTTTTGGGGATTACACCCAATCATTTGAGCAATATTATTAGCTGAAAAATATAATTTTATGAGGCGCATACTTGTTTTCATCAAAACTCTTTCCCTTTTCATCAAAAACGCCCCCCCCCCACACCCTCTATCCTTTTTGAAATTCTGGTCACGGGCCTATTTCTAATAATCTTAGAACTGCGCACTCTGCTGTAGATTGTTTGTTTGTTTGGATTTTTTATGGCGCAAGAGCATCTGGGCTATATTGCGCCAGCACTCTGCTGTAGAGAAAACGTGTTTGTCATCCATACGGAGCACTCGGTCTTGGAATCCTCTGGCACCGGGGGTTGGCTGTTTTCACTCTATCGATGTTTATTTCGGGGTTTGATTTTTTAGGCAACAATAGTTCGGATTCCTCGAAAAAGGGTAAGGGCAGCATGATCTTCGCTGCACTGCGTTATAAATCACAAACTAATTTAGGCCCTTGTAAAGGATCCCGATAATTAGGGCAGAAAACTCAGTCATTGTTTTGTGGACTGTGGATTCGTAAACAACAGCATGGGGACTTTAGCTGCGTTAAGTCGTTTTAAACCTTTTAGCATGTATGTATATTAATCATGTTTAATTCTAATTATGAGGACGATGGTTATATATTCTAAGCTATTAAAACAGTTTATACGATTTCCCTTAGTTGCGGCCTTTCAGTAGTGCAGTGGTAAATGTTCGTTTGTCTGTGATTTTTACGGCTCAAGGACTACAGTGGTCATGCTGTGCCAGGACCTACTGTTTTCCGAGGAATCCGAACCTCTTAAGGCCTAGGGAACCAAACCTCCAACTACAGTGAATGTTGCGATCTTTATGAGATCTCCAAGTAAGCGTTTTTTGCACTGTTGGGAGTCGAATCCCAGTTAACGGCCTACTAGGCGAAAGTGTTACCACACTGTGCCATCGCAGGACGTATTGATAAATGGTGAAGGGGGAAAAAAGGGGGGGGGGCAACAGAAGAAAAAACGTTTACCGCCTAACTGCTTGCTGTAGTCCGGGGGTTTGTTCCCTCGGCCTTAAGAAGCTTGACTTCCACAGAAAACCGTTAATTCCGGCGCAGCATGACCTTCAATGTTCTTGCGCCGTAAAATGATTTTCTCTTAGCTATTTATGCAAACTTTTATTTAATATATGTATATATATTTAATTACTTTATGGAAGAAATGCCTCTAAAAGATATTAATTAAACCCAACAATTTATTTTGTAACTGACAAATAAAGTGGGGTATGTGACTTCTTTAAATTGTAGATCTATTAAATATATTAAATTAATTTCTTATTGGATGACGAAGGAAAGAAAGAAAGAAAGCTCCTAGAAATTCGCTCTAGTAGCACAGATAGTTTAATCACCTGACAATTTTTGGTTTTAATTTTTGCAATTTTCCTTCGCACCCAATTTTGTCAGAGGTTCGGAAAATTGTAGAATCCGGTGCAGTATGACCTTTTTCGATCTTGCGCCATAAAAGCACAAAAAAACATTTCGTCTAAATATGTTTAATTTCTGTGATCTAAATACGTCACGATCAACCGAAATCATGAAAGATAATTTTCTAAAATCACTTATTATCGTAGAGAGCTTTCTGTCGAAGTTTTTAGCACCATAGCGACACTTGCAATAGCACAAAAAGCGATTTCGGTGGTGTTACATCTCACGATACTTGCACAAATTCGCGCTGTTTATAAAAGTACGGCAGTTTGGGAATCATATTAGGCGGTCGATCTTGTTTCTTTGTGTTTTTTTACGACGCAAAGACAGCAAGTGTTATACGGTGCCCTGATCCACATTTTTCAGCAGAATCTGAACATCTACTGCCAATGAACCAAAGCCTGAATGACTGTGAGGAAAAAAATGGCCCGCGTTCTACGAAATCATCGAAGCCGAGTTAGTCAATGGCATAATAGAATACTGCGTCATTAATGCGCCACGATCGGGCATGGGCCTACATTTTCTCGAGGACCCCGAATCTCTAGAAGTCGAGTTGGTTAATGGCACGATAGAACACTGCGTCATTAATGCGCCACGATCGGGCATGGGTCTACATTTTCTCGAGGACTCCGAATCTCTAGAAGCCGATTTGATTAATGGCATGATAGAAGACTGCGTTACTAATGCACCCCGATAGAGCATAGGCTTACATTTTCTCGAGGAATCTAAATCTCTAGGCCTAGGGAACCGATACCCGGACTGCAATAAGCAGTTAGTCCGTAAGGCGGGTGTTTTATTCTTTTGGGGGGGGGGAGGAGGTGGACGGGAGGGGCATCGTTGGATGTCGAATCCAGATTAACAACATGCTGGTGAACGCGTTACCGTCAGCGTAGGGTCCCTCTGATGATTTATTGAATAACCTTGTGACACAGAACGCAGCTATAAATTAACTAAAAGAATACGGACTTTTCGTCATGAAAGGTATTTAATCGCATGTTTCGCAGGCATAATTCAAGTAAACATCTATATATAAACGATCTCTTACTAGTTTTTCTAAAAAAAATAATAATAATTATAAATCAAAAGTTGGTTAAATTGGAATAAAAAACCCAACCTTATACAAATGATAGTTACACGAAGATTGTTCAGCAGAAAACTTCATAGAATAATAAAAAAGGGGTTTCTCGGAGATACAATTAAAAGGGATATGGAGGGGTGTCGAGGCAGCGCTAAATAGTTTTTTTGCCAATAAGGGGTTTGTTATAATATAAACTAAAACTTCTAGAAAAAGAGTGTATTAAAATAAAATATCGGCATTTAAAATTTTTGTCAAAATTGTGATAAAATTTGAGACTAATACCTTGGAAAACGTATTCGAATTTTTACTGCAAGAAGTCTTGAATATACATCTACGTTGAGGGGGGGGGGGGACACATTTGTTTCTTTCTTTCTTCAAAAGACATTTCCTTTCGGCAGGTAGATGTTTACGCTTTGTGGCGCAAGGATAGCTAAACGAGTGCTGCTCCAGGACTTGCAATTTTCCGAGGAACTCGAACTCTGGACTGCAGATCTGTAGGAAAAAAAAAAGAAAAAGAAAAATCGGCTACCGCTGGGTATCTCTGCTGGAATGAAAGGTAGATGATTCGGATGGAACTCGAAAGCGTGACCACTACCCTCCGCTGCAAGGTTAAAGATGAGCGTATATTGAGTTTAAAGAGGATATATACAAACGTATACTGAGTTTAAAGAGGATATATACAAACGTATACTGAGTTTAAAGAGGATATATACAAACGTATACTGAGTTTAAAGAGAAGTATGTGCAAGATTAAAGACGAGTGTATACGTGCTCTTTGATAATACCTAGCTAGATGGCTCTTAAATATTAGGCGTTGTAAAAATGATCTTCCGACGTGATTCTGCAATTAATTGCATTACCATTTACTAGGAGGCGGGTCTGCTATGACGCTTGAACTTCAGGGCCCCCAAGACCAAGAGGCCCCAAAATATTGTTCATTCGCTGTGTGTGTCTATTATATATTTATAATATAAATATGGAGCTAAGTTATACATTTATATACGGAAATAAACTCTATATTTAGACATAGAAATAAATGATATATTCATAATTTAAATGTGGAGGAAAGTTTAGTGCACTTTTTTAAGAAAGTTTTTGTTTTCTCCTAGGTAAAAGTTTGGTTCCAAAACAGAAGGACGAAACATAAACGTCAAACACAAGAAGATGAACACTGTTGTCCAAACACTAATAATAATACTGAACGGCGAAATTCATCTGACGATGAAGGCCCCCTCTTTCCAGATGCTGATTCGCCATAAATGTATCATCATCAGCTCAAACTGTGAGATTTCTTCCTAAAGTTTAATCTCCTGATTGAAATTGGCGCAAAATGGATCTCATTGACATTAATTCTTGCTACAAGAACAGTGTGGACAACTACATGAACCATTGTTGAATATGATTAATGAACTACTGGCGAAGACAACCATCGCATCTAAGTTCACATGTAATATAGCAGAGAAAACAACAAATGGATAAGTGCCTGAAACAATGAGACAACATTCTCATGTGCGGAAAACATTCGACTGTACAAAAAGAAAATTATGTAGCAGTTGGAGTGTATTTGCTTATCACTTCAGCACCGTGAAAATCAATTAATATCAGTCCTTCAACAAGTTTTTTTAGAAAAGGGGGCAAGAAAATTATATTTTCTGGATTTATGGTTAAGCATTTGCCTGTCAACCTGTGCCCAAACAGTTACGATTACAATCTCTCAATCTTTTTTTATTATTTCGTTTCGAAACCGGTTATGTATCAGATCCAGCATGTGAAATGTAAAAAACATATAGCATTGCCCCTTGGGGAGAAAATAATTTTTTCTTGACAAGTAGGGTGTGACAAATGTTTGCGCCTAAGCTGCACCCATTCCTTTATTTATTAGTTTTCTTATTGGCCTTCTCATAGTGATTATAGGCGTGTGGTACCTATTTTACTGGTCCCTTCTCAACAGTATAGGACATATTTGACAAGGCCCACACTCATATTATAAACCACACACACGTATATAGTTTATTTTTTGGTAGATATGTTTTGTAGATGTGATTTTAGATGGTTGCAACGGAAATTATACAACTACACCGAAAACGTTATGTTGAAACATCAAGTTTTGTAAACTATATTTATTTTATTAGAGAATTTAAAATTTTGTACAGAAGTTAAAACTTTTATAAATAAAACTTTATATATTAAATCTCTGAGTCGAATTCGTAAATTTTAATTCAAATTTGAATATTAATTCACGAATAAATCAAACTCAGTTCAGTAAAATTATTTTGTACTCATTCTTAAATGTGATGATATGTCAGAGACATATTTTAAAAACACAATGGTACTCTATTTGATTTCCGTTTGTGCCCTCAATTATGTATTTTTTTCTGGGCATTTGAAATCCTAGATTAAATCTCTTGTTTAATGGCACGTATTTAGCGCACAAATGTTTCGGCTAGACACCTCTGTTTCTTCCTGCATTCATCAGTACAGCATTCATTTGCAAGTCAGGGTAGCTTTTTCCTTTTTAATGAGATAGAAAATGCTTCCAGGAAAGGAAAAAAATGTCAAAATATGAATTCTCGAGAACGTTTTTAGTTCTAAGATGTTAGTCATCAATGCAGAGTCATCATCGCCAACACAGTCATCACCCGTCAGCGCTACAGCTGACGGAGCGTAAGATCTAATAGCACCAGATACGCGCTAAAAACCCTTACCAGACAAAACTAATATAAAACTATTAGGCAACATGCTGCCGGCTGTTTCAACCGAGTAAAAAATCGCCGCTTTAATGACTAGTTTAAAACACCGCCTCTGGAATTTGCGATCGTCTAACCGTTAAACAGTAGCAAGTTTCAAAAGCTAATTTCTATTCACGCATCGCTGCCTGAATCTCCCTAAGGGTAAATGGGCTAGGAAATCGGAAGATAGCTACATTCTTATTTTTACATTATATTTATAATTCATAGTAAGATTTAATGTATATATCTATCGATCTCTGATCTGTAGTTAAATAATTTAAACCCTTAAAATTTGCCGAAGATTTATCTCTTTGAAGAAGGATAATATATTAGCACAATCATTTTTCAGCCCCTCAGTGATTCCCTTAGCCGAGCCATCTAATCAGAAAGTCTCAAATAATCGTAAACAAAAAGTATTTTCTAAGAGATAAATGTTAATTATTAGTTAAAAAAATTATCTCTAAAAATTAAATACGTCGGACAAAAAAAACTTCGTAACAAAAGTAACCATTTATAATAACACTACTTACAAACATTGGGTATAATATTAATTTCACTCATTTTGCCATTATGCAAACTTAAAGCCTATATTGCGTAAGTGATATATTTTGAATAACTGTATTACGTGTTTATGTTAAATTGCTTTTTACGAAATCCCATAGACTTTTCCGTTTAAACAAATTGATATTGCCATGGGCCGTTTTAGCCAATTTAAAATAAAATTAGAAAATTGATTGAGTGCACATGTGTGCAGTACAATATTCAGTAGATTTGTCTAAATGCTGAAGAAACGAAAACTGGATTCTTTCCAAGCAAATTGACAAATTGAAATAGAAATAGCTTACGCAACACTAAATATCCAATTAAAGCAAAGCAGAGATGGATATAAAGAAAAATACTATCACAAAAATGCATACTTTTTTTTTACTTTAGCTCAAATTTTATGGCCCTCGACTCCTAGTGATGTTGAAAATATGACTTCAGTTGAAATTAGAAATTTTTCGAAGTGTTGCGTTTCCTCAGCAAAACTCACTCCTTTAAGAGATAGAGAGGGCACATTTCAAAAAATAAAAGGATTGGATTTGGATTTGTTTGGATTTTTTATGGCGCAAGAGCATCTGGGCTATACTGCGCCAAAAATAAAAAAATAAAAGACAATAGAGCACAAGGATAAATGAAATTCGAATCTTCGTGAAAGACGCTTTAAAGAACCCTCATATGATTTGTACATGTATAAAAAACAATAGCCTCGCTACATAATTCTTAACCATACAGCACTCATTTATGGATCATTTCTTTGGATATACGTCGCTTCTGCTCACTACAGTTTTGTATTATATGCTTATTATACGTTATTATTCTTTATTTCCGCTTCTTCTTTAAAAGAAGCAAATCTTATGAAACATACGTTAAAAATGTAGTTTTTAACACGCGCTGGAGTAAGTAAAGTTATTTATGTTAAAACGAAACTAAATTCTATTTAAAAGCTAATTGAAAAGAACCGATAAGATGAAAAAATCATGGAATAAAGAATCGATATAAAATCGATAATATAAATAAAAAATGTTGATAGTGAGAAATATAGAGGTACTCGAATTAATTAACATTAAACACGAGTTAAAGAATAAAAATTGATATTCATGTTAAGAAAAATAATAGCTAATTATTTATTAATTTACAAGGTTACTTAACTATTTTCTAAAGAATACTTTATACTTATTTATTCTTACTCTTTTTTCTACTCTGTTTTAAGCCATTTGGTAAAATATTATATTTATTTATTTTTGTTTTTTAGGTGCTAATCGCCATTTCGTTCAAATTAAAAATAAAGCGAAAAAATTAGAAATAATTTAAATAAAAATTTGCTATTGTATGTGTCTAAGTCGTAAAAATTTCTTGGAAAGTTAACTAATTTTGATTAGATTGTAACTTATTTACCATGAAAATTGTACTTCAAATTTACAAATACTTTTAGTTGGAAAATTTTAATAATACTTTATAAAATGTCAAAATATTTTTTGTTCAACCTCTGAAAATATCTTCAATCAAACGATTCACACATAAATTTTCTCTAATTTATTTAAAATAAATATATAAATATGCGTGCGGCAGTTGGATGCTACATGACATGATATCATGTCATTGATTTCTAACTAAAAGTTATCCAATACCGAAATCTTGACTGATTACATTAAAACCCGTTATTGGCAAACACTCACCGGGCTGAAAATTTGTTCTTAAAAGAGGGGTGACCGTAAAAGACGAGGATGATAACGTAAAGGAGTTTTTCCTAGGATACTTTTATATCTGACCGTAAAATTGAGGTGTCCGCATTTGAGAGATGTCAGCTAAGAGGGTTTTTTTTTAATTAATATTTGATTTCAAGAAGCAGCATTGAAAACCCTTACCCATATTCGCATAGTCCATGGAATGCAATCTTCTTACACCGGAGTTTTTAACCTGACATATGTTTTATCCAAGTGATATGGGCGTCGCAAGAACAAAAACGCCCACAAAAAGGTGGTTACTAATTTATTTTTTAAAATTTTAATTATAATAATTGCTAATTTATGCAATCATCGCTCATCGGATAGAGGAACAGACGCCTATTGAAAAGTGAACATGGACGCCCAAAATTAGTTACGCCCATGAATTTACAAGCCAACTTTTTAGAGTTTCTACCATGTTTTACATACATTATCTTGCATTTTAAATGGGCCCTGTGGTGGTAAAGTGGTAATGCGTTCACTTATCAGGCCGTTATCCTGGGATTGACGTCTAACGGTGCCGTAAAGAAAGAACGCTTGTCGACTATCTGCTCAGTGTAATTCTGAGATTGCTTCCCTAGATCACAAGAGGTTCGGTTTTTTTGGGAATTTGTAAGTCCCGGCGCAGCATCCCCCTTGCTCTCCTTACGACATAGAACTCATAACCTCATACAACACGTGCGTGGAAATATACAAAGGTGAAAATCTATTCGCCTGCACTTTTTCCTTTAACATCTTAACGATTTTCAATCAGTAAAATGCCTAAAAGCAGGATATTTTAAACGCAGGCCGGCAACACTAACTAATTTGTCAAACGCAGAAGAAAACGAAATCTATTTACACTTCAAAAAGCAAAAAAATCCTGCTGGGCGTAGGTGTCAACAAGGAGAGAACTCATTTCAACACTCTCCGCGATACTCGTGTACGCTGTTTGCTCTCCTAAACGACTTAATGAGGGCGAATTGTTGCTCGAGCCGTGGATAATAAGGGGATAATGCCCTTTTTCGCGGCAACACTTTTCGCGCAGAAAGGGAGCGGCATCTTGCTCTTTCCTTGATTGAACGTAACATGCTCTGCAGGACATTCCACTTCATGTTTTAGGGTGCTCGTAAAGCAGTTGATCCAACACTGCTTTTCACTCTTATTAAAAAAAAAACTACGACATGTACCCAGAAAATTGCAATAGCTAGCTCACTAAGTAATAGTTTAAGCAGTGGTGTAGATAGCTTACCATTACCCACTCGGTCGGAACCCAAGACTGCCACTCCCAATCATCGTTTGTTGTGAATTTTATGGAAACCAGTATTTCTGTTCGAAACACATCGCAAAAATTACGAAGCTTTAACCCACGCTATTAACCTTGGCAGACAGTTAATGAAATCTCGATAGTCATAATCCGCATAACATAATAACCGGAGGCTTAAATGTTAATATTATGAAACGCACATTTTCATTATTTTATTAAACAGAATTTCTTATACAAAATAACTTGAAAAAGTGTATTTTGTATATATGTATACTAAGCTTATACTATGTAAGCTTAGTATATAAGTTATATATATTATACTATAAGCTTTGTATTCTAAGCTATGTAAAATGTTCGAATTATGAGTATCAGTTTTATTTTATAAAGTGCCGTGCTTGTTCGTTGCTTAATTCTTCGAAATTCGTAAGTTTTAAATTCAACGAAACAATACAGAGTTTCACCAGGAGATTCCATAACAAACAGTTATTTCGACACTGGCGTAAGTGTCGAAAAGTCACTTGCGCCAGTGTCGAAATAACTGTTTGTCTTAAATTTACAACGGAAAAATCTAACATCACATCAATTCCATCTTAACAGGTGAAGAAACTGAGTACGGCCCAAGAGTCTTGATCCTATTAGCAAAGAGATTTTGTTTAATATATATATATATATATTTTTTTTTTCCCCGTTGCAAAAATTTGGAAATTTAAAGGTTAGCGTAAAAAGAATGCCAAAAATAATCGAACCCAGGACCTCTGAATGTGTTAAGGCGGCGTTGATCACACACAAAAGTAAACAATTGGTAAAAGTTTTAATTAAACAGCGACTTAAGAATACATTTTAGTTGATACTAGCATAAATTGTTTTTGTTTTATTTTTTAAATTTAATAATTTTAAGACTTTGCTTTTGCTCTCGCGTCTACCTATTTTGCGACATGCAGCTTGTGGATGCTTTTGTGTAAAGATAGGGAGCGCGTTATTTGATATTACAGAATATACAGGGTGCCTCATACCGTGGCTACAATCCAACAATTATTGATCATATTTTTAAAGAACTCACTAAACCTAAACCGGCCTCTTCTCTCTCCAGTGATTCTTCAGCTCCTACGAACATTGTCTGAATTCCTTATGTTCCGAAAATTTCTACTAGGATCGCTGCTGTCCTGCACAAATTCAACTTTCGCGTTACCTTCACTCCGATCAACAAAATAGGCTTTTCTCATCTTAAGGATAACATCCCGGATTCTGACAGCTGCGGCATATATTCCATTCCGTGCCAGTGTGGCCAAATTTATATCGGTCAAACACGGAGAGCACTGCGCCTCAGACTAAATGAACACGAAGCTTATGTCAGAAAGCAAGAATTTCATAAATCGGCTTTGGAAAAACACTCATGGGAATTCGAACACAAGTTCTTATTCTCTAATGCACATATTATTAAAAAAGTCAACTCAACACTTGATCTCAGTTTCTTTGAGGCATTTCACATTCTAGCAAACATCAACGTTGCAGTTAATGATCAACTCCTTAGTAACTCTATATCATCCACTTGGAAAAACCTTTTGGGTCTCACGGCTGAAGACGTCTCCACAAATACGCTTTACTCCTCCGCCCAATCAAGTTTCCAACCGACGTGATGGCAACACCGACCAACAGCACGGACATAAACAGAAGCCGCCATTCGCTCTGACGACGGTAGCTGGTTAACGCTATCGAAATAGCTATCAGCAGTGTTATCGTTTTAACGATTTTAAATAACTGCACCATAAAAATTGAATTTTATTTGCTTGTACTTACAGAATAGGTTAATGTCCTAATAAGCGTGGTTAGATTGTTATATTGTGTAAATCACATCATGAACAACTTGGTTAAGTAGCCATATTAATCGGTGGATTGATACAAATTTTTACAAACATGTACTGCGAAAGTAGACGTCAGTCATTCACGTTATCATTATAATTAACAATTATAATAATTGCTCTTTATATATTGGTACTAATTGCTAGGTATATAATTAGTACCGTAATCATTTAGGGTACACACATCCAGCTCTCCTTACAAGGAATCACGCTATATACTTTTCTTACCGTCGTTAACAGACACCCTGTATATACGGGTAAATACAGATCTAATTTTTATTTATTTATTTACGCATGTGAAGTAGTACATATTTAATACACACAACAACAGAATTGAAGGTATTATATCACACGTGTGGGTCCCGAGTACATGCTGCAGCATAACCCGCTCGAGACCCTGCAGAAATCAAATATACGCTTGAGCGCTCATCAATAAAATTTTAAATTAGCTTCTTTAGAGAATAGATTGATATTTTCAAAAAGTCTAAATTAAAAATAAAAATCGTAAGTTTAATGTATATATGTTTAATTAGAAGTATTTTCTTCATAACATGTAAAAAATTCCTTTCACACACACACACACATATATATCGTTGTAAAAAAAAAAAATATTATACACCCTTAAAAGATAGGGCCAAAACTGCGACATCCTGGGTAAATGCCTTTCGGCTAGAAATACTTTGGAAAATGATTACTATTTCATCCCAAAAAAGCACTGGATATTTTTGGAGAGTATGAGAAAAGCGTGTCCTGAAGCCTAGATGTATCGAATATGCTGGGAATGTTGCAATAGCTACTATATGTGGGATACTATACTAAGTAAACTGGGCCAGCAATCACAAAACATCCAGTAAAATCAGTCACAGGACAGTTATAAGACCTTATAAGTCTATTGATATGCCACACTGTATATCTGCTCATATTGCCACCACAGCATCATATATTTCGTATCAACAAGTGATTAATGGTTAGCTGGTTCCGATTCGCGCAGACCTGTTAATAAAATATTTTTGAAAATAACAAACACTTGTTACTTGCTCTTTCTATATGCTGAAGAGAACACATCGGCTTCCAGAGAATCGGCTGTTAAAAACTATTCAGTTCAACATTGCATACAATGGCTTATTGATAACCCCGAAAGGCGGGGGGCCCCAGAAGAAAGGGGCCCCCTTTATCTTCTTTTATTTTCCATAAAATTTATAACTAAAAAAAATGATAATAAATTTTTTTTAAATAAGGATATTTTTCTTAATCTTTAGGTAAAATATAAAATAAAATGAACGGTTTCCAACTGTGGCAAACTCATTACGCGTATTTACTTTAGCTGTTTTCATGCTGAACTGCTGAACTGCTTCACTGCTGAACTCAACATCCGAAAATTACAAAATCTAGACGAGTTTTGAAGCTATATAGTATACACTTTGCGTACCAGAACCCTACCTCAAGAAACGGTGACTAATAGACATGTGTTCTGTTTAAAATATTGGAATGCGTCGCTGGTTAATTTCTTATAGAAGACACAACACTATTTTATATATATATATTATATCTATATTTTTCTCATATATGCATATACAAATTAATTTTCGTAAAAGGGGACCCAATAAATTATTGCGGGGGTCCGAGATTTTCCGTTACGCCACTGACTGCATATGATCGTTATCTTGTAAGTGCTCTGTAATAAAAAGTCTCTTTGAAATGGAAATGTAATGGCTTCCTTACCTTTACATACTCGTTATGTGTGTGAAATTCCATAACAACGGCGCTTTCCTCAGAGTGCGCTTGCGCCTTTTTTTTTTTATCAAATAAATAACCCGGTATATATAAGTTTCAGAGAACGTAAGTATGCAAAATAAAATTTATGTGAATGCCTCAAAATATTATAAACTGACTGAAACAAAGCTATGAAAAAACTCTTTGAGAAGGTGTTTCTATGAAGTAAAATGATGGCATCTCGCACGTTTCAATTTTGTAAATAAGAAAGATCTGCCATCACATGGAGTTATTACGAAGCTAAAATGGTATTACATGGGGGGTGGAAAAACACTAACTTCTCGCGTCAGACTATCGTTGTTAAACTTTCCGCGTGAGGACAGCGTTTTGCTGCAATCAATCAATTAGAATAAAACGTTTATTCTGCGATTGCGTTTGTGAAGCCTGGCCTTTAAACGGGAATAGCGAGATGGGACGTCCAGTCTTCCTATTTTCAATTTTTTTTTCCTTGGCGATCAGCAAGCCGTCACAGACGCGTCAAGCATGTAATTACACGTCTTTCAACCTGTTTGCAAACTTTTATATCTCCCAAGTATCTTGACAAGCGATAGTGGCTGGCAGTACAACTGCCACCATCTAGCAGGCCATTAAAGGATATTATTACCCATTAAAACATCAGATCACTTCTACTTCACACTAACGAAATGGATTTTATCTGAGCCTTTCGACTTTAGTAGTATTTATATAATTTCATTTTGTCACGAGTAATGTTATGCTTTTTTTTTGTCTCTCGTCTAAAAGAAGGGGGAAGTGCTGTGAAAGTAAATGTGTGAATTAGCTTTTTTTCACTTCAGTTTTTCAGAAAAAAAAATATATAATTCTTATTTATCCGTTGAGGGATTTTATTTCTCATTTATAAAATAGCTTTAATTGAAATCCTCAGTATCTTGTTTTATTTCATACTAACTCGCCAGGGAAGCAGGAAACGAAAAATAATGTAAAAAAAAACGCGGTTTGAAATAGAAAAAGTTTTATATTTTTAGGAAAATTAGAATATATAATTAACTAATATTTTTCTATAAATGGACTAATTTACTACAGACAGCATTTAGCGAATTTCGACTTAAATTAATAAATGCTTCTGCATACTTCTTTGAAAATTTATATCGTTTTCTTTCTTTGACTGGCATATTTGTTTTGACAATATTGCCTTATAAATATCTAAAACGTAGGCCACAATATTGCAGAAGTGTAGTCGCTAATCACAATGTATAGTATACAATACAAACTTTATTCAGGAGAATCAATTACAATCTTAGATAGATTACATATTTATATATTATGGAAGAATATTCCCTTATTAATTTTTAAAAATATTATTTTGTTTTATTTTAGTAAAACATTAAAAATACAAATAATGTCTAGATTTTTCTGCAGACCACCAAAATTTTCTCGCGGACCACCGGTTGGCGATCACTGGGCTGCAGCCCCTGAAGCCCATGCGTTAATCCGGCCCTGCATATAAGCTAAGCGATACCGTGATCAAAAATTCTCCCTACCCCGACCTAAATAATATTACATAAATTACATTATTATCCCTATTTTATCGAACGATAGGGATGCCGCTGATGACCTAAATCACGACGCGGTAAACACAATTTTATAGGTGTTCAGGGAACGATCAGAGAGAAGTGTTTGCTCCTCCTCCTTGATAACTTACATTTGAAATTTTGTGATATAAAGCAATAAAATATCTGTTAGTAGGCCTATTCTACCCTTAGATTTCAACCTACAGGTTCACCTCGATGTTTTGTTTACTCGAAAGAAACAGATATTCTTTCATCTTAAAGAAGTGAAGTTATGAGCAAAGCGAATATGAAAAGCTGGGAAAAAGAAAATGACGCGAAAAAGAACTTATTGTCTCTTTCTCTCCTTCCCTACAAAATAGAAATATATTAAATTATAGCACATAGAGTAAACTAACTGAAAATATACATAAACCAAATAGTAGTTTGATTCTCTTAATTTAATGTTAATAAATGTTGAAATAATGTTGTTTAATTCATGTTAGTGACATAAATAATAGAGGCTTGACATAGAGTTTTTCAGGTGCGACAAATGGATATGAAACATTATAAAGGAGGGCCCTTTTTCTTAGTTTAAGAATAGCTTCCCTTCTGTGTAAAATTCAAGTTAAATATTCACGAGCTACATAAAAATGCTTTATTTTTTTAACTCTAACAGGGGAAAATAATTTTTTCTTCCAGTAATAAGGAGAAAATTAGTACTTAAATCGTGAATTTCAGGTGGAAATACCCTTGGAAATTTCCTTGGAAATGGATTTAAAAATGAAATATTCGTTCTAAAAAGATAAGAAAACATGAATCTGTTTCAGAAAAATACGATTTATTTGATGCAACTTACGGCTGGGAAAATGGATGAAGTTTAAAAAATAAGAAAAGTGGATTGCGCGTAGGGGACTCGAACCTTGGACCTGATGATCCTTATGGGGTTGAAGTTCGCTGCAATGCATGAGTTTTCTTAAAAAAAATGAATGAGAAGTGAATTATTGGCTTGAGGGAAATTGTTATAGGTGTGTAGGCTGCAGAAAAATGTGCTTTAATTTACGCAAGTGACATCAGAGACGGAGGTCTGAAGTGGAATTTCTTTGGAGTGCAAAAAAAATTTGAATCATTATCAAGGAAAACCTTTTTCCCTTAGTTTTAGAATATATTTCTTTCTGTTTAAACATCGATTTAAATATTGACATAGCACCTAAAAATGCTTTATTATTTAATTGAAAGATGAGCAATAACGGATTAAGGGAGATGTTACCAGTGGCGTCGCATTGAGCAAGCCAAGGGGGAGCCAAAATGGCTAACGATCCCGAAGTGCAGATATGCACAAATCCAATTTTATTATCTAAGCGCTTATTGCTAAATAAGCTTTAATAAATCAAATTAATGTTTTATAATTTCTCTGAATGCAATATGCAATTATGCTTACTTCCGCACTTCTTCTGAAATCAATAAGAATAAATGCAGGCCAATATGGAATGAATACCATGTACAGATTCTTCATATGATACAATGTGCCACTGAAATTAAGAAATTAGGAAAGTAAAAACTACGCAAAATAGGATGACTTTTCTGAAAGTACAGAGAACATTCCAGACTATTGAAGCTCATGCACGATTTTAATTTTTATAATAAGAAAATGTAATTTTTGGCTCATCAGAAAGATTACGTGTCACTTACGTTAGTTGCATGTTAATTGTTGTAAATAAATTTGAATTGTTATTGTAGCCTTCTGACTTGTAATAATATTCAATAATTTTTAATAACATTCAATTACTTTTACGAATATTCTGTATTTTTAATAATATTCCAGTGGCATTTTAATAATATTCAGTACTTTTTTTAAATAATATTCAAGGCATTTTAATAATATTCCGAGTACTTTTTTAATAATGTTCGATACTTTTTAATAATATTCGTAGCCTGTTGAGGAGATCCCTGGAAAAAAAAAAAAATCGCACAAGAGGAATTATTTTGGAAATAATTTACATTTAGCGTGGGGTGGGGCGCCAAATTTTAGGCTCGCACCGGGCGGCATATGACTGACCTAAATCCGTCTCTGGCTGGAGAAAAATTCGAGCCCTCGCTAAATTTTTGATCCTATAGGCATAGGGCTAGCAACCTCACTCTAGGAAAAAAAAAAAATCGATGTCTGCTTTTACGTATATACTGGAAGGCAGGCCACAATCCTGCATGGAGGAAACTTGGAAGGTAGGCTACAATCCTGCATGGACTGTAAAATACAATTCGAATTTCTAGATTTCAATATAGTAAATAGTCGGTAGACATTTTTATACATTTGTAAGGAAGATTTTTAGCTAAAATTTTATCTCAGCATCCAAAGTAAACCAGAATTATATTAGAAAATATCTATAAAATATGTTGTTATTTTAATACGCACTATGCCTTATTACGTAAAATTTATATTTGTTTCTTAAATGTTTACCTCCTATACTGAAATATAGTTTACGTATAAATTCTATAGACCAGTGGTCGGCCATTGTGATTCTAATTTCTGTTACTCGTGGAAGCATTTTCCCCCGCAATATTTTTACAGCTTTCTAAGTCACGATGATATGATATTCCTGGGTTAATGTCGTAATTCGCTAAAAATGAAGAACGCTTTTCTTAAAACTATAATCTAATACATAAAAATATCCACATTTTTGTAATAATCAAATATATATTGAAAGTTAAGGATTTTTTTTTTTATTATGCAAATTTGGCAGCAAGTATTTGATCAATATCAAGCTTGTTAAGGTGTTTGGCTACGTAATTAGGTTCCCGGCTACTGTTATAGCTTAATTGGGAATTCGGATATTGCTACCTTGTTGTCAAAATTTTCTCTTTTTAAAGTCAGCGCACAGATATTTGCTAAAAAGAGTGGCTATTTCTCCAAACCTTCTTAAAATACATTTGGAATAAACCCTCTATCGCTAAAAGTCAACATCCATTTCCACCGCCAGAGATGTTAACATTTGAAGCGTAATTCTTTCGTCAGCGTGTTCAAATTGCGAAGCATATAATGAGGGTAAAAGTGCAAAGCGAGTTCCATATATAGAGGCCATTCTATTTATTATGTGTTGGAAAAGTCTTCCGACAAAGGGACCCGACGCGTTTTGGGGTTGCTGAACGATGTCAAGACAAAGATGAAAACTGTCGAAAGAGATGTCGCAGAAGTTTCGGAAGCGCGTGCGACAGTACGGTAATATCGATGACTAAGTGAAGATGGAGTGATCGGCTTCTCTGAGAATATCTTTCGTTCACTGAGATCGTCCCCAATCCTTTATACGGAGTACTGTTTAGATATGCCCGATAACATGCTGTTGTACCAACAAGACTATCTCGAAACGGAAACATTGCATTTCGGTTCCAAAATATCGCCAAACTCTTAACGCGTTGTTTGTTTTACCGAGTGCAATTCCGACTCGATGAACCAAGAAACGATTTAAGTTAGAATTTGTTTGATAAAGTTTGTGCAAGGAGTTTACGAAGCACAGTGTGCATCCCTCATACGATTACGAGTAATTCCACAAACATGTTTGAAAAGTAAGAATCTACTATCAGCTATGCAACAGTTGCATTTGGGCATAAACTTTTTAAGTGCGCAAGTAGCTATATTATAAGAAATGAGCCATGCATTGCTACTATACTACATTAAATCGAAATAAACACAAATGCAGTTTTGTACGCTGGCACATAGTTTGCAATTGTTTCGATATGTTAATTTCGATTTAATAAGTAGCCATGTGTTAAATTCGTGGGTTTATTTTTGTTGGGATAGCTTCCAGTAGACTTGAACATCAATAGATAGACATCGGTTGACGGGTTACGACGAAATAGCTATCCCATTTCGGATACAATCTTAAAACTGAGAAACCTTGGGGTGTGGATCTCTAACGTTCGAAATTATTGTAACCATGTACCTTTAAAATTTATGCAAAATGGTTGATTAAATACTGATAGGACAGATTTACTTTCTTGGATAAAATAGGAAATATAAAATGCGGAAGTAATGCCACATCATTCAGATTTACACTGGATTGCTTTACATGCATATTAAACACCCTTCTCATAAAGAAAAAGCAATTTTATGTTATTAATGAGCAATAATAATATTATTGTAAAATATTATAAAATTATCAAATAGCCATTCTTGCAATTATAATGAGTACTTCTTTGTAATTATTTTACCGTTAATGAGTATTTCTTTGTAATTATTTTACCGTTAATGAGTACCTCTTTGTAATTATTTTGCAATTAATGAGTACCTCTGTGTAATTATTTTGCAATTAATGAGTACCTCTTTGTAATTATTTTGCAATTAATGAGTACCTCTTTGTAATTATTTTGCAATTAATGAGTACCTCTTTGTAATCATTTTGCAATTAATGAGTACTTCTTTATAATTATTTTGCAATTAATGAGTACTTCTTTGTAATTATTTTGCAATTAATGAGTA
>QLNU02015360.1:155531092-155542062 GCA_006491805.2 Dysdera silvatica | reverse complement strand
ACTTACTCCTAAAAACATATTTGCTTGTATCCATTATTATGAATATCATTGCTCGGCGATGTTTAATGTGTTTTATTAAGTAAATAAATAATATAAATAAATATAAATAAAATATAAATATGTTCAAGAGTATTGTATTGCACTGCGGCAAATGTTACTTTTTAGAGGGGGTGGGTGTATTTTACGTACATTGCCATTTATAGAGGTGGAGTAAGAAAAAGAAGCAGCAAATTTTGGTCTCCACTTACTTCCGTCAAATTGTTTACTTATGAAAGATACTTATGAAAGATACTTATGAAAGATACTTATGAAGATAGGACGGTGACTGTCATGTGACTTCAACCCTATGGAATATATCGAAGAGCTTCGATAAATCTTTTACGATGGTTATCTTATTAAACGCAATATGTGAGGATATTGTTTTACAAAATGTGTTGAATTAACATGCATTTGTTTTTGTAATTTTATTATGCGCTACAGCATATCTAGGATCTGTTAGTTTTTTTATTTTTAGTCGCTTCGAATTCGCAGGTTACAAAAATATCGAATTCTATAATTTGTAATATCGTAGTTGTGTAACTAAATATTTTTGAAATACTGATATTTGCTTGGATTTTCCTTGAAATGACGAGCATTAATTGCGGTGAATTCTCGTCTAATATCAGTGGCGTACTGTGCATTCGCGCTCAGTTGGCGCGTGATACCGTTAGCAGACGGGTTAGTCCATTGCAGTTTAGGGAAGGCCGTCTTGGAGGAACTGGTTTTTCTGGCGCAAAAAACCAGTTTCGGCAAGACGCCCTTCCCTAAACTGCAATGGACTAACCCGTCTGCTAACGGTATCAGGCGTCAGGTCTGCGCGAACGCACGATAACTAATCTGATGGGCCCTTAGGAAGGAAATCGTTTTGAGCCCCTCATTTTTATTACAATGGGGGAGGCTCAATTCACTAAGCTTTGTCTACTTTTGCTATTCGGTAGCCAAACAAACCTGTTTAATATATATATACTAAGAATATTTTACATTTTCAAAAGGGGTAGAACGGTCAATTTGATTGTTCATAAATTGTATTTAAGCTTACATTTAATTAAATTCTCTATTTAAGAATGTTACGTTGAGAAATTATTAAGTAAAATCAAATGCCTTCTTTAAAATTCTGATATTTTTGCTTATTAGATTTATTAGATATATATGAGAAAAGATTATTGATTTATTTGACGGAAAAAACAATTAACAAAACTATTTGTCAAAATACTTATTCTTAACATATAAAGCAGATATCTCGTTATGGACTTTGTAGGAACATGTCAGTCATAAAGAGGTAGATTAACTATCATTAAAAGGTAAATTGACTACAATTAAAAGGTAGAGTAACTATCATTAAAATATAGATTAACTATCATTAAAATATAGATCAACTGTCATTAAAATATAGATTAACTATCGTTAAAATATAGATCAACTATCGTTAAAATATAGATCAACTGTCATTAAAATATAGATTAACTATCAGTTAAAGGTTGATTAACTATCATTAAAAGGTTGGTTAACTACCATTTAAAGGTAGATTAACTATCATTAAAAGGTTGATTAACTACCATTAAGTAGATTAACTAAATAAGCTCACCTTGCATTCTACAGGTAGGTGTAAATAAGCGCCCATGCCTACTCATAAGCCACGGAAAAACTGGAGGCGATTCGCGGCCGAAGACGTACGGTAGAGGCGGGTGAAAATGTGTCTGGGGCTGCAAACAGCTCGCACTACCCGGATAATCATTTCCGACACCGGGTAACCCAAGCCGAAGGATCCCAGCATCGGGGCGGTACGGCACGGCGAATGCCTTCGGTGAACCATCGTAGGAAAAGTTATTTCTTTCCCCGCGCAAGGACTCCGCTGCTCGGGGTTCCTTTACGGATTTCCATCGTTCGTCAGTCGGCAAACGTAAGCTTTGCGGTGAACATACTTTGGTCCCTACAAGTTCATCAATCGTGAATCCCATCTTGGGTTTTTTAACAACGAACATCATATTATTTTTACCAGATGCACCTGGTGACATCATTATCAATAATAAAAATTCAATTTAAATCATGATTAGTCATAACTTCCCACAGCTCATCTCACAATTCTTTCACAAATCAATTCAAAATTTTGGAATTTCTCATGAATTTAAAAGAAAAATCGAACAACCGAAACCTTTGGATTATAGAATAAAGTGAATCAAAAGTTATGAGAAAGAGAGAGAGAGAGAGAGAGAGAGTTTTACAAGAGGCGGGAAAGGGAGAGTTCAGCCAATCGCATTGCTGAAGTATTAACACTCAACAGCACTTAAAGAATAGCCATTGAAACTAATTTAGGAACTGCGCCATCTATCGGTGTCTAAACAACCTAAAAACTATTTCTTCCCAAACTGTGAATATCAAAAACTGATAACGTTGACAAAATCATTTTAAAAATGGCGTTCTATTTTCACAACGAAATAACCATTTCTTATTAATGTTATTTTGGCAGTCAAACAAATGCGGCAATTGTCTCTCTTTCCTTATGACCTCCCTTTCCATACTAGCGCCCCTAATTGAAAATACTGGGCTATACGCGACTTAATGATAGGCAGGACAGTGGTTGTGGGGGGTGTAGAAAATGCCCAGGATCTTAAAGTCTCGGCGTAGAGGAACCTGATGACTTAACAAACATAATTAGTTGGCGGGTGGGGGAGGGCGATCTGCTAAACTGCCTAGGTGTCCGTAAATCCTGACTCCAGCTCAGATGACAGATTCAAATGTGCGTGGAAAAAATCTAAAAGAAAATTCCATTTAATATTATACTTCTGTAGAGTGGTGCAAATAAAGTTTACCCCAAGCCTAGAATACAATCTTAAAGTTATACAGTGCAATTCTCAGTGCAAGCTTCGTGGAGTAAAGGGATGACAAAACAACCCTTTCTCGTTAATGAATGAATGAATGAATGTAGGGATGGATTTTTACGATTTTACCGTTTGTAGGTTGATATATTTTGCCGCCTTGTGTTACTAAGCATAGCTGTGGTAACGCGTTCGCCTAACGTACCGTTAGTCCGGATTCGACTCCAAACAGTGCCGAAACAGAACGCTTACCTACAAACTGCTCACTGTAGTCCAGGGTTTGGTTCCCTAGGTGTTAGAAAGTTCAGATTTCTCGGAAAACTGTAAGTCCTGGCACAGCATTACCTTTGTAGTCCTTGTGCCGTAAAACAAATAAACGACTTACTAAACGCAACCAGAGGAGTAACTAAAATTTTGGCACTGTTGGCGGTTATTTTAAATTCATCTTTTAGCAAGTATTGGCGAATTTGGCGCCTTTCGAGCCTCTCTGGACGTAGCACACTTGGCAGTTCTTCCTTTACCAATGCCTATATAATAACGCCTCTGAAACTAGCATTAAACTGGATATAGCAGATAGGCAAATAGAAAAGGCTTACATCATTATAAAAAATATAAAAGAAACGTAACAATCCTTAATAATGGATAGTACTTTATAATATAACAAAATACCATTCACAACATTTTAACCATAGGCGTAATCTGGCGGGGCAAGGGGGGGGCGCCTGCCCCTAGTTTTTTTAGAAAAGAGGCAAAATCGTACTTTTTCCTAGACAATCTCTCCCCTCCCCCCAGTTTACGCTATATTTAACCCCTAAGTTAATTAAGCCTATGATTTTAACAGTGTAATCTAAATATCGTTTAATACGAAACTAGTAATTCCTATCAATGAAAAACACCACGTTTTGTACTACAGAAACACATCTCATAAAACTTTAAGTAAGGTGTTACAATTAGGTTCATTCTTTGATAAACCACTATCTTACACTCAGAAATATTACCGTCTACATTTATTTTCTACAAAATCTTTACCAACAGCATCAGATGAAATTGATTCCAATATGTCCAGTTCGATTAATAAAATTGCTGTTATTCAATTTGTTTTCCAGCAAATAGATCTCAAATAATTTTTTATTCGTTTAAAACAAGAAACCGATCTTTTAGAAAAAGAATTGATTGTTTCCACAATCTTAAACGTAGTCTCAAACTAAAGCGCTGCATTCATCTCCCTTTTCCTTGATTTCAACTTGTTCAACGATATTTTCCCACGAGAAAAGACAGGCCTATTTTCGGGCCTGATTTCAATTAAATAAGTTATGCGGTGGACGGAAAATTCGTTCCTGATTCCGATAAGTAAAACGCATCTCTGGCACATTAATGATTCATGTGGCCGAAAAGTTTAGTCGCGTCTTGGCAAATTTTTCGCTGCCTAAAAAGATTTTCTGCCTTAGGCTTTAGCCTACATAGCCTAGTGGTAAGTCTGCCAGCATATATGCATGTCCGCAGATATCATCACCCTTTGGTGCTAGAAGCCGCTGTTGGGCGGCGCGGCAATTGTCTGTTTTGCGCTGTCTTCATATGTTATGCGTAATTCGCATGGAAGCATTTCACCAAGGAAGAGGTGGCTGGCATGCATCTAACACAGTAATAGACAAACAGGGGCGGACTTGGCCGCCAGCCAACCGGCCCCGGGCCAATGCGCCCTTTGAGAGGGCCCAGCCCGCCCCTGTAGACAATGAGCAATACGCGGAGGTGTGTTGAGTGGCACATGGAAACATTGGCGTAGGCAGTGGGGGGATTGATGGAGTTGTAACCACCCCATCCCCACTTCAGCGAAATTTTGTATATTTAACATAGGAATATGTGAGTTGTAGCTCTGTAACCCCTCCCATTCAGCCTATAACCCCTTTATGAACTTTCTGCGTACGCCTATGTACGGAAACTTAACATTTTTAGATAACACATTTCTTGTGTGGTGCCATATTAGTTATATGAAAAGAGATTATGAGTGGCATGCGTGCTGGTAGTACAAAGCCTAAAGTTGGCACCCCCTACACACACAAAAAGAAGAAAGGTTGTTCACCACTGATCTAGTGCAGGGTTTGACAACCTTTTCGGGACACTGTGCCGAAGTAATACGGCAGTCATTCCGAGTGCCGGCGGAACCCCTCATCAAAGTGTGCCGAGTGCCACTTACAAAATTATGACTATGTTACCATCAACTTATTAATACGCAATTCAAGTAGATTTTTTGATATGTTTCTAATACATCAAAAGAATTGCTTTCCTTGGAAATAGTTGGTTGGACTTTATGGCTCAAATACAACAAGGGTCATTCTTTGCCAAACAAAGCGTTTTCTTGAAAATGTCCTTGTATATTTGACACGTACTATTTACAATAGTTTAAAAATATAAAGCTCAAACAACGCGATCCTTTTACTATATGAAACCATATTTACTAGTTAAAGGGTTTAGAAAATAACGTATATCAATATCTTTCTTTTTTAATATAAATTACTCATAATACTAATCTTATCACGAACAAACGTGAGTGCTGGTAGAGAAGTTGAGACGGTGGGAAAATGAAATTTTGGATGGGAATAAAAGTAAGGATCTCTTATGGTTCAACAAGTCAGTTAGTCTGACTGCAAATTTATTGTTTTGTACACCTTTTCTACGAATATCTAACAATATTCCTCTTTAAAAAATGCCAAAACAGAAAAGGATTTTGTCCGAAACCAAATAAAATATCTTTTTTACTAAATTTTAACAAATATAATCCGATTTTTTTAATCACTTCGCCATTGGCATTTGTTTGCGTGCCATGTGTGGCACCCGTGCCGCCGTTCCGATCCTTGATGCATCATATGGAACTGTCAGTAGAAGCGGAAACGCTGTTGTACCATTGTTATGCTACCACCATAGGGCGCGATGTCTGCAGATACATATATTCATTAACAAAAAAAAGGTTTATTTTGAGTTACCCTATCTCACATTAAATTTTGTAAAAAGAGAGAAAGAGTTTTAAATCATTCTGTATATTTTACATTTCCGCGTTTTCTAGAACATGCTTCGACGAGTAAGATCGATTTGGGACCTGTTTTATTTGTGCCACCCTGCATCATCAATTTATTTATTTATTATTTTTATTAGAACCTGTTGTTATATCACTATTGAGAAATGGTTTATCTCTAGCTTCTCATTCTTGCTATAAAATCAATCAGTGAACAAATTTTTATAGGCGCGTCTTTCAATTTTTTTCGTATTTCTTCAGACTATTTAACATATATCTCACTTATATAACGCTAGTCGGGATGCGAAGGATAAAAATGCAGAGCAAGCACGAAAAGGTATATCTTACCATTCGTATAATGATTCGCAACGTTTCGAGGATTGCAATTCTTTTTATGAAGCATTGTTGAAGAAAGAAGTTAAAAAAGTGTAGGTGTCTTAAATTCACACCCCAGTTTCTGAAATTCCCTTGCTTTAGGTTTTGTCTAAACTATCTAATCCAAAGTTTTCTCCAAGCTGATTAATCCGATGTTTTCTCCATCTTCTTGCAAAAATGGAAAGGTTCCGACATCGGTTTTGAAATGCTCATCGCCCTACTCAGCATTCCAAATGTCCTTCAAAACTCCAGAAAAAAATCTGCAATGGCAAAAAGGGATATATTTATGAAGGCCCTTCGTTGCATCATTCCAATTATGAGCATATTTTCTCTCCCAGGCATGCTATATCAGAAGGTTGGTCATCTTCTCACTAACACGCTGTTCCTTCTTCCACTTACAATTCTTTCTGTCTCGCCAATTTTCTCAGTCTTTATACGGTACCTCGTAAATTGTTTTAATCAGTTCATCCGTTAGCACTCGGTCTTTCGTTTTACTAACAGATCATATAAATAGGGCCGTTTCTACCATTAGGCCAGAGTAGGCGACCGCCTAGGGCGGCAAAATGGCGTAAAAAATTAATTTTAAATCAAACAAAGAAAAATTGAGCATATGAAGGGAAATAATGACAAAGGAAAATTAAGACATCGTATATTTTACAAAAGCATATGGACAATTACCTAATAAATCTTTACTTTGACGAATGTAAAATTTCTTGATGTGTTTCATTGTTTAATTTTACACACAAGTTCTTTCATATCTAATACATTTAAGCCTTCTAGCTCTGATAATACAACGTTGTGTTTTGAAATATTACTCCTTTAATATCTCAGTTTTCAAAAATATAAAATGTTGAAATTAAACAATTATAACATGTAGCAATTGTTTTACTATTCACAATACCCTAATATTACAAAATAACTAATATAAGTTTAAAATATAAATATAATTAACGGGTTTAATGATTAAAAGTATAATAGAAGATTTACATTGTTCTACCGCTGGGTGTTGGTGGTGGTAGAGAGGGAGATCTAGTCGAAAGAGTAAAGTTGGTAAAAAGGTGGGGGCGGCATTTCTCAATTCTCGCCTGGGGCGGCAAAACATCTAGAAACGGCTCTGGATATAAGGGGTTGAAGCAAGTTTTATGTCACCTTCCCTCAGAACGCTCGCGTTCTCCCCAGAAGTTCTCTTTATATACAGCAAAACAACTGCTCCTTGTTGGTATACATTCAAGATAACTCTGCTATTATGAATTATATTATATATATATATATATCATCATCATCATCATATTCAACCATTATCTATCCACTGCTGGATGAAGGTCTCTCCAAATGCTTTCCACACAAGTCTATCCTGGGCCATTCGTTTCCACGTCACCCCAACCTCTTTTCTTATTTCATCCACCCATCTAGTTTGAGGACGTTTTCTAGGTCTTCGGTGGTCTCTTGGAATCCAGTTCAGAATTTCTGTTGTCCATCGTTGATCAGTTCTTCTTGCAATATGCCCAGCCCATCGCCATTTCAGTCCTTTTACTTTAACAATGATGTCCTCTACTCTAGTTTGCTCTCTCACCCAAGTGTTTCTTTTTCGATCTCTCCTAGTTATTCCAAGCATGCACCTCTCCATGCTCCTTTGCGTTGTCTGTAACTTTCGTATTGCTCCAACTGTTAGACTCCATGTCTCTGATCCATAAGAGAGGACTGGCAATACACACTGGTTGAAGACTTTTCTTTTTAGACATAAAGGCAATTTCCCCTTCAGGATAAAACTGTTTCTTCCAAATGCACTCCAGCCAAGTTTAATACGTCTGTTGAGTTCTTTCATAATGTTGCCATCCATTGAAATCAGCTGGCCAAGGTAAATATATGAATCAGCAATTTCTAGCTCAGTGTTGTCAACTTGTATTTTTGTTTCCTCTACAAAATTATTGAACATGATCTTAGTTTTTTGTAGGTTCATCTTGAGTCCAACTTCTTCACTTCTAGTTGAGAGCTCTTGTACCATGTCTTGGAGTTCTAATGGGTCCGTTGAAAAAATAACAATGTCATCAGCAAACCGCAGATGATTTAAATATTCACCATTTATTTTTATTCCCTTGTTATTCCAATTTATCAGCTGAAAAATCATCTGTAAAGCAGAAGTAAAAAGTTTTGGAGAAATGGTATCTCCCTGCCTCACCCCTTTGCCAAGTTTGATAGTTTTGGTATCTTTATGTAACCGAAATTTTGCACTTGCATTTTTATACACACGTTTCACCATGTCAATGTACACATCCTCAATGTCTGTTGATCTTAAAGAGTTGATGACTGCTGATGTTTTTATAGAGTCAAAGGCCTTCTCATAGTCAATAAATGCAACACACAATGGAAGTTCATATTCATGTGTTCTTTCAATTAATTCTCTTAATACTTGAATATGGTCCACTGTACTGAATCCACTTCGAAATCCAGCTTGTTCTCTTGGTTGAGCTGCATCTAATTTTTTCTGCAGGCGATGTGTTAGAACTTTTGTGAAGATTTTATAAATAGCAGGTAACAAGCTAATTGGTCGGTAATTTTTCAAATCCTCTTTATCACCTTTTTTATGCAAAAGAATTACTGTTGCAGAATCCCATTGGTTTGGTATGTTACCGCTGTTAAGACATTTGGTAAAGAATTTTGCAAGTATGTCTTCTACATATTCTCCAGCTTCTTTTAGGATATCTAATGTAATACCATCATCACCAGGGGCTCTTCCTTTCTTCATATTTTTTATTGCAAATGAAACTTCTTCTTTTAAGATTTTAGGAGCTGTTCCTTCGACTATTTCAATGTCTTCGTTTAATTCACTGTTACTTTCGTATAGATTTTTGTAGAATTCTTCAACTCTTCTAAGTATTTCTTCCCTATTTCTTGTTACGGTGCCATCCTCTCCTTTTAATGCAATGATGTGTTTCTTCCCAACAGATAAACTTCCTTTAACAACCCTAAGGCTCTTGTTATTTTCAATGGCTTTCCTTACTAGCTCACAGTTGAATTTTCTTATGTCTTCTTTCATGCTTTTGCGCAGAGTTTTACAAAGTTCTATGTACTCAATCCTGGAACTGGTATTTCGATTGTCCACCTTCATATCTCTTCGCCTTTTCATGAGCTGTTTCGTCTTCTCAGATAATTTGCTATTGTGCTTTTTACAGGTTACACCACCAATTTCCCCAGCAGTTTCAACTATTGTCTTAACAATGTTTTCATTTGCTTCTGAGATATCACTTTCATCAATAAGTCCTTCCAGTGCAGAAAAGCGATTTTTTAATTCCAACTTGAATGCCTCGGTATTTACTTTCAGTTTCATTAGATCCACCCTCTTACTTACTTGTTTCCTAATGAGCTTCTGTCGTTCTAATTTAGTATTTAAGTGCACTTTACATCTCACCATTCGATGATCACTTCCAGTATTAAATCTGTTCAGTACACTGCAATCTTCAATAATTGATTTCTTGTTTGCCAGGATATAGTCAATTTCACTAGTTCCCCCATTTGGGTGTTTCCATGTCCATTTTCTTTGCGGTTTCTTCTTAAAAAATGAATTCATGATGCTAAGGTTTTCAGCTTCTGCAAATTCGATGAGTTGATCGCCACGTTCATTCCTTTCCCCATATCCGTATTTACCAACCGATGTCTCTCCTTGTTCCTGTTGTCCAATTCTTGCATTGAAATCCCCCATGATGAGCTTGATATGTTGTTTCCCTTTGGTGTGTAACTCTTTGATTTCTTCATAAAATTCTTCAACCTCTTCGTCGGTATGGCTTGATGTTGGTGCATATACCTGTACTATTTGAAGTTGGTATCGCTGGGTTAGTTGAACAACAAGCCTCGCTGCTCGATCTGATGTACTTTCAACTTCCAGAAAACAGTCAGTCAGTATAGATATATATATCTATATATACATACCAGGACGTAAAGAGTCCAATCGAATTATAAGTGTTGTTTACTCTATTTTTGAAGAATTTATGAAAAATAATAATTATATAGATGAATGATGGTAAAAAATTTATGTTTGGAAGCCCGATATAATATCTCAAGTGATATTAAAAAGTTATAAATGATAAAAGAAGTTTGCAAGAACATTTATAAAGAATATTAATATATGTTATTATGAAAGGAGAAATAATAAGAACGTAAGAAACTGATAAATAAATAATCAGAAGTGTTGATAAATAAATAGCCAGAAGTGCTATTGAATAATAGTTCGAAGTGTATAAAGAGAGTGGAACTTTTCCTAATGTAGATATTATTTCGAAAATATTTTTAACAATGCCAATATCAAATGCAACAGGTGAAAGATCTTTGTCAGTTTTAAAATACGTTAAAAACCATTTAAGGAGTACGATAGGAGAAGACAGATTGAACAACATGGCCATATTATACCTAGAACAAAAAATTTTGGATGAAATAGATACTACAAAAACAATTGATGAATCTGCTAAAGAGAAACCAAGACACAAATTTATATACAAAACATTTTTTAAGCACTAAGGTAATTTATTACTATTAAATTTTTTGAATAAATATCTGATTTTTCTTGAAACGTTGAGTTTATTATTAGTTACATATTGCCGGTTTAAGGAACTCACTAAAAATTTACTACTGAAATCTTCCCGAAAAAGTCCTCAGATCCTTACACAATTTTTTTTGTTTTGTTTTGGGGCTTGGGTCTCAAAGCCTCGAAATTTTTACCGCCAGGGGCCCCAATA
>QLNU02015360.1:155517590-155530992 GCA_006491805.2 Dysdera silvatica | reverse complement strand
TTATTGATTTATTTGTTTATTTGTTTGAGTTTTATGACGTAATGAGAGCTGGGATCAGGCTGCGCTAGAACCTTCAGTTTTTCGATGAATACGCACCTGTCTTGCTTTGGGACTCCAATCCGGAAATACCGCTTGGTCGAGAAAATGGCTAGCGCTCGGTACGAATAAGACGTAATTCTGGATTTTTCACGTAATATATGCTTCATATCAACATATTTTGCTTAAAATTCTTCAAGGAATCTCGCTATATGCTTTTGGACGTTAGCGGACACCTTGTATAATCGCGTTAGCTCTACGCAACCTTTTGGTTGATTTATCTACACGGAACACACCGAACTTCATATTCAAAACGGAAATATAAAATACGCAAGAAACTTAAAAAAAAACTCAAATAAAATTTTGATCATGAGATTGTAAAATAATGAAATGAATAATTTTAAGACTTTAACAATTGGCTTTGCGGTGACGCAATGGAAACACTCTCATCTAGCATGCCGTTAATCTAGATTATTATCATTATTTATTATTAGAAATTATAATGGGCACAAAATTTAAGTTTTGTAATAAATGTAATTATTTTATAAATTCAATGTTTATTATCATCCAATAATATTAAACAATAGAAGATTTATACAATTCACTTTTTGTAATTATTTTTTTATGGTCCTTCTTTAGTACCTCTTGAAATTGATTAATTTCGAGTCACAGTTTTCATACAAGTCCTTCACATATTCCCAATATTACGGAACAGTCGTTTTCGTTTCGAATTTTGAAATTAGCATGCAATGACAATAATTTGAAATGCAATGAAGGATTTTTTTTTAAATATTTTGTTACTTATTAGGAAAGACAGAGAATGTGGAAACAAAGATAAACAAACATCGCCGTAGAAATATTCAAAGCTGCTGAAATATTGCAACGTTGGGTTCTTCCTATCCATGTGTTTTCAATCCTCGACTTTAGATGCCAGGGTCAAATCTTTAAGACATTTACTTTATTCGTTCTACAGCTTCGTATATTTTAACGTGCATCAAGTGATAGCGTACTTTTATATATTTTCCCTCTTTTCCAACTATGTCATAACAACGAATTGAAGAAAATCAAATCAAGGGGACGGTATTTTAAAAATAAACGAAGGCCACTAATCATTAGTCTTTATATGGAAGTTCAAGAAAATTTAACGAAGTTCAAGAACCCACAGGGGATGCTTTTAACTTATTGATCAATATTTACCAACGCGCACTTAACTAAAATGAAAATAGAGTAAAAACCGCGTAAAAGAGTTTACCGAGTCTGTGTATTCAACTACAGTCAGAGAGATTGAAAATAGCCTGGTACGCTATTGTACGATGTGAAAAGAAAAAAAAAGAAGTATTTAAAAAAAAAATGGCGGGACGTTATTTTAACGCAACCGTTGCCAATTTAAAATGAAATATAAAATTCTTTAAAAATAGTTCCCGGATCGGCGTCGTTATAAAAATATAGAAGGTTTTAAATCTTGATATGCTTGTTATACTGTGCGATTCGGGCTCTCAGTTAATTGAGTGAATACCCTTAACAGATGGGTTGGTCGTGCAGTTTAGGGAAGGCCATCTTGGAGAACTGGTTTTCCGCGCGGCGAAAAACCAGTTTCGGCAAGACGCCCTTCCCTAAACTGCAATGGACTAACCCGTCTGCTAACGGTATCAGGCGTCAGGTCTGCGCGAACGCACAATAGGTACTTCCCTCTTTTAAGCATGCATAAATATTAAATCGGCAACGCTCTTCGTTTTAACTTGTTTATGTGTAGATATTTCATTTTAACTGTTCACAAGTTGCAATTTTAATGGAGGAACAGGGAATTAATGTAAAATTTTGGAAGAATTTGAACAAGAAACAGTAGAAATGATCAATAGGGAAAGCAATGTTAAATCGCGTATTTCTAAATACTACGGGCGCTTCAAAGTGCAGAATTCGGAATGGCAAACTCAAAACTCTCCAGCAGAGAAGGAAATTCAACTGTCTCGCTCCAAAATCAAAACAATACTGATAAATCTTAACAACTGTAAAGGAAGTATTCTCAAAGAATTTATGCCTTAAGGAAAAACTGTTAATAAAAAATTTCATTTGGACATCATAAAAAGACTGAAAGACCGTATTCTACGAGTTCCTTTTCTACAGGAGTGCAATTATACTTCAAGCATTTGCACAAGTAAACTCTGATGGTCTTGTATACGAATTTTTAAACAATTATAACTGTCACTGTGTTGCAATTTCAATTGCACAGAGTATACATCGATATTATAGTGCATAAATATTGTAAGTGCAAAAATTTAACTCTCAAGGAAACGTAGTTTAAAGGGCTACACCTGTAGGTCAAATCAACAACATTTGCAGTAGGTTTTGAAATGTGATTGATATAGCAAGCTTTGTTGATTTTGTCTACGGATGTAAGATTTTAAACTACTTTTCCTCGAAATTTCAATTTCAGCACTAACGGCATCTGTACGATGTAATCTAAAGAAATAAGTAAATCCAATGATTTTTGTATAAAATCGACATTTTTACACGTGAAGGGTAAGTCTTAGTTTGTTTTTTTCCCTCCCCCTGGTATATCGAAAAAGTAAGTCTAAGGTATAAATTACTTTTATTATGTGAGTATAAATGATTAATGGTTTAATATTATTAATTTTGAAACATGATGATCAATTTTTCAAATAACGTTAAGACATGGAATTGTTTCCTTTGTACGTTTTACTAGTCTATAATGTTCTAATAAAATGATTTTTACTCTGTGTAAGTTTTGTGCTTTCGTAGCATAAAAAAAGATTCTAATATTGGGAAAGAGTTCTTGAAGTATTGTTCAGTTTGATCATCTGCATACACAACATTTTTTTTTTTAAATATCTTTAAAATTTTATATAAATATATAAAATTTTCCTATACCGCCTTCATTTGAAGTTATTGACTAAACGTTTCGTCCACAGGTCGCATAAAGTTCTAGCCAACAGAGCACACTAAAACTGGAAGGTTGCTAATCTTTGGTTCGAATAAATTATGCACTATAAAACAATTTTTAGGACACGAATTTTTGTCAAAATATAAATACTGATAATTTTATTGCCTTTCGTTAATGCGAGATTTTTTTTTTATCCTAAATTAAGTATAAATCTTGTAATTCAGAAAAAAGAGTTTATTTAGAGCATTCAGTATGAATTTTTAAGCTATTTATTATATTTTTTATTGCGCGAATTCTTGTTTCTTACATTTCCTGACATTGCAAACAGAAGCTTTGAAATTGAGCCTATTCAATTGTACAAACTTAATTAAAACAAAAATTACCGCTCAAGTGTTTACCTCTAACAATTATAGAATTCCCTTGGAAACTACGGCAGAGAAATATATCAAAGGTAATTGACAAAACAAAGAAAGTGTGGTGAAAAAAAAAACTTATAGCGTTTTAACCACTTCGTAAGCTTCGAAGGGCCAATTTTCTGCTTGATAAATCTAGTTATTATACCAAAAGAGAGAAAAAAAGAAGATTTATGCAGTCTGTAAAAGGTCCCGAATCCATAAAGTCATTAATAGAGGAACCGGATTCGCGTTTAATTGCTGCTTCACCCTTATTACGAAATATTAATCCACCGTTTATTATCACCCGTCTCGCCTCCCGATGAAATCTACGCGCGTCAGAGATCTATAAATATTCATGGATAAACGTGACGTTCTACGCACGGCATCTACTCACCACAGCTTGAGTAGATTCTCTTGTTCTTGGTTACTTATTATCGATGCCAATATTCGTTCAAACCATGTCCCCTCGCTCTACGGGGGCTGGCTCAGATATTGGAAAAATTGACTCGTGTATTGGCTGGTTCTTGAAAACGCCTTTAAATGGTGTTATAGTTTTCAAATTTATTTTTTATTTATTTTGATCTGTTTCAATCTTACTTTGACAACGTGCAGGCGGTAATGAGTACATCTATTTGAAATATTTTGTAATAGTGTTCTTTCTGATATTCATGGTACCCGTTCGCTATCCATTTAAAGCGAAATTTTTTTCTGATTTTTATCTGTATTACTGCCAGAGCCAGGGGCAGCAGGGACTGCAACCGGGGGGGGGGCAGATGAAGTCTAGAGAACCGCGCTAGCAAGGACCTATGCTGTGGGGGGGCCCGGCCCTGAAAAAAATATCTATACAACTGTCCAGGGAAGGGGTCATGAGGGGGCCTGTCGAAGTGATCCAGGGAACCCGCATTGGCTCTCGGCTCCCCTGATTACTGCACAAGTTAATGTATATTTCCTGAACCAATATTGATACAGAACAAATAGACGATAAAGGTCTCTGAATTTTTTAAAAGAAACGTCTTCAACAGGCATAGTTTAGCTTATTATAAACTGATGGGCCACTGCCAATTTCGTTTCAAGACGATCTCATATCATTTGGGATGAAAGATAAAATACAATATCAATAATAACAGCGATGCTAGTGATATACAATTGCCTCTACAATGGCTTCGCAAGTAAGGCATTTATAATCGGTTTGTTGTCTTAAATTTTGACACTTCGGCGGAAGTTTCTCTCCCGACTACACAACTTTATTTAATCGCCGACGTGATTTGAAGCTGGTCCCCAAAGTGGGTTGTCTGTTGTTAGCAAGCATCAAAACTTTCATCTTGATAGCGAAGGCGAGCTATGTAAACAGGCACCTCCTCCTCATTACCGAAGCCATCGGGCCCATGACGACTCATTACTCCGTAATAGATTAATGTTCTGGCCAGCAGATTACGGGCCCCTCCGTTCAGTAATAGATCTCCCCCTTCGCGTGGGCATTTCCCTACCCTCTATCCCAGATGAACGGATAGCACATTCTGGATTCCCGTCAACAGGTTAAGCTGAGGCCGCGTTGGCCAACAAATTTACTATCCGATTATGCCCTGTATCGTTAAACCGAACTTATATTGAGGGGATAGGGATTTCTGTACTTTCGTGTTGAAAGCCAAAATACTTTTAAATTATATTGCCTCTCCCGCCTCTTTACTTATTACTTTTATCACACTTGACAGTAATATTTCTTTATGATATCTAATTTTCACCAACGGAGATTTTCTACACATCTAAAAATTTTGTATTTTTTTTTGCGATTAAAGAATGTACATTCACGCTTCACATCTGTTTGTTTTCTTCTTTTAAAATAGAGTAAAAGTCCGTGGAGACGTAAACTTAGTAATTTTACGTAACTAAATATTTTTTTACGAAACTTTTTACCTTATCAAGGAGTCTATAATATTGAAATGCGCAACCACATACACAGCTTAAAATTTATATTTTCATTTTAAATGATTAATGACTGTATTACTCCTAGTTCTTTGTATGTATATTTCAGTGTCGTAGCTTTACTTCAAAATTGGGCCATCTCCAATTGTTCATCGTACCTTCTTAAATAACAAAGTAACATGTCATATTCTCACCTTCGTGATAATGACATATGTATGAATTGGTCTCTAACACATCTCAAGAACGAAATATTCCCAGTGACAGGGACGTAGCCAGAGATCTCAGTTGGGGCTGAGATTGATTCACTGGTTTCGTTTCACAAGACATTAGGCTATAGCCTTTTTAAAATAGTCCGTAAATTTTTGGGGGAATTAAACGCCCTTTAGCTCTCTAGCTACGCCTTCTTCCATTGACATTAGTAAAACGAGTTAATATCGTGGCTCCGATTTAAAGGAATTATGTGGTTTTTAATTAAAAAAAAGTGGGGGGGATATCGTGTACTCTCTACTTGATACTATTATGTCGATAGCCTTCACTAACTTTTTTTTTTTTTGGTACAAGTACGTTCCATTTTACACCCAAGAGAAAGCAATATATTCTTTATTAGTCTGCCCTGGAAGTATGTATTAACACTTAACAGACGAGTTGCCTTTTCTATCTTCCTTGGTTTGCGGGCATTTTTTAAGAGGATTAAATAAACATGTACGTATGGTTTTAAAGCGTTGTAGTTTTATTAAATCAACACTATTTTTGATAAAATTTTACAAAGTTCTTTATTTACATGTCTAACAACTCTACGTGACCCATCCTAGGAAGTCAGAATGGAAAAACGTAAATTTACGTGACCCGTCCGTTCAGTGTTAAACTTATATTGACCTTATAAAATTCCCATGGTTCCAACCTGAAGTAAATAGAAAGTATGCAGTAAATTTATAAATTAAGCCTTGTTTACATTAATGCAGTTTAAATATGTGTGCTGATGAAGTATGTATGATATTAGGAATACCACTGACAAGGTATGCTTTTCGGAGTAGGCGGTCCCATTGAATTTTAAGGTGATTTCCAGCTATATACTCATCTGAACAACGTGAGATTTGCTATTTTTGCGCCATAAATTCTAATAATCAATTTTTAAACTAATTTCGTGAAACTTTTTGTAAAAATTTAATGTGCTTTCAGCAAAATAGCTGGACTCTGCAAAAATTGCAATGGGTTATCCTAATTTTGTTGTGAGGATGGGCCATGTTCGTGCAAGTGAAAATGAGTTAAAGTTGTGGCTTATGAACATGAAATCTGGAATTTAAATGGAATTATAAATCTATATTAGTTTCTCAGAATCTTTTAGCGACCTGGGTGTAAATGTACAGCAATTCGGATGAGACATAATGACATCTATCCATTCGTAGATAAACTGGACCAGTCTTCGAAAGTACAGATACAAAAGAAAATCAACGACATCAAATACAAAGAATTTTCATTACTGTAACATTTACTACATAACAATATTTCGTAATTTCAGCCACTTGAGTATACATTTTTTTGACAAACACGCAAGTTTGTTTTCAACGCAAGTGACCGTGTTCAAGCTAAATATTAATGTAAGGTATTATTCCCCTTCTCGACGCAGAAAACCTAGTTCGACTCTAGGTCGGGTATGATATCGCCCTTTTTTCTACAACTAAAAAAAAAAAACTCTACCTGGAGATTAAATGTGGGTGTCAAATTATTAAGTATAATAAATTCCTCACGAAAAACCACAAAAAACTTGCCCTGATAATTTTGTGTGCTGACTGTAATTTGGAAATTGTTCTAGTCCTCAGAAAATGTAATAATACCTTACAACCTTATGTACGGCGAAAAGGCGCGTTGTTCCTGTCCTCGATGGCCTAGCTGTTTACGCGCTCCGGGATCAATGAAGAAACCCTAGGTCGACCCTAGATCGGGGACGATGTTTCTTTTTCTCATATATCTAAAAAGCTCTAGTTTGGGTTATTATTGTGTGTGGAGCATTATTTAAACCGCCCATATGCTTTTTTTCTGCTTTACCTCTTTAATTAAAAAGTTTATGAAAAGAATCTTTAGAACACAAGGACCTCGTGCATCATCTACGTCTTACAGACTTCGAAAATTCTTAAGCCACCTCTGTGCGGCAACAATCCTACCTTTGCATAGAATTCAAACAGTGAGTGGACAGACTACTACTACATAGCGATGCGGGCTACCCGCCCACGTGCTACCCTATTTGAGGACGCTGTTCCACCTCTAGAAATGTAAAGCTAAGCACAGGTCATCAAGCAATGTAACTTTACCGTTACGGATTCACCTAATATTTATTAAAGTAGAAAAATTCTCATCTTAGTCGATGATGTAGTAGATGATGTAGTCGATGATCTAGTATTAGATGATGAATGACTCGCAAAGAAAAGAAATGATTTATCGACCCCTGGTGGGATGCGAACCCACGATCTCTTGGTTTCCAGTCAAGTGCTTTACCATTAAGCTACAGGTGTCGGGCAGTCTTTTTCTTACATTTGACCGGAAACCAAGAGGTTGTGGGTTCATCTCCCACCATGGGTCGATAAACCATTCCTTTCCTTTGCGAATAATTCATAATTTAATACAGCTCATCGGCTAAGATGAAAATTGTTCTACTATAATAAATATCAAGTATAGTCTCGCCTAATGGACGTTTGGCTTCTTTGACTTGCCGCTTTGGTCTAAAAAGAAGTCCATGCACTCATGAGCGGATTTACCATTTTGTCGCCCCCTCCTACCCGTCCACCTCCCTCCAATCAGTAGTAGGAACATAAAAATCGTTACATTCAATATACGCCAAAAACTTTTGTATTGACAATAAATATGTTGAAAAACAAACTCATAAATTGAAACATAAACATTAAACAATATTAACTTATATTGAAACACTATTTATTTTTGGTATATAATAAATCAAATTCAATTTTATTGAAATAAATTTTAATTTTAGCAAAAAATAAAAGCCTATCGAACACTGGTATTTAAATGGAAAGCATGACGTCTAGCTTTCTTCTCGGCAAAACATCTGATTATATCATCGTCTGGTATTGATTTTGTTATATCAGACTCAATACACAAAATTTTGCCGCCCTAGTCTATAGCCTAATATAGCCTATTGGGAAATACGGCACTGTATGCACTGCTCCACTATAAATGACGAACTTGTCCATAGTAACGCTTTATATTATATTCTCGTCAAGGGAAAGGATGTCTGCCATCTGTAGCTTAATGCTAAAGTGGTTAACCGGAAACCCAGGGATTATGGGATCATATCCCACCAGGGGTCGATAAATCATTTCTTTTCTTTGAGAGTTATACATTATCACCTAATATTATTCATTGTTCTGGAAATGAACTATCCGCTTCGTTTCTTATATACACTTATATCACGATACATTATTCAACTTGAATAATTTACAATTATGTAATTATAGTGTTATAAATTCGTAATCTACGCTAGCGTTAATATAGTTGATGTCACCAAATGTCGTTTTGTAGCCCAATCTATGGAATATTTGTCACTTTTAAATTAGAAAACCATTTATTCCGAATATACACATATTATATTTAAACATTCTTAACAAATTTATTTAAAATTTCATTTGTTTAGAGTTCAATTTCTATAATAATCCATAAACCCGTGAAACATTATTTAGTTATGACGTCACAATTGCATGGATGCCACTAATCACATACTCTAATAGGTATGCAAGTTCTATTTTAGTATAGAATAATGATAATTGCGCGATATATTATAAGAAACATGATCAACGACTTGTCCATAGTTTATATTTACCTTAAATAGGTAAAAAGTTTTGTTTTATAATCTTACCTTTTATTTTATTTAATTATTCATCCCTTCCACTATTTATATCCAACTTGGGCAGCAGGGACTTTCTAAGACTCCAACGTCATTACCCATTGCTTCCCAGACGTATTAATTTAACTAATAAATTTTAAATCACTGTCACCTCATGTAAATAATTGTATCCGTCTGAATAAAATTTGATTTAATTTGAACTTAGAAGAAAAAAACTGATCTCTCTTAGAAGAAGATTGTTATAAGTAAGCATTCCTGTCAGACCTACTTGCTCCGTTGGCTTCTTTTTTTTTTACCATTTTAACTTGATTTTTTTGTGCCTTTATTAGAAAATTGAAAGAAACATAAAATATACAAACGCGGTTGCAAAGCAAAAATATGGGTTTTTATTTTGAAAACGAGATAATTCTTGACTCTGAAAGTAATGTTAAAAACGTCACTTAATATTTTCTAAAATTACATTATCGATTTTCTGCTTTATAAATATTATGCGGGACGTTATAGGATTAAAATACGAACTACTACTCTTGTTCAATTGATCCATTCATCATTGTATCGAAATATGAAAATATTGGAGACTAAAACAGCTAGTTCTTTCTTGAATAATTTGATCTTCGGAAAAAGCATACTGCTATTTAAAAATCTTGACAACTGTAATGCTTCCAAAGAACAAAACTCGCATAATATTACAGTTTGCGTTGTTACTTCTTTCATCTACTATGTTATCATAACATACGTAGTACATTATATATATAAAAATACGTGATACGTCATTAATTGTATTATTTTATTAATGCAGCACGGCTTGGATGGCCAGTATGAGAGACAGTACGGCAATTGATAGATAGGGTTATTATTCCATTTTCAGTAAGTAATTCTCAATACGTAACGAGCAATTCGCACGCCAAATGCGTTAAAGCCAATTTCCTAAAAGCAATTTCAATACCTGAAAATCCCGAATTTATCTTATCCTGATATATCTGAAGTTAAAGGGACTTGTAATTCAACTTTTGAGGGAGTTGAAATAGAAGTGTCAACGCGTCAGAGAGAGAATTGATAATAGGGGGGCGGAAACATTGTCCAACTGTCTGATCATCAGGTATTACTACTGTTACTTAGATCTATTTTTATCTCCGGTGTCTACGATGGAATCGGGTATTTGAGCACAGGAAGTTGGGCCTTGCATCGACTGGAAATCAGAAACCATTGCACAATCTCAGAGTCACTCAAATTATTAAAGTCGAACGTCATCAGATACATGATTGGGTTGCGCGTAATCTGTCTGCACCATCGGATCTTTAAATTAAGTCTATAACGCCTGTTTCCTTAGCTGCTTTATTATCGCAGTTGGAACAAATCCTCCTTTGTCATCTATAAGCTTAGGTTCTGCTAAATAACCTCTACGTTCCCCTTTGAATGAGGGGCGTGAATCCCCGGAGAACGAAGCTTGCTTTAAAAAACGGCTATCTCTGGCCAAGGGGAGTGCCAGGTGATCACTAATGGCTAGCAGAGAATGCGAAATTTTAACTAGCTTAATTTCTAACCTAACTAATTAAGAGTAAACACAAGTTGAAAAATAACTGCAAGTTAGTTAATTAATAACTACAAATATTTATTACTGAGACAAACTTAACAATGTTATGGGGGGTAAATATTAAATTTAAAATTTTTTTTATTTTACGGAGAGCAAGAAACGCGATGGGTTTTAAATATAATATAGGTGTCCCTCCATAATTATTTTAAAAGTAATCATGAAAGGAAAACTATTCCGAAAACCCAGGATTTCGAGAAAGGGAAGCCAATTTGCCCCCTTATTAAATCAATGAACATTCCATCCTTTTGGACCTATGCTCACTGATCAAAAATGATGTAAATGCCTTAATGAAACTTAATTAGCCTTAACTAAACACATATCATATGCATGCATACTGATAAGCAACGGAAAATTACTCAACAAGGGAAACAAAGGATTAAATAATTTTTACACATTTAATAAAACAATTTTTAGGTTTTACAAAAATACCATTTTTCTACATAGAGCCATTACCCAAACTGGTTAGTTCCAGGGCGGGACACAATTTCCCAACCAGATATTTACAAAACTAACAAGACTTGGACATTAATCCGTAATTCACACACTAGAATTCTTTTCATTCGACGATAAACAAGGAATGACAAAAAGACCCGAGCTATTAATTCCATCTAAACAGAGATTTTCTACTCTGAATGAAAATGATAAACTATCCAATTTCGGGTTTGACTACGAACAGTTATTCATCTGAGCCAATTAATTAAAATGAAATAAATTTCCTACCAAAATTAACTAGGGCACAGGGGAGTAGTTAATTTAAAGTTAAATAAACAGAACAGAAAGAATGGATATGTATTACCCGGTAAGGTGGCCGATGAATCAAGGTGAGGCCCAAGGCCCCTGGACTTTTTCCCAGAAAGAACTACATGGTTAAGTTGAGGGAAAAAAAAACCAAACATATGTTAGTTGGTCCAGAACTAGAATAAGAGTGTCTCGACGTTTGGTGTCAAGGCTATCTAGTAAGAAAACTTTTCAGTCGCCAAATAGCGCCCGGGTCCCGCCAAGCCGATGCGATGGACCCACTGCCTCATGTGATAGCACAACTTACAGATTTGACACCAGGGTCGCTGCAGGATGTACAGTAGCGCCAGGTCGCCAAGGTTTTAGTGGTCATTCTAGAATTTTCGGACAATTTTACAAGATTCCTTGAGATAGATGACCGGCAACATCTTAGGACGGCTTGGAGTATACTTGGACAATTGAGACTGCCTCTCGCCACAGTGTCATTTCCAGACACCTGGAGCCGAAGTATATTTTTGGATCGGTTTCAATAGTCAGGCAGTACGTCGGTATTTCTGATATAGACAAAAACCACACAGATGCTGGAGGTATGCATTCTAGGATGGTCTTCTTCTAGGAACTTCGTTATTGTGAACTTGGCTGGCAAGACCTGATGATGAATGGTGATTTCGCCTTGACCACCCAAAAGTAGAATAAATGAAAGGAGGGAGGAAAAGGGTTTCTAATCTCGAACCATAGACGAAAGGATAGATAAATAAAATACTAGAATAATTGATTAGATTAAAAAAAGTAAAATAAAGATTATTAGATAAATAAAAGTAAAGAATTTAATTAAAGTAAATATTAATGGACATTAGTCACTAACTAAAAATAAGATAAAGGGTCAACCCAAAATATAAACGATGACCGAAAATAATTTTCTGTTGGTGACTACATTTCACAATACTTCACAAATACATTCATATTCACGTAATCTATATGCATATTACTTGCGAGGTTGATAAATAAAAGATTAATAATGTCTAAAAGATTATTTAAAATGCCTATGCAGTAGGCTGATCGCCTCATAGAATCCTCTTGAATTTTGGGTTTATTAAAACCCGGTTAATGGCCGAACTCCTTTATTTAAACTTTCAGAAATCGTAAATTATTTCATCTATTTGTTGTCCTAATGGATTAACCTCAGTTTCAAAGAGGCCCCTGTTGCTGAAAAAACACTCTATGCTTGTGGAACTGTTCATCACATCAGTAAGGTCCAAATAGGTTAGGGACTGTAGTACTGCATATATCTTCTTCACTTATTAACTGTTCCACTTTGTAACGTTAACCCTTAGAAGCCTTATTTTCCAAATTAAATTTAAAAATGTATTTATTGCAGTAGCCAGATAAAGGGAAAAATAATAAAAAAATCACAATACTTATTTTATATATTTATTTCGAAAAAAAAGCAGGTATAAATTTTGATACTTTAGGCATTAAGTCCATAAATATGTCGCACTAACTGTTTAAAAGTCCGGTAACAAATTTAAAACTTAAGGCATTTAAGGGTTAAAGGATGGCAATTATCAGGTTGTTGTGCATCAGGCAGTTGCTCCAATCGATCTCTTGTTCTAACAACAATTAAAAGAAGGCGGCAGAATCGAATAATATTTACAATGTGTGAATTTTTGTGTCTCACGGTATACTATGTAGAAATTTTATGAGATGAAGAAATATGTTATTATGTAAGATGATGTAATGAAGCCACCCATATATTTAAATAATTAAAAAGTATAATTTTCGCGACACAACAACAAGATACTCTACAAACTATTGTACGTAAGTGAAGGCTTGATTAACATTTCAATGAATTGCCTATAAGGGCATTTACATATAATGTGAGCTCGTCTGTAGTGTAACTTTCATTAATATCAAAGCTTGCACATAATTGAGCATTCGTCGTGAAAAGGAGCTTCACA
>QLNU02015360.1:155491641-155510387 GCA_006491805.2 Dysdera silvatica | reverse complement strand
TCATGAGGGTGTGGCTTAGAGCGATGACGTCATCACATTTCAACTATCCAGGCATAATTCCAAGTCCATCCAAACGGACAACTCAGTCGACAGAGGAAAGGGGGGGAATCTTTGTCCTACTAACCCTTCTCTATACAGATAGAAGTAATTTGTTTTCAGGTATGAATTTTGTAAAAAGTAAATACTAACCCCGAAAAATGAATTCCCCAAAAAACAATATGGTGGAAGGTGACTTCTCCCGTTGACTCCCAGCAACTAGGTAAGTACTTCATGTTTTCCATTCCACAGTTTCGAATTACATGCATATCTGATATTTTTTTGGTAGCGGGCCTCCCACAAGCTATTCACTGATTCAGGAAAATTACCATGCTCAAAAAACTCCAAGATTTCCAACATGGCAGAAGGTAACTTCGCCCTTTGCCAATCGGTTTTGACAAAATTACAAAAAAAATCAGGAGAGAGAAGGCGTGTGACTAACTATGCAGATTCTCCCTAAAAAATGCAGGTATGGTATGAGAATTTTATCACCTTTAAATGCAGAGAGAGTTTCGTTCAAAAGGACTGTCCTCGATGGCCTAGTGGTCTAAGGTGCTCCAGGCTCAACGGAGAGACTAGGTCAGGGACAATGCCTCTTTTCTCCTATAACAAAAAAAAAAAAGCTATAGTCTGGATTATAAGATGTGGGTGTCGGAATTATTACCTATAATAAATTCCCCACGAAAAAACACCAATTATCTCGTCCCAGATGTATTTTTTGTCTTTGTATGTTGACCATAATTTGGCAATTATGGTAGCCCCGAGGAGGATTATACCTTACAACCTTTAAATACGTAGAAAGGTAGTTTCATTCCTATCCGCGATGGCCTAACCGTCTAAGGCACTCCAAACTCAACAGAGAGACTGGTTCGAATGTAGGTCAGGGACAATGCCTATGTTTCTCCTATAGCAAAAAAAAGCTGTAGTCTGAGCTATAAAACGTGTATGTCGGAATTATTACTTAGGATTTTTTAATAGGAACAAAAAGTTTTAGTTATGTTTTCGCACACTGATACATTTTAATTCACACATTAAAATAGTAATTGGGTAAAACAGTGTGATTAATTATATAGATTATATTTATAAATTATCTACTTATTTATCAAAAGACTTCGTTAGTGTTTAGTTATAAATTTAATTCAAACTATAAATGTCTTTAGGAGTATTCAAGTATTACGTAAGCACCTTTGGGGAGAGAGGGCATTGCTGTTGTGCTTATTTTCCTATGTTAGCCAATGTTAATTTTTGCTTAGGAGGGAGAGGGGTATAAAATGGCCAAAATATTGCTTATGTAATACTCGAACTCTCCCTTTTGAAGTTATTTTTTAGTACAAATTCTTTCACATGCTTATTTACAGACATTTTATTTGTAAATTATTAAATATGCATAATTTGTTATTTATATGCTTTTTAAGTTAGAATATCCACTTTATCAAGGTTGATTTTCAATGTGATTAAATTATTGCAGAGTTATCAGTATGTTTGCAACCTCTAAATAATTCTTCACTCAGTGTCCTTTATCAGCATTATTTTATCAATAAACAAAAGCTACTTTTAATATATATTGTAATTTAATGACTTGAATTTTATTTCTTTAGTTTGAATTTATGCAGTTATTGATGTTACATTATAAATATTTTGGTTTCATTTAGAGTAAAATTAACACTTTATTTTTGAGTACATCTTGCTTTTGAGGCGTACTTTTTGTGGGGAGAGAGATTAGTAAAAAGATTTTATAATTGCTCTCTGTGAAAAACCACTAATATTTAAAAAAAATTTTGAAAGAATATTGAGGGACTTCTTAAATTTGGAGAGCAATTGCTTCCCCATGAATACAAAACACTTAGTCCCTTTAAAAAAATAGTCCTCATTGGTCTTTTGTTTAAAGATGGTCCTTACTTTCCTATTTTCTTGCGAAAGATATGATGGGAGTCCTGCTGAGAGACACTTGGCCTGCCCCTCTTCTTTTGGTTTTCAAAGAAAATTGCTAGTATTTTAATATTCATTTACAATTATGTGTTTTGGTTTTCACCTCTGCAAGCACATTACAAACTGCCAAGCTAAGGTCAAAGCTTCATCTCTTTTCTCAGCCTACCAATCCTGGTCTTTTTGATTATGATTATAAGAGCCACTTAAGCAAGTAATTGTTCATTGGCTGAAAAATGGCATTTGGACTTAACAGTTTTTGTACATATGTAATATATATATATATATTTTACTTTTCAGAGGAGAATGAACTCCAAATCTGTGAGAATACCAAGGAAGGTTGCACGACCTCGTCCCTTAAGGTCAAGCCGTAATGATGATACTAAAGTTGATGTGACTGAACTGAAAAAGAATACTTCTGGTGATCTTTATTTTTCTAGATTTTAATTTATTTGGAATGACTTTTTAATCATAGATTCAAATGTATTGTCCAGTCCTGTTAGATTCTTATATCAGTCTTTCTATTACACTACCCCACCTTCCATTTCTATATTTCTTTACTGTCAAAGCCACATTTTGTTCGAACTCCATGTTGACAAAACATGCCATGAAATGGTGGTTTTGATGTTGGAGATCTGGTGCAAAGCAAAACTGTGCACTACATTTGTACTAGTTTTAAAATATAATTATATTTTATAAATTTAGCTTGTGTTTTGTGTAAAACTTCAATCAGTATTGAAAGTTTTTTAAATACAGTTAAACCCCTCATTAGTGGTTACTTGCCAGACAGAAAAATTTGGCCATAAAAGAGAGGTGTCATTCTGAAGTAGCTGAAATATTACATTTCAATCATTCAAATACTTCATTTCGAAACTCGTGTATTTTTGAGCATGTAAGACAAGTTTAAGACAACGAACGTAAGCATTTGTTAAATGTAACAAGTAAATTTACAACAAAACGTTAAATATTAAAATTCGCATTGGAAAAATAAATAAATAATAATCAATAGCTGCTTGGTGGTTTTTACTCACTTGTCTCCTTAGAAATGTATTTTTAATTGATAGATTAAATTCACCGTTTTTCCATCATTACGCTTACAGAACCTATATTGCAGTGCGGTACACGATAATAAATTTGAACTGCGATAATTTTGTGTTGATAATTGTTTATTAGTTTCGAGCAGTGTATCCTTACATGATTTATTTATTATCAATGTCTTTATTAAGCATGAGTCATTTGGATCAGCGAATCCAAGTCAATTGCCTCTCTTTGTTAATGGGAGGGAAAGTTCCCCTTAACTCTTATCCTTAGTTTCCTGTCGTGAGAAATGCTGTGAATGTTGACATTCAAACACATTTTGTCCATACAGGGATTCTGGTTTTATGAAATGAATCACGAAAACAGTGTCTGAGGGTGACCGCTAAGCAAGGGTTTGAAATACATTATTGTAAATCAGTATTTGCTAGGGGATTTTTATCTGACTGAAAAAGAGGGGTGCCCATTAAGGGGTTTCATTGTAACATTTTGCAAATATTTAGTAATTTTCAATTCTTTAAAATGACTATGGGTCTCCATTGAGTGATGGATTTATCTAAACCCTGTTTAAACATATTCCATAGGTGCCAATCCTTCCAATTTTCGGAGATTTCGTCTAAAATCCCCAGTGTTTTTTAAAATACTGATTTTTTTTAAAAAAATTAAATACCTATTTTTTTTTATGTGCATTTAAATTTTTGCTTATATGTGCGTATTTAATAAGTACATGTAAATAAATGCAAATATCGGTAAAAAAGTCGAAAAAATTCGTCTTCTGTTGACGGCGCATGCATGACGTGGCATAGTGTGGAATTTTAGCTCCAGCTATGACGTAGAGTGATGCCCCTGCACAACGAAATCATGCATCTGTATTTGTAGTTGTTGGTGGGAGGAAAGAAAGAATGCGCTACACCGTTAAGGTTTTGGTCAAGCACGTGACTTTGTGTAGGGAAGCCATGTGTTAGACATATCTGGTATTTCTTTGCTCTGGAAAGAAAGTTTTGTTTTTAGGTGTTTTTGAAAACAACGTTAACGATGTCGACTGTTAATAAAAGGTACTACCAAACGTTTAAAGCCGAATATATGAAGATGTTTAATTTTATTCAAAAATCAAGACTGGGGCCAAAATATGCTTTCTGCACGTGTTGCCGTAAAGACATAAGCATTACTCACGGTGGTAAACGCGATATTACTTTGCATTCTGAGACTGTTAAACATAAGGAGACGTTCAAGGCTGTAGAGTCTAATCATAGTATCAAGCCTTCATTTTTTGCATTTAACGATACCTCCATGATTAACGCTGAATGTTTATTTACATCGTTTTTGATCGAACATAATTTGCCAATGAATTGCAGCGATCATGCGTGGATGCTCTTTCGGAAAACGTTTCCTGACAGCAGTATTGCAAAACAATATGGATCTGCAAGGACCAAAACTTCTGCAATTATGAAAGAAATGTCCGCAAAGGAATCCTCATCACTTGTTGAAAATTTAAGGTGCTATCCATTTTCAATTGCAACTGATGGAAGCAACGATGTTGATTCAAAGCTGTATCCAATAGTGGTAACTTTCTTCGATCCTTTATGTGAAAAAATTGTGAATTGTCTTTTATCTATGCCATCTTTGAAAGAAGATGCTACTGGGTTAAATATTGGAAATCTTCTGGTAAGTGCTTTACAATCTAAAAACCTTGCGATTTCTAATTGTGTTGCCTTTAGCTGTGATAATGCACCTGTTATGATAGGAAAAAAAGCAGGTGTAGCAGCGGTGTTAAAGAATCATCACCAAAATATTGAAATTATGGGCTGTTCCTGCCACCTTATTAACTTAGCAGCTGAAAAGAGTGCTGCATGTTTGCCATTTAAAATCGATGAAATTTTGGTAGACATTTACTATTACTTACAAAAGAGTTCGAAAAGAAAAGATAGGTTGAAAATTCTTCAAGAATTTCATGAGACTGATATAAAAAAGGTACTAAAACACGTTAGCACTCGTTGGTTGTCTGTTGGAAAGTGCTTAGAGCGTATAATCCAGCAGTGGCAACCTTTGATCAGTTTTTTTAAGGAAGAGGCCATGAAAAGGAATCAAATCACCCCACTTTCTTTCTTTACTATTCCCTCTATCAAAGTTTCGGTTGAAAATGCAGATAAAGTGAAAGAACGTAACAGCAAAAAAGCATCGCAGAAATTAAAAAGGAAAGCTCAAAATTATGTGGATATTTCTAAGAAACAAAAAACTGAAAACTCCATGTCTCGTGAAGAAAGGTTGTTTTATTTTCTGTCGGAAGATATCAATAAGGCTTTCTGTTTATTTTTATCTTATACTGTGCCTATATTTTAAAAAGCAAATGCTCAACTTCAGTCTGCGGAACCGTATATTCATATGCTAAAATCTGTTCTCTTAAAATTTTAGAGGGGAATGCTAGTGAAATTTGTAAAACCAAGCATCACAAAATTATGTAGTGATATTTTGAAAGTCCACTATCATGAGAGGAGTAATCAAAAAGATGATGTTGATATCTTAATTGGAAATGGAACACTGAAAGTAATCCAAGATTTTAACATCCATGATAAAAATGAATTTTATGAAAACGTCAGAAGCTATTTCATAGCAGCATGTGACTACATGCACAATAAATTTCCTTTTGAGTTAGAAGTGTTACATCATGCAGAGGTTACACAAATATCGAATTTTGAAAATGCATCATTTTCCAGCTTAAAATATTTTACAGAAAAATTTCCTGTTCTTTTGTTCAATAATACAGAAGATGAAGCTGTTGATGCTTTACAAACAGAATTCAGTGAGTTCCAGGCTTTCGAAGTTCCACAAACTGTGAGTAATGAAGGTAGCATTGATGCACAATGGGCAGCCATAGGTAAAATAAAAAATGATACTTGTGAATTAAAATTTAAACGACTTTCTCAGGTTATGCTGTCAATACTTACGATCCCTCACAGTAATGCAGCATGCGAGAGAGTCTTCAGTCAAGTGAAGAAAATTAGAACTGACTTCAGGTCAACCATGTCTGATGACACATTAGAAAATTTACTAATAGTTAAATGCAGACAACATGTGAAATGTTACGAGAATGTATTTGACAAAAAATTTCTCAAATGCAAAATCTTGCACTACAGCATTTGTAAATTCTAAGAATTAATATTGCATTTAATACAGTTTAATCCTCTATTATTATTAATTTAATAAATACTTAATTTCCTCATTGTGCCTGTTTTTCATAAATTATGTATGATTTTGTTTAATTAAAACATGGTGGCCTACTTACCTTGGAGCGATTGCCTGAATTTTTCACTTGGGGATTTGGCACCTATGGTATTTTCGTATTGAAATAAAAAGAAATGCTTATAACTAGTAAAATTTGACACTGGTCGGAATATACGAAATACAAATGAAGAAGGATAAAGACATTTACCATCTGCAAAAATATTCAGAAATTTAGCGAATATTTTGCAGTGATAAATATTCGACAATCAAGTACCTGGATATATTAACCAGTCAATCTTTGTACGTTGTTGTTAGAAATGTCTACGGACAGGCTATCCTGTGTCTTTTAAGGAAGCTAATTGTTGAGAGGTGTAGGATTGTGAGGTTTAAAGAACATCTAACTTTTAATCATTGTTGCAAAACGGAGAAACTGGTCCCAAAAGCTTTACGAATCAGACCCCTTGTTCAAACGACAGAGGGCCGCCGTATTGCCCTAAGGGCTAGCCTTCAATTTGTAGCAGCGAGGATTTCTTTGTGCCATAACAAAATCTATAACTCCAGGCTTGTGGCTGCCAGTCTTCACCAGCGCTTGGAATCTGTTCTTAGTAATGATGTTTTGACGACCTTAGATTCTGAAATCATCAGAGAAGAGACGGAGACCAGAGCTAAGTTTCGCTTGTGCCATGATGGAAAACTGGATAGGTTGAGAGCTGAACGAGGAGGGAATAAGCCATCTCGAGGCAAATTCAATCCAAATTGGGTTCGAAATCTTTCCAGCCAACGTCTTAGCACTGATGAAATCTCTGTATTGTCTCGTGGAATGAATTTCGCACCTGCGCCTTCATTTATTCCTATTCCTAAGATTCTTTCGGCAGTCGAGCCGGTTCTAGGAAGAATGGAGGCTGATGCAGCTGCTGAAATACGTTGTGAAATTTCGCAAGTGCTACGTAGAGGACGAGTACCAGAAAGTAATCTTTCGCTTGGCGAGAGGAAGGCGGTAATAGATCTGAAAGGCCGTGATGACATTGTGGTTTTGCCAGCTGATAAAGGACGATGTACTGTGGTTATGGATAGATCGACTTACGATGTAAAGGTACTGAACTTACTATCTGATGTTGATGCGTATTGTATAGTGAAGAGAGATCCGACTGGAGGTATAGAGAGGCGCACGAATGGTCTGTTGCTTAAACTATACAGGGAATTGAAAATTGATGGGTCCTTGTACTTGTGACTTCGTTGCAGTTTAGGGAGAATACCCCTCTTTTATGGTCTTCCTGAGATTCACAAAGATGATATACCTCTTCGTCCTATTCTGATTTTTGCAGCTCTCCGATTTACGCATTATCTAAACACCTAGCTGGATTTCTGCATCCTTTGGTTGGACTAACAGCGGCTTCTGTATCCACTACTGAAGATTTTATTTCTTCTGTTAGTGACTTACAAATCGGTACGGAAGACGTTATGATATCATTTGACGTAGTTTCACCATTCACTTGTATACCAACTTCCCTTTCGATTTCAACAGCTCTAGAAAAACTGAAGAACGACGACTCTCTCGCTGCACGTACCAAATTGACAGCTGAAGATATTTGCATTCTTTTGGAATTCTGTTTGGACCTGACGTATTTTAGCTTCAATGGGACCTTCTACAAACAGGGACAGGGGACCGCAATGGGTTCCCCCGTTTCTATTGCTGTAGCTAACCTGTGTATGGAGTCTTTGGAGATGGACATTTTGGACTGCGACGAGTTTAGTGTTAAGGTCTGGAGAAGGTATGTCGATGATACTTTTGTCGTTCTTTCGAAGACAGAGGTGGACAGCTTTCACCGTTTCCTTAATGACTTAAACCCCCATATTCAATTTACCTTAGAGGTAGAACATGAGGGATGTTTGCCATTTTTGGACGTGAGGGTCACCAGAGGAGACAATGGAAGCTTGTCAACCTCTGTGTATCGAAAGCCAACTCATACGGACCGGTACTTGGATTTCCGCTCGTATCATCCAACTTACCACAAAGCTTCTGTTGTGAGGTCTCTGACACGTCGGGCCCTCAAACACAACAACAATGTTGAGTTGAAAGATGCTGAGGTATGGAAGGTAAGGAGAGCGCTTGTAGATAATGGCTACCCGAGCAAGTTTATCGCTCGAAGATCTAATAATGGACATAGAGAACTTGTTGAGGAGAGACAGACTAGAGGGACGGTTGTTTTGCCATATGTGGAGAGGACTTCTGAGGAGATTGCGCGTATTCTTAGGAAATCTGACATCAGGACTTACTATAAACCTGCATCGACTTTGCGTGACCTGTTGGTGAGAGTGAAAGATCGAGTTCCAATGGATGAATTGACTGGAACAATTTACCAGATACCCTGCAAAGACTGCGAAAAAGTATACACTGGCGAGACGGGAAGAACTGTTTGTACTCGTAAAAAAGAACATCATCGTGCTGTGGAGAAAGGTGAGATGACTAATCTTCTGGCAGAACATGCCTGGGAGAAAGGTCATGTTCCTGATTGGAAAAGTACAAAAGTTCTTCATAAAAATGTAACTTCTCGCTATTGTAGACTTTTTCTGGAGTCTTGGGAGACTTTTCGAATGCGAAGTAAGGCGATGAACATCGCAAAATCGATGCCTGAACCTTACCGCATTTTTGCTAGGAGATGGGGGAAAACCAGTTTCAGACAGGGGGAATTACCAAGTGGGGAACAGTTCTTAGAAAATCCAGATTCAGGCAGGGGGGAAAACCCGAGTGCGGGATAGCTTTGGGGAAAACCAAAGTTGGGGTATAAATACCGAACACCTACACTTCCTTGACACTTTCGCTTGATGAAGGGAACAGTAGTTCTCGAAACGTTGCGAATATTTTTGCAGACGGTAAATATCTTTTACCTTCTTCATTTGTATTTCGTATATTCCGACCAGTGTCAAATTTTACTAGTTATGGTAAGCCCTGGTCAATCTTTGTACGTTGTTGTTAAAAAGTAACCTTTTCCCAGGTGTTAATGACTCGATAGCCATGTTAAGTTTGATTCTCCTTCAATGTAACCTATTGTAGTTTTCAGACATAAAACTATGAAAAAATTATTTTAATTTCTTAAAATGTTACCAAAGCTTTTAAATGAAGGCAGTATAAGTTGTACAAGGTATGGGATTCTGCAGTAAAAGTTGTGTAGGGTGTGCGTACCAACTAACTGTTCACAGGAGTTGGTTCTCTAGGCCTTGTAGGGTTTGGATTCTTTGGAAAATTGTGGGTCCCGGCGCTTCATCATCCTTGTGCTGTAAAACTCCTGTAAAAGTATATTTGATTGTTAAAAAAACAATATAGATGCATATATATTAAATTTGTGTTCTAAGGTATATTCTATATATATGCAGAAATTATTTCTGAAGTGGAAAGTATTTGCACCGAGTTATGCAATACCAAATTTGATGAGAAAACTGTCGAAGATGTTGCTAAAATTTGCCATATCTTAAAAACGCAAGGACAAGATCTTGAATCATTCATGGAAGGTAAGTACAAATTTGACGTAACTTTCCACTTCTCATAAAACACAGTACATGTGACAAATCATAGCATGATCTTAAGAGGTAGTCATTCCATGTCAAATTAACACAGTTTGGGGTCAGTCTCTCTTGGCCTCCTAGATTTTGGTGAAACTTGGTGTATCAAGTGTCTTTACATAGTTATGAATGAAAAACATAAAAAAAATTTTGTTTCGTTCGAAAGTTAAATATGAATTATTTAAATTTTTATTAAAAGTTGCGACTTCCTAATTAAAAACTGCGACGAAATAGTTAACTACCATTTCTCTGGAACCAGAGAAGGTACAAACCTGGGTAATACCTCATTTTAAAGCTCTTTTGAAAGGCTTAGTTTGACATGTAACATGACAGGAAGTACAATTAAAAAAAGTTTTTAAAAATTGAATTAAATTTTTTTCAAAAACGACAATTTATATTAATTTTGAAGAAATTTACAAAATTACTTTATAATACCCTCTTACATCTCCCAAAGTTTCATTTTAGGATCAAGTGATATGGAGAGTACAAGTTTCACATATATAGGAAATATCTAATGTATCGTATTTAGTTTTTCATAAAAGTATAGTTTTAGACAAATCTAGCTGACTTACTAGTTGTTTTGGAAATTATGCTAATATTTAATAAAAAACTAAGTACATCACAACTAAGAAAATGAATTCAATTTATAAGAAAATATTTGTTTCGTCAGCTTACCTTAAAAGGTGATTTTTTTTTTTTATGTTGGTTGTGGTGCCTGTAAAGTCAAGGTTCATAGTCTTTTATTTAGTCTAGGAAATGTTTAGTGATTTCTGCGATCTTTTTCTATTCACCTTTTGGTAGAGTGCAAGTCCGTCCGTCCAGTTGGTGTGAAAGGATTTACTTTACAAATTACATCTGTAGAAGAAATCCAGAGCAAATCAAGTGGTGAAGGGTAAGAAAAAGGTCCTGATGTATGGAGAAATGTAACTTTCACATTTTCATTTTTCCCTCAAAATATAGCTCAACCACCATCTGCTGTTGTATATACAAATGACATACTTATTCAATTCATTAATGCCTAATTTCTGTCCTTGAGGGATAGCTAGTTGATAATGGGGTAAATGAAAATGCCTTGTCATAAACTTGTTCCGCACTGTGAGGGAACAAAAGCATGGAGCTTTTGTGTTCCTGGAATTGCCATAATCTGAGTGAACCGCGCTACTGCTCATTGTAAAGGCCCATGTGATGGGGTAGAAGGAACTTAAAAGGGAGGGTTAGCGAAGACAAGTCTACAAAGGCCATACTAAAATCAGATTATGACCCCTTTTCAACTTTACAAGGTGGTGCATAAGTTTGTTGACAAAAATCAAAGTGTGCATGCTGAAAGACACACGCAGCGAGAAAAGGAAAATAATTTGCATGTTGCTAGCTTAAATATAGCTTTTATAAAGACCAAGTTTGTTGAGCCTAAGGTAAGTATTACTGATTTTATACTAGGATGAGTGAATTACATTGATTATCCATGCATTTCTATGCGGTGAGCGTCAGGCTGACATTTGGAGGCGTCTGAAAAAGACAACATTTCGCGTCAGTTGACATCCAAACCCATTAAACGATAGAAGGAGACCGGCAGTGTCGCCGACAGACACTGCACTAGTCGACCACCTGCCGTTCAGATGCCACGTTAAATCAAACTGTGAATGCTCGAATTTGCCGCAATCATCGATTACAAAATAAGCTGGCCTCCTAAATGAAATTTCACATAGATCAGTTCAAAGAATTATGAAGAATAATCTGGGACTAAGACCTTTCAAACGAAGTGAAGTTCACAATTTGACGATGAAGCAACGTAGGTCTAGACTCGAAAGGTCGAAGGCATTGCTTTGGCGGTACGCTAATGAAGATGTGGAAAAATATTGGTTATCCAGGAATGCATGAACGCTCAAAATGACAGGGTTTACGTATCAAGTCTCGCAGATATTCCTCAGAATGTAAGAATTGTTCAACGCTTTCAGAAGCCTGAGTCTGTGATGGTTTGGGGAGCCATCTCCTCTTTGGGTACTCTACCCCTCGTTTTTGTGGAACCCGGAGTAAAAATTAATGCTGCTTACTACTGGAACAAAATATTTGAGGGCCATCTGAAAGACCCTCAAATATTTGGTCCCGGACTGCCTTGAAGACTCCACTTCGATTTGCTGCCAGCTGTGAAATATGCAGTGTTATTCATTTTTTGACAGCAAAAAAGGAATTGGCCGTGGGCATTCATCGTCAGGTATGCAGTGTTTATGGTGAAGATGTCATGTCTGAGCAAATGGTTCATTGAAGGCAGAGAAAATGTTCATAATGATGAACCTACCGCTAAGCTGGTACGATTCCTGCTGTGCGCTAGGTCATTCAAGGAACGACAAACACGTACAGGGATGCACTGGTGTCATCATTTAAAGTCAACTGAAAACCAATCCACGATCGATTTTCCACATAGATTAAATAAACAGCATGGAAGAACACCATGGGCTGGCTGATGCTCCAACAAGAGTCTGCCTGACACCATTGAATGGGTACAGAATGTGGTAAAATGTGTAAAATTTTTTAACGATAACTCGGAAAACACCCCTCACTAACGATTCTGCAAATTGTCAAACAAACAAAATGGCGTCTCGCAAATAATCAAGGATCGTAAACTTACGATTTTTTAGACAACAAAAACATCGTAAAGTTACGATAAAAAAAATCGTAAGTGGTCGACAGGATAATACATAAGTACTGATTTTACTACTATTTTAGCCCTTTATCTCGGTTGTTTGGTGATTGAATCTCTGGGGCCGCTATAATAAGGAAATGCTGTTTCTTCTAGTTTATTGTTTTAAAATTTAGTAGAAGGGTTCGTAATTTTGAAAAATGTAATAACTTATCGTTCTCCCTCCTCTTCCCCAAATATAATTGGGTTCTAAAGATGATTTTGTGTTTCTGTGCGTGTGTTTTGTTTTGTTTTCTTAAAATTGAGTTAAATCTAAAGAATTTTTTTTTCACTACACATTTTGGGCTATCGTTAGTTTAATTGGATATCTATTGTAGAAAGAATTATGATTCCACTTCTTTCTTAATTTTTACCTTCCGTGTCTATACTAATGAATCATCTCTATTATTTCCACTTCTAATTATATCCAGTTCTGGATAGCAGGGGCTTTGTCAGACCTCAGTCTTTGCCTCTTGCTACCTAGACAGGTGAACGTAATATCATTATCACCTTATGTAAATAATTGTATCAGTCTGAATAAAGTCTAATTTGACTTATCACAGCCTTTTTTATTTTCTAATTATAATATCGTAGGTGCAAGTACCCATCAATGCAGAGCTTTCGAAATTATTGTGGGAGGAGGGGCTATGCACATATTATGAACATTTATACATTGCAATATATATGTAAAATTGTAATTTATTTCAAATATCCTACAGGCCCATATAAATCTATGCCTATATAAATATCTGCGACAGCATACAGTATCCAAAAAGAAACCGTTGCAAGAGTTACTAGAAACCCAGACAGCGGGGAAGCCAATCCAAGTGTGTTATCACCCAAATTGCTGGTGGTTGCACAGCAATGTTGAATCTAACCAAAAATCGTTGAAAACTCCAAGTAATAAAATATTTTTTTAAAAACAAAGAACATATGGAAGAGTGGGGTAAAGAAACAGATATTTGGTTGTGGGTGCGTTTTTTCTATTTCTTTCATTTCTGCATTAAAAATTTTTTTTCTTTTTATTTTTTAGGCAGGCATGCTGCCCACTGCTGACTACATCCATTGTTAACATTGCGATGTTAGACTGACGATATATCACAATGTCAAAAACGTAGCATCGTCCAGGCCTACCAATGTCCCACACACTCCGACAAAGTCAAGCCCCACCACAAACGACATAGTTGCACAAGCAGGAACCAAGACCCGCCAGACCTCGACCACAGCAAAGAGGTGCCCACACATCACCAAAGCTGAAACCAAACCTTGTACACTGTCTAAATACAGAATATCGTAGTCATAGCTCCAAAAGCAGCCTTTAAAAAATAAATAAATAAAAAATGAGGCTTCAAGCACCCCTTCCTGGTATGACCGTGACACAAGGCATTTTATATGCCCTCGTGTACACCAGTTCTGAATATGGAATATCGTAGTCTTAGCTCCAATAGTAGCCTAGAAAAATGTGAGGTCTCCAGGGTCCTACCCTGATACATCCCGGGCAAGCGACCTCACATATGCTCCCTGAATGTGGAATATCTTAGACGTACTTCCAGTAGCAGTCTAGAAAAAGGGTGGGGGACTCCAGGGCTCTCCGATACAGTCCTGACATGTCTGTAGATTTTTTAACCCTAGAGTTTGGCAATACTGCCAGAACAGGTATTGACCATTTGATGAAAGAGCCCCAACCCGAAATTCAGGTGGTATTTTTGTAACAATGTTGTGGTCATGGGTGTGTGGGGTTTTTTTTTTCCGATGCTTAAGCCTAACATATGTACACTATTAAAATTAATTTTTTTGCAAAATTTCACCTAAATAATTTTCCGATTGTGTTAGTGTTAAAATTATTTAAACATGAAAGTTAATTAAAAATTATACTAGAAGTTAGGCAATAATAGGGGGAGGGGAACTAAAATTATTGCAAAATTGTTCGAGTAAAGCCTAAAATTCACAATTTTTACAGGAAACAGTGCAGAAATTCATGCTGTTATAAAATTACTGCGTATATACGATTACTCCCTTTTGGGCTGGATGTGACCTCTATTAAACATAGTTGTGTGTAAACGTATAATGGTTATCAACTAAACTGTTGTCTTGACTGGAATCATCCACCTTGCTTAGGTCTCCAGTCAGTCATCTTCCATTACTGAAAACGTAGCAGCCCTTTCCTAGGAATATGAAGCTGCATCTGTGGCCACATTTCCTAATTGACTGCGCAATCAAAAATGCAATTCATGTTGATGACTCATAACTCAATCTTAAATTATATGAAAGAACCTTTTTGAATATGAAATCTAATATTAGGGAATTGAAGGATTTTAAAGTAATTAGAAAAGCTTTGAACATTGTGAAGTCTGATTAATTATTATTAATTTTTTTTTTCCTGAATTCAAGTTACAGTAGTGTGGTAATGCCCATACCACATGGAAAGAAATGACAATAATTGTATATTTATCCAGAGTGTCTACTCATCTGGAAAAGTCAGGGAAGTTTTTTCTGACTGGAAAAGTCAGGGAAATTTGAAATACAAAGGCCAAAGTCAGGGAAATTTGAAATACAAAGGCCAAAGTCAGGGAAATTTGAAATTCATTGTTATAATAAATAACTTATTAAAATAATTTTCCTGAACTGTGCTTTTCATACCACATTACCTACTGAAAAACTTGTACTTTTGACTAAACTTCTTCCAAAAGTTACCATTTTTCACCAAAACTAATATAATTTATATAAAATTATTAAGCCTATATATTTCTCAGGAGAAAATGTTTGCCAAATATATAACTAAAACTTGAAAAACAAAAAGTGTTTTTAGCTAAATTATCCAATCTGTAAGGGATTTTGATCATACCAATCTCCTTTGCCTTATAACAAACTTTTACACACACACACATTTTAAAATATTCATTCAAAAAAATTCATTTCAGTTCAATTCGTTCAGTTTCAAAAAAATTCATTTTAAAATATTCACATACACATTTTAAATGAAATAGAAGATGAAGCATCAGCTTTGCGATTATATAGTTAAACTCTTTTATAATGAACTTGAAAAGGGCCGAATGGAAATGTTGCTGTAAATATTTAATTAGTGCAAGTTTTTAGTGTAAAGAAATACACTTTTTAATACAGCTTTTGAATTTGTAAATTCACTATAATTGAGTTATAAATGGCTTTGGGGTTTGCGTTAATCGATTTCCTGGCCTTGAAACTTATTTTGATTGCGCATATTTTAGTGCATTGTGTGTTGTTTACTGTAATTAGTAACTGGTAATCGATTAAGATTTGGTCTGGAAACTGGAAAAGTCAGGGAAGTTTGAAATAGAATTTGGGTAGACACCCTGATTTATCCTAAGGCTCATACATTATTCTGTTACGATGGATGCTTATGTTAAAATTATTTTATTAACAGATAGGCTGGACCACTATTTTGTCACCTTGCAGAATGTGGCTAACCAAGACCGTCTTGATGCACTTTCACGTTTAAGGCTGATTGAAGTGATCGAGATCAAAACTGTGGGTTGGAAGGTCAGCACGAATCTGCGAAATTACTTCAAAAAGAAATTTGCTGATCTTGAGGTAAATATAATTTTTATTATATAAATTGATATAGTTCGATGGGGTTTCTTTTTCTGCTGCAAAAGCAGTTCAGTGTTTACAATCTTTGAGTTAACTATACTTTATTTGACTTTCACTAAGCTTTGTATGCAAATGTATTTTGGTTTGAAGATGATTTTCTCAGGTAACTTGCCATATATCTTTGACTAGAAATTCATTAAAATTATGTAAAGGTAGAAAATTAATAATTTTGGTTATACGGTTTGTGTGCACATATATACATATACTGTAGAACTCTAGTTATCCAGATTGATTTGAGTAAAATCCGCATTTTAAAAGTGTCTTATTGGCGAATGGTAAAGTGTGATAATGTAGGGATAGTGGATTCATGAATGATGAGTCACCAGTCTTGTCACTTTTTTAGTGTGGCTTTGGCCTTCGGTTGTGTCGTTTGTTGTTGCATTCCATCTTTCCTGTTCCATTTTATGTACATGCTGTATTTGTTTTACTGTGCAGTATGGCCTCTAAAAGGAAACGTTTTATCGTTGGCAAAGAAAATAAAAACCATTGAACAATTAGACAAAGGAGTGTCTGGTAAGCAATTAGCTGAGATGTATAGCATGGGAACATCAACAATTTCGGACTTTAAAAAAAGGGGGCCTTTAATTTCAAATTTTGTGTGTATGTGTCCTCGAGAGTGAAGATGGGTTCATCAAGAGCAGCTGTGAAAATGGCAGAGAACAAAGAACTGGCATAAGCTGTATTCAAGTGATTTCTGCAGCAGCGAGCAGTGGGAAATCCTCTTTCTGGGCCGATCGTTTGTGAAAAGGTGAATCTTTTTGCCAAGAAAATTGAAGGTTTTTCTTTTATGGTGAGTAATCGATGACTATGGAATTTTAAGTCAAGGCACAGTATCCATGAATTAGATGTAACTGGCTAGAAGTAGGGATGTGACCTAATACCCAGCTAGCAAGAACGAATTTAAAATACTTCACAAAATATTCAACTAGCAAGGCCAAATACTAAATATTCTGCAACCAGAGACCAATTTTTCTATGAAAATAAACAAAATGTATGTCATGTTTTAAATTGAGAATAAAATTAAATACATTTTTTTTTTCTTAAATTTAATTTTATATCGCAAAGTATTCAGCTAGCTTCAAGGCCGAATATTCAGCCTTGAGGCTAGTCGAATACTTGGCTATATAAAATTTTAAAAAGTTTTCATTTTAGTCTCAATTTAAAACATGACAAAGACATTTTGTTTATATTCATAGTGAATTTTAGAGAGAAATTGATATTTGGTTGCAGAATATTTAGTATTTGGCTTTGCTAGTCGAATATTTTGTCTTATTCCTAGCTAGAAGCTGTCAGCAGATCCTAAAGTATCAGAAAACTTTATTGAAAGATTCAAAATGAAAAATCTTACGATGCTGAATTTTTATGTAACGCAGATGATAGGCCTTATTCGAAAGGCTTACCTAGAACAACTTTTAACTTCTAAAAGGGAATTTAGTGCTCCTGGTTATAAGGTTAGTAAAGACCGTGCAGTCCTGCTAAATTTGCCAACTCTACAGAAAACGACAAAATACCCCTTCTGTTGGTAGGCAAATCGAAAAAACCCTTTCAGGAATATAAAGGAACTTCCCTTCTTTTACAAGAAACAATAAAAGGGCTGGATGACATTATCGAATGGTACGATGAAATTATCTTACCAGAAGTAAAAAAAAGCCTTAGGAAAAGAAGGCATTAAGGTGGTGGTAATCATTGACAATCACCCATCCATCCCACTGAACACCACCTTGAAAATGGACATTTCAAAACATTTCTTGCTACTAAACGTAACTAGTTTTTTTCAACCAATGGACCAGTTGGTTATCGAACCTATGAAGTGCATTTACAAAAAACAACTGTTAAGGAAACTTTTGATTGAAAATGAAAGCATTGTGGCTCATTACAAAAAGATTGATTTAAAAGTCTGTTCTTACATGATAGTGGAAACACGTAGAATGGTGAAGTCAACCATATTAAGAAAAGCTTGGAACAAATTGAAGGGCATTTCAACTGAGGCGGTGATACAGAAAGAAAGGAATGGCCATGAAAAGCAGGAGGAAGAGGACAGAGTATCAGTTGAGGATATAAGAAACATCAGTGAAAATTCCTAGATGTTCTGAGTACAGTGCAGAGAACGTAGACAAGTGGCTGGTGTGCAATTCTTCGGACCCTAGATTCCAAATTCTTAGTGATAATCAGGGGTAGAAAAAACTCAAATAAATTCAGCAGCCAACACTAAGCAATGTATATACAGGGTCTTTATAATTAAAGTTCCACTTTGAAATGGCCATAAAATGAAAACTACTGGACCAAATGTTATCAAACTTGGTAATAGCTTACAGGAGGTCATGGGATTTTATTTTCTGTCAAAAAAAAAAATAAAAGTTAAAAAATCACCACCAGCAGGAATGGCACTGTATGCAATATTGTTAAACGAAATAAGACATGAAGACATCGTTTTAAAACGTTTTTAATCGTTTCTAAAACGTGTTACAAAGCATGTTGAATGTGGCGTCCACCATTTTCTGAAAGCAAGTTAAATCGCATTACTGCGTTCTCAACAGCAGCTCTTAGCATATCAGGAGGAATGTTGCGGACATGTCGGTGTATCGCATCTTTCAATTCCGCCAAATTGTTTATGTTATCAATATAAACAATTTTCATAACCCCACAAAGAGTTTCATTT
>QLNU02015360.1:155478073-155491541 GCA_006491805.2 Dysdera silvatica | reverse complement strand
ACACAATTAAAGTATCATTTAGACATTTTAATTGACAAATTGTACCAATGTATAGTCAAATCATAAATGTGCATAAAGTGAGATCTTTTTCATAAAATTAGTCATCTTTTAATCACCTTTTCGTAAAATTAGTCATCTTTTAATCACCTTTTCGTAAAATTAGTCACCTTTTTGAAAGCTACAAGTGCTCCTCACCCTGCTTAACATTTAAGCTTTAACTTTTAATTGACTTACATTAAATGGACGGAAGTAGATAAAAAGCAGAATAATGGTAGCAAGCTACCATTTAGCTTCGGTACCAATTAGTACTGTGCCCAATATCACATTTTTCTTGGGAATGTAAATTGGTGGCATGACTTACCAACCAATCATGTGTATAGTGCACCTTTGTGTGTATGTTTCTTCAAGTACTGTATACTTAAATACTTTCATTTTTCAAATATTAAATTAGTTTTTATTTTATATAAATCGAACACTACGCAGATTAAATCAAACAACAATGTCAATCAATCAACGTTTATTGGCGTAGTGATACCAACGCCGATGGTATGGCGTGATTAGATGGTGAAACGTTCGAAAGAAAATAAATATTTCTGCCTTCGGTGGGACCTGAACTGATTTTGTTGGTATCACTACGCCAATAAACGTTGATTGATTGACATTGTTGTTTGATTAAATTAGTTGTTTGTGATATGGCATGAATTTCTTTATTCAAACTTATTTTTTAAATATATTTGAAACTAAGCTCCGAATTGAAAAAATTGTATCTACAAAAGGGGTTTTTTTTTTTAAACAAGGGACAAGATTAAAAAATGTGGGTTTCCCTTTTTTTTTTTTAAATTGTTTTGATCTTCAAATGACCTTGAGGACGACCCCCAAATAAAACGGATAATGAAAAACACTTTTCCCCTTCAAGCCAATCAAATTTTGTTTGAAACTTTTTTTTTTGATATTTTGTATTGAGTTAAATGGTCCATTCTGTATATGCAGTGTGGTGACAGAATGGAGAAATCAGGGAATTTTGCCACTGTGGAAGAAAAAGAGAGAAATGACAGGGAATTTCAGTAAAATTACTGCCTAATCGAGAAAATTTGTCTCACATTTTTCGTGATTTGTGCGTGAAATATTACTGCAATGCTAATTTCCTCAAGTTCAGGATACCACCTGCATTAGAAGTCCACCCTTCCTTTTACTGCCTTCTATGATGTTTGTGAGAGTGGTGGTTTCCAAAGGAGGCACTGTATTCCCAGTCAGGGCATACTAAGTATGAAACTCCAACAAGAGCAGTTTGACAGAATCGATGATGGTCCAAGAAGTGATTCCTCGAGAGTTCAGATCCTTAGCAAATTGTTATTCTCTATGAGAAAATAATAGATTCTTACTACAACGATCTCCACAGGGCTGCTAAAACATGTAAATATATAACATATACAGCATTTCTCTCTCTCCAAATATGCTTTTCATGGAAGAATAATTAAATTAACTTAGAGTAAAATGTAGTGAAATGAAGTTCAAAAATTGACGCAGAATGCATTACTACAGAAATTCTGTGGTTTTTGTTAAAAGTCAAAATTTTTGACAAAAGTGCTACTCCCTATATTTTAATTTTGAATTCTCCGCATTTAAAGTGCTTATTTATATGTAATAGGAAAAAAAAATTGAGCCTGTGGAGATTTTCTGTTGAACAAATTATTTACATTGACAATTTTAAGAGATCTTAATTTCATTCAAAGAGAGTATTCTTAATTTCATAATAATGGATTTTTAATTGTATTGGTATTTTTTGTCGTTAGAATCTACTGTAAGTACTGTACATATAATTATGGGCTATTTTGTGAGCTTGGAGGATTTTGTTAGCATTGCCAAACTGTCATACATCTGCAAATTTGACAATTCGTACCAAAAAGAAAGAAAAGTCATTGTACTGATACATTAATTGGTCATAAATTTTGCATTTACGTTCATCAATCTGGGCAAGTATATAAGCAAAATGCATTTTTCTCAAAAATGGAATTTTGTACATTTGTAACTGGTATGGTGGTAACAGTGTTATTCATGTGCTTCCCAAATGTTGCCATTGATAAGTATGTCTCTATCAAAGTTCTGAGACAAATGTGTAGCTTAAAGTATACTCTGTTATTGTTTATTGTTCTGTTGAATAATTTGTTTAAATTGTAGGAGACACAAAAAATCGAGATGCCATCTTTTTCACCGCAAAGCAATTCTGGTCTCGTTTCTCAAGCTTCCACGGAATGCGATTCCCCTATTCAAGTGCCAGTAGCACCAAATGATTTATCCCCATCCTTTATGTGGGATATCCCATGAGTCCCACTTAAAAAGTAAATGTGCGCAGAATTTTTATTTTTTGAATTATTTTTATAAAATTCAAAATTTTTGACTGCTAAATTCAATTCTATTTTCATTAAACTGTTGTATAATAAAATTTCATTTTCATCTAAAAATGAGCAAAGTCATACTTTTTTTAGGAATGCATTCAGTCGTCCAGTTCTTCTCCTTTATGAATCTGCCGTTTTGAGTCAATCACTTTGGGAATGTATTTTCAGTTATTCCCATCCCTTCCCTACAAGTGAACCTTCACTTTTAAGAATTTATAAATATAGGATCAGCAAACTGGAAGATTATTATAGTACATATATACAGGGTGGTCAAAAGCAAAAGAAACTTCCACTATTTACACGATTCTAATCCCTTGATTTCTAAAGCAGTGGTTCCCTGACCTGGGGATCGTGAACAGATTTCAGGGGGGGGAAGTCACCACAACTATTTTTAGTTGCAATTATTTTTATAAGGAATTTCATACCAAATGTTTCCAACGCTTTTATATTTCAACATGGCTACACACATTGCAATATTCTACTAATGTATTTATACAAGTCAAACACTACGCAGATTAAATAAAGCAACAATTTTTATCAACGTGTTTTAGGCATAGTAATATTAACGCCGATGTTATGGCGTGGTTAGATGGTGAAATGTTTTTTGCCTTCGGTGGGACACGACCTTCCACAGTCCAGGCGGGAGCTCTATCAACTGAGCCATGAACGATAGACATTCAATCTCCTATGAACGTATTTAAAGACTATTTTCCGAAACCGGATATTTCGCCGAATGAGGCAGTACATGGACTGCTTTTTAAACCAAATTGCGAAGAGATCGGTATTAAATTCGTCAAAAAGCCTGTTGCAGTATATATTTATATATATAAATATATATATTTATACAAGTTAATCACTACTGATTAAATTAGCAACAATTTTATCGGCGTCTTTTAGGCATAGTAATATTAGCAACGATGGTATGGCAGTTGGATCGTGAAGATTCACAAGAAAAATGTTTCACCATCTAACCATGCCATAACTATCGGCGATAATACTAACGCCTAAACAAAAGGATGATAAAATTGTTGTAATCTAATGTTGTTAACTTTATTACTATTACATTAATGTTTATAATTAATATAATTTTGTATTTAATGTGTTTTCTTTACTCTGTTAAAAATGCTTTTATTATGTAAACGTGGCAGCGGCAAACAAAGGGGAGATCGCGGATCTTTTGGTTACTATAAAAAGGGGGTCGCAGATTACTTGGCTACTATAAAAGTGGGTCGCGGCTTGAAAAAGGTTGGGAACCACTGTTCTAAAGCAGTGATATGTAGACTTTGAACCATATGGGATCCAAATATATACAGGTAAAAAGTAATTGTATTTTAATTTAATTATTTTAAATAAAATTTTAATAGTAATTGTAATTTAGAGCCCACAAATGTCAGACATTTCCAAATAATGTGATATTTTTATTTTCTCATCATGATCAGCATGTGTAGAAACCATAAAAACTGTTAAGATGTGTTTTTTAAACTAAAAAGACTGAGAAATGTGTTCAACTTCAATGAGAATTTACAGAAAAATGAAAAACTGAATAAACTTTTAATCACTCATTTGCTTTAAAACAAATTATAGAACATTTGCCCCCTTTTTTTTTTTAAATGCATATTCCATGTAATATACCATATGCTTTCCTCATGTCAATGATGCCCTGTACACAATCTGTCATTGCCTTTGATGGCAGATATATCGAATATTTATGATTAAAGCCTCATTTACATCTACCTTGTGTCTTGGAAAGGGACTTGTGTTTTTTGGCCATCCTATTTGCAGTAGAGAATTAGGGACTATATATATTTATTATGCATAACTATTCACACGTATGCGTTTAAGGCCCTTCAGTGATAACATTGTGTAGAGCAGCGGTCGCCAACCTTTCGGACCTCACGAACCACTAAATTCATAATTTTAAATCCCGCAGACCACATTCCGTGAATTTACTGCAATATAAAGGTGGAAATTGTCATTCAGAATATGAGAATTTCTTAGAATATTATTTTTGTTTTATTATTAATAAAACATTAAAATGCACATAATGTCCAGATTTTTCTGTGGATCACATGTTGGTGACTGCTAGTCTAAAGCAGTGGTCCACGGACCACTTGTGGTCTGAAGAATAATCTGGACATTTGCATTTTTAATGTTTTATTAAAAATAAAATAATCTAAGAAATTTTCTCATTCTGAATGACAATTTTTGCCTTTATATTGCACTAAATTCACGAAATGTGGGCCGTGCGATCCGAAAGGTTGGCGACAGCTGGTCTAGAGCACTATTAATCTTGGTTTGACTTCCTACAGTGCCAAGAAAAAAAAGGCTTACTAACTGCTCACTGTAGTCCAATAGTTGGTTTCCTAGGCCTCAAGATGTTCATATTCTTTAGGACGTTCTAGGTCCCGGTGCAGCATAACCTTTTGCTGTCCTTTGTGTCATAAGACATATTTATTAAGGATGTATGTACATTATATGTTTAGGACTATGTATATTATTTATTAATTCACTGAATAACGATGTTTTAATGATATGTTGCATATACATCCAACTCATGATAAAAGTAGTGTCATTCAATTTACAGGATTCATACATCCTTAAAAGTACTTATTTTCTGCAAAAAGTACTTTACTTTATGCTCCCGTTCTTCAACATGTCACTATGGTATGTTTCAATTTTGATTATTATGGCTGGCATTCTTCTCACAGTATGAATCAACACAAAGAATATTGAATTCACACCATATGCAGGTTGTGCTGTGCCTTTTATGAACACTGGGAACATGCATAGAGGAAAACTCCCTCGAGGGAATATGCCTAAAGGAAAACCGTTAGGAAATTTTGTAAAACATTTCTTTGGAATATTGGAATGGCCAGTGCACCACCCCCTTCCCAAGCCTAAATTTAAAGTGTGAGGTGCCTTGGGTGCAGTGATTTTTTAGTACCCCCTCTCTGCCATACTATATATTTTGTAAATGAGTATCCGTTAAGAGTGATTTTAGTGTACACATGCAGTGTTCATCCCAGCTACTTTTATGAGGTGAACCCTCTTACCCAGCTTTCAAAGTTAAGCTAGCCACCCAACGAAATAATTTGCAGTGTAAAGTTGTGGAAGCGGACATTCATGATTACCTTATACGCATTATTATAAAATAATCGTTTTTGTTGGTGAATTTATTTTATTTGATGACGGAATTGATTATTTTTTGGGTATTTGGGAAAGGTACAGTGTAATGTTGAGATGAGCTCTAACGAAACTATTGATCAAAGCAGATTGATTTTTATATGGCAGGGGTAGGCAAATACAGCTCTTTATTGATTTAAGTGTGGCAATTTAAATCCTTTTTAAATTTTTTTTTATTGACTAAGAAAGTGAATCGGTTAATGAAGAGTAGAAATCGTACGTAATGTCTTGGAACGTAGACCTTCGGTTGCATCGATAGGTCATTCTAGGAGTTATTATTAAACTTTGAAATAATTATTTTGTGTTTTCTTTCTCTTAATTATATTTTATTTTATGTATACTTTACATAGCACTTTGTACAATATGTAATCATATTAAATTTGTATATTTAATACTATATATCCATGTGTGGCTCTTTATAATACATGATAAATTGTAATGCGACTCTCATTGACCTGTTATATGGGGAGGCAACGTGATAGATAATTGGCTTTTTGGAAATTGCTTTCCAAATACAATAGAGGGGTGATTCTGTTCCGGGAATTTCAAATTGCTTCTTCTGGGATTTCTTTTTAAAAAATCGCAAAAATTTCGTTTTGTTTCTTATGTTTTACATTCCTTTGGTAGTCAGTGTTTTTACCAAAAATATTACGCAACTTTTTAGGGAATTTTCTGGTATGTTCAGGGAATCTGGTTTGGACTTAATCACCCCTGACAATAGCAATAATAGATTCTGTATAAACATAATAACCAAAGGTACCTGTATTGCTACCCATGCCCTATTTTTATTTATCAATTGTCCCAAGTTAAGCTAGTGTAACAACTTCTGGGGATCAACTCGTCAACATTAGACCATAGCTGTATTTCACAGAATTTGAATCTAAAACAAATTGAGTGGGAGGAAGTGATTCGGTGAAATTATACAGCAGGGATTTTCTACAGTTAAGACTGCAATTAAAGTCCCTTTCAAAAATTTGTTGCCCTTGTTACTTGTCCATTTATAAATCCGGGCCTTCTTTCTCACTATCCTAAGATGGCTAGTGGAGATCTGTTCTATTCCTGCCTCATTTGTTTTAAAGTGAGTCAACAGTTGGCATGGTTGTCTGCTAGGGAACAAGGGCAGAGCTATCAAACCAGCAGAAAGAAAATAGCAGTCCTGGTGGAATTTCATTGATTTTTTTTTTTTTTTTTAAATCTGGTCTACCTCAAATTCTAGAGCTGGGATTTTGTGCTGTCTTGTGACATTTGGTTCTATTGATCAAAGGAAATTTTAATTATATATTTGCATTTTATTATGAATCTGAAACCCACTAACTTCAGTTACTGACCTTATTAGATTTATACTGTCTTTAATGTTAACTATTTTATCAATTTTAGGGAATTGCTTTTCATTCTCAACTTATTTTATAATTTTTATATAGTGTTTAATTATATAATAAATCCTAACTTTTATTTTATTTTTAAAATAGTATAAGTGTGAAGTCAGTTGCATAGATTCTCTGATTCATTCGATTCCTGTTTACTGATGGGTTAGTAATTTTTTTTTCTTTTTTAAGGTCTTAAAAATACCTTAAATTTCATGTAAAAAAATGTGTACAAACCCTAGTGTTTGTTTACAACTCAGTATAGTTATTCTCTATCTACACTGCTGACCATTAAAATTGCTACACGAGAACGGAAGGCAAATAGCACTCATATTTATTGTGCACATACAGTATAATGGGAGGAAAACATAAGATTAAAGTAGATACGAGTGATTTTGAGACATAGCGCATACAGAAATCAGTACCCAGAAAACTGCCCCTGTAGCAATAACAGCTCTAATATGGCTGAGTATCAAGTCAAGCAGTTTGGATGGCATATACGGGCACAGCAGTTCATGAGATTTCAGCTCTCTGCCTGAGTTCATCCATCGTACTGGCCAGCGAGTATTGGCGTGCCACTTTTTCAGCAACCGTTGACTAGACGTTCTCAGTGAGAGATCTAGAGAACATGCTAGCCAGGGTAACAGTCTAACACCCTCTTTATCGAAAATGGTCAGGGCAGTGTGGGCAACGTGCTATCATTCATTGTCCTGTTGGAAGGTAACATGGTGGAGGCCTCTAAAATAGGGCCCAGTCATGGGCCTTAACACATCAGAAATGTAACTGGCTCTCGGGGTTTAAGCTGCAGTCGCATTTTTCGCAAAATGCGATGAAAAAATATTTACTGCCAATCGCAAAAATGCGACAGGCATTTTTAACCACAGTTTATTCTCTTAAAACAGGATTCCCCGATTCCAAAATATCCGTTTTGCACTTCAGCGATCTTTTTTTGTTCCTTTTCGTTTCCTCTTCAAAATTCTTAATACCACCTGCTTGAACACCCCATCCCTTTATGACTCAAGGGGGGGAGGACCACAGTTTGGGGGAAGAGGGCAGATTGACCATGCCAGACACACAGATGCTCCCTGCCACAGTTGTCTTCATTCATTCAAGGTTTCCATCCCCTTGAAGAGGGGTTGCCCCTTCCTTGGCCAACCCAAGGCTATCTATCCATGTCACTCCACCCCCATATTCCCCAGTGGGCAAAAATTACACTCCACCCCCATATTCCCCAGTGGGCAAAAACTACACTCAAAAGAATGGCCTGAGTAGAAAATGAACAGTGCTATGAAGGAAGGGTCAGTATATTTTAGGACATTCTTTTGTGGAGCGTACTTGTGGTTACTCCACTATTGGTTTAAGCTGTGCTTTTTTTTTTTTTGCAAAATGCGGGAAATTTTTTTGAACCTTACAATAAGTATGTTTCTTACAGTAACCCCTTCTTATATACTTTAGGACATGCAATGACAAATACCCATGTGCGTAAACCACATTCAATCTTCGTTCGTTGGTCATCTCTTTGTCACATAAATGAATGCTGATTGGCTGTAGCAGCACACTTGAACTGGAATAACGTCAATGGTGTCTCAACTCATACTGTATATTTCTTTTTTCATAAATGTGTTAATATTTTTTAAAATAGCAAGTCCTTTATATTTCAAAGCAGTATTGATATAAATAATTTTATTGATACGATTTTTCGAGCAACGAAAGCTACTAATTTTTTTAGCATTTTGCTACAACTTTTTTCCCATTTTATCATTATTATGACAGCACTTTTTGGGCCAGCTTAAACCCTGGTGGCTGTCCAAATTATCAGCTATGTTAACATAGATGATCAGGATATGTACCCAATAGCACTCCATACCATCACTCCAAGAGCTTGCCCTGTATGATGATGACGAGTGCAAGCTGGCAATGTTTGTTCCCTTTCGTGCCTCTACACGGCTATCATGATTCTGTACGCAGAACAGGGATTCATCTGAAAAGACGACGTGACGCCACTCCTGCGTCCATGTTCGTCGTTGAACGCACCATTGTAAGCACACCTATCTACTGCAGCAATGGTCGCCACGCTGACGATCCATGGTTCTGCAGTTCTTGTTGCACTGTCCGTACTGACACATGTTGTTCTGAAAACAACCCAAATTCCTGATTGGGGAAAGGGGTGGGTAAGTAACACGTTATACAAACCTGCAAGGTTGTGGAGATAACATGTCTGTCCTCTTGGATCTTAGCAACCGATGGCTGCTGAGATCGCACATGGTGTTCTGTATGACTCTCCTGGACCCATCTATTCCGTATTCTCGAGACAGTTGTGGGATCTTGACCAACGCAAACAGCAGTAGTGTGGAATGATAAACCACAGACCTGATAGACTACCATTCTACAGCCATCAAAATCTGACACATACTTGTAGGTAGACATTCTTTCTTTGTGCATGAAGCATAACAAGACCTTTACACAAGCAACCAACATAAGAGTGTGATTTCCATTTAAGAAACCCGAGCAAGCACAATCTTCCCTTTTATATAGACTGTCGGCATTACTCCTACCTGCTTTGCATGCATTGAAATGCTAATCATTTGCAAAGCATCAATTGCTAAGCATGTATTGAAATGTTAATCATTTGCATATCCCAGCATGTACCTTTCATGCAAATTTCACATTGTTCTGTGCCACCTTTGTTAATTTTAATGGCCAGCAGTATATCTTATTCCATATTTTAATAATTTTTTAATATACATAGGGAAGTCAGTAAATAGGTCGCAAAAGGCTATTAAAAACATGCACAGACAAATAGCCACTTGAAAATCATTTTTGTTTCTTTACATAATCTTCTATAACATTAATACATTCATCCCATCTCTTTATCAGTGACCCAATACCTGCTGCCTAAAATTCTTTGGGCTGCTGTTTCAACTACATGTGTACCTCACATTCAGCCTTTTCATCTACCAGTTGTACACACTTTTCAAAATTTCAAACGACCATGCATTATGCTGTAGCCTAAACCAAGAGAACATGCAGTTACTATGTTATCCATTATTACATGCTTGTCAGTGAGTCATTTCTTCAGCCAGCTGCACTGTTACTTCTGTTGCAATCTGAATGGAATGAACATTTTGATCTTCAATTTCTGAGCATCCTTCAGAAAATTTCTTGACTTCATTATGTGCTATTTGAAATATTTACTTAAAAATATCCTTTGTAAGTAGGTTTTTTTTGCCTACAAAATGCATATCTCACTGCTCTTCGAGCACAGTCACCATTTTTCAACTGAATTACATTTGTATGAAACTGTTCTCACAACTGTGAGGTGAATATCATGAAGTTGGATTGTGTTGCCATGTATTCACTTATTTGGAAACTGGTCCATACTAATTTCTAATACCAGTTCATGACTTATTTACCAGCTTTCCCTCATATTTATACTATCTGTCGATTCGATTATCTACTATGGTCTAGGTCTAAAAACAATGTGTGTGTATATATATCATCATATTCAACCATTATCTGGGCTTTACTGCAAGACCTAAATTTTCCTAAAAGTTTTTTTAAATTCCATATGGCATGCAGACAACAGTGACAGAAGCCGCAGGTGTTATAAGCTAAGCCCCTAGCTGTATGGTGAGAAGACTTCTAAATATGATGAAACAAATACAAGACTTCTAAATCATCATATTCAACCATTATCTATCCACTGCTGGATGAAGGTCTCTCCAAATGCTTTCCACACAAGTCTATCCTGAGCAATTCGCTTCCACGTCACCCCAACCTGTTTTCTTATTTCATCCACCCATCTAGTTTGAGGACGTTTTCTAGGTCTTCGGTGGTCTCTTGGAATCCAGTTCAGAATTTCTGTTGTCCATCGTTGATCAGTTCTTCTTGCAATATGCCCAGCCCATCGCCATTTCAGCCCTTTTACTTTAACAATGATGTCCTCTACTCTAGTTTGCTCTCTCACCCAAGTGTTCCTTTTTCGATCTCTCCTAGTTATTCCAAGCATGCACCTCTCCATGCTCCTTTGCGTTGTCTGTAACTTTCGTATTGCTCCAACTGTTAGACTCCATGTCTCTGATCCATAAGAGAGGACTGGCAATACACACTGGTTGAAGACCTTTCTTTTTAGACACAAAGGCAATTTCCCCTTCAGGATAAAACTGTTTCTTCCAAATGCACTCCAGCCAAGTTTAATACGTCTGTTGAGTTCTTTCATAATGTTGCCATCCATTGAAATCAGCTGGCCAAGGTAAATATATGAATCAGCAATTTCTAGCTCAATGTTGTCAACTTGTATTTTTGTTTCCTCTACGAAATTATTGAACATGATCTTAGTTTTTTGTAGGTTCATCTTGAGTCCAACTTCTTTACTTCTAGTTGAGAGCTCCTGTACCATGTCTTGGAGTTCTGATGGGTTCGTTGAAAAAATAACAATGTCATCAGCAAACCGCAAATGATTTAAATATTCACCATTTATTTTTATTCCCCTGTTATTCCAATTTATCTGCTGAAAAATCATCTGTAAAGCTGAAGTAAAAAGTTTTGGAGAAATGGTATCTCCCTGCCTCACACCTTTACCAATTTTGATAGTTTTGGTATCTTTATGTAACCGAAATTTTGCACTTGCATTTTTATACACACATTTCACCATGTCAATGTACACATCCTCGATGTCTGCTGATCTTAAAGAGTTGATGACTGCTGATGTTTTAATAGAGTCAAAGGCCTTCTCATAGTCAATAAATGCCACACACAATGGAAGTTCATATTCATGTGTTCTTTCAATTAATTCTCTTAATACTTGAATATGGTCCACTGTACTGAATCCACTTCGAAATCCAGCTTGTTCTCTTGGTTGAGCTGCATCTAATTTTTTCTGCAGGCGATGTGTTAGCACTTTTGTGAAGATTTTATAAATAGCAGGTAACAAGCTAATTGGTCGGTAATTTTTTAAATCCTCTTTATCACCTTTTTTATGCAAAAGAATTACTGTTGCAGAATCCCATTGGTTTGGTATGTTACCACTGTTGAGGCATTTGGTAAAGAATTTTGCGAGTATGTCTTCTACATGTTCTCCAGCTTCTTTTAAGATATCTAATGTAATGCCATCATCGCCAGGGGATCTTCCTTTCTTCATACTTTTTATTGCAAATGCTACTTCTTCTTTTAAGATTTTAGGAGCTGTTCCTTCGACTATCTCAGAGTCTTCGTTTAATCCACTGTTTCCCTCATACAGCTTTCTGTAGAATTCTTCAACTCTTCTAAGTATTTCTTCCCTATTTCTTGTTACAGTGCCATCCTCTCCTTTTAATGCAATGATGTGTTTCTTCCCAATAGACAAACTCCCTTTAACAACCCTAAGGCTCTTGTTGCTTTCAATGGCCTTCCTTACTAACTCACAATTGAATTTTCTTATATCTTCTTTCATGTTTTTGCGCAAAGTTTTGCAAAGTTCTACATACTCGATCTTGCGACTGGTATTTTGATTGTCCACCTTCATAAGTCTTCGCCTTTTCATGAGTTGTTTCGTCTTCTCAGATAATTTGCTATTCTGCTTTTTACATATTACACCACCAATTTCCCCAGCAGTTTCAATTATTGTCTTAACAATGTTTTCATTTGCTTCTGAGATGTCAACTTCTTCAATAAGTCCTTCCAGTGCAGAAAAGCGATTTTTTAATTCCAACTTGAATGCCTCGGTATTTTCTTTTAATTTCTTTAAATCCACCCTCTTACATACTTGTTTCCTAATGAGCTTCTGCCTTTCTAGTTTAGTATTTAAGTGCATTTTACATCTCACCATTCGATGATCACTTCCAGTATTAAATCTGTTCAGTACGCTGCAATCTTCAATAATTGATTTCTTGTTTGCCAGTATATAGTCAATTTCGCTGGTTCCTCCATTGGGGTGTTTCCATGTCCATTTTCTTTGTAGTTTCTTCTTAAAAAATGAATTCATGATGCTAAGATTTTCAGCTTCGGCAAATTCTATGAGTTGATCGCCACGTTCATTCCTTTCCCCGTATCCGTATTTACCAACCGATGTCTCTCCTTGTTCCTGTTGTCCAATTCTTGCATTAAAATCTCCCATGATGAGCTTGATGTGTTGTTTCCCCTTGGTATGTAGCTGTTTGATTTCTTCATAGAATTCCTCAACCTCCTCGTCGGTATGGCTTGATGTTGGTGCATATGCCTGTACTATCTGAAGTTGGTATCGCTGGGTTAGTTGAACAACGAGCCTCGCTGCTCGATCTGACGTGCTTTCGACTTCAAGAAGGTAGTCTTTAATTCTTTTGTTGATTAAGAAGCCAACACCACTTGTTCTTCCAGTTTCCGTTCCTCTATAATAAAACAAATGTCCACTTTTAAGTTCCACCAACTCTTCACCTTTTCTTCTAACTTCACTGAGTCCTACAATGTCCCATTTGATCTTGTCTAGTTCCTCTTCCAATTCCTGAAGTTTTGCTTCAGAAGCAAGGGATCGTCCATTAAACGTAGCCAAGGTCAATAACAAACGGCAGC
>QLNU02015360.1:155412883-155446760 GCA_006491805.2 Dysdera silvatica | reverse complement strand
TTTATTGACAATAAATATGTTGAAAAACAAACTCATAAATTGAAACATAAACATTAAACAATATTAACTTATATTGAAGTATTATCTCTTCTTGGTATATAATAAATCAAATTCAATTTTATTGAAATAAATTTTAATTTTAGCAAAAAATAAAAGCCTATCGAACACTGGTATTTAAATGGAAAGCATGACGTCTAGCTTTCTTCTCGGCAAAGCATCTGATTATATCATCGTCTGGTATTGATTTTGTTATATCAGACTCAATACACAAAATTTTGCCGCCCTAGTCTATAGCCTAGTATAGCCTATTGGGAAATACGGCACTGCATAGGCATAACGTGAGAGTTAAATATAGCGTAAACAAGGATGCGGGGGCGAAAAAAAAAAAGGTGCAAAAAAATTGATTTTACCTCGTTTCTAAAAAAAGGGGGGGGGGCGCCAAATTACGCCTATGCCTGGTGGGACTCGAACCCACAATCTCTTTGTTTCCAAACAAGTGTTTTACCATTAAGCTGCAAGCGTCAGAAATGCGCTGACCCACTAATTGCGAACTTATCCATAGTAACGCCTTATAAATTCTCTCAAGGGAAAGCAAGTCTGACGCCTGAAGCTTAATGGTCAAGCATTCGACCGGAAACCAAGGGATTGTGGGTTCGTGTCCTACCAGAGGTTGAGAAATCATTTCTTTTTCTCGAGTCCTGCGGTGGCGCAGGGCGGTAACGCGTTCGCATAGTGCGCCTTTAACCCGGGTTCGACTCCCAATAGTGCAAAGAACTCTTACTCAGAGATCTCATAAAGATCACACTGCTCACTGTAGTTTGTGGTTTGGTTCCCTAGGCCTTAAGAGGTTCGGATTCCTCGGAAAATTGAAGTCTCGGCGCGACATATCCATTGTGGTCCTTGAGCCGTAAAACAACAAACAAACAAACCATTTCTTTTTCTTGCGAGTAATTCATCATCTAAAGCAGCGGTTCTTTAACTTTCCTAGACCGCGGACCCCACCCCCCTTTCAGAAGTCCCTCACCCTCGCGGACCCCCAAGAATTAACTCAAAGTTTAAAGCCCGGAATTTGCATCATATGTATTTATTTCTAGTGTTTCATCACTGATTTTCACCATTTGGGGAAGGAATTTTTCGTTCCCTCATAATTTATTTTTAGCATTAAAGAGTAAATGCTCGTGTCTTAGTACTTTTCCGAACTTTTGTGGGGCACTGGGAGGGTCTCGCGAACCCCCAGGGTTCCACGAATCACAGTTGAAGAGCCGCTGATCTAAAGCATATTAATGCCAAGTCTTATTTTTAATACCCGACAGAACTTTTTTTTTTTTGGTTTCCTGATATTGCATGATGTTGATAGAATAAATAAATACACATAGATTGGAAACACTCTGAGAATAACCATGGGCCGTTAATTCTGCACGAAATGATTAATTTTTATGGGTCTGCCGGCCACAAGAGGCCCACAGGTTGGAGACCCCTGCCCTAGATTATGTGACGCCATGATTTACAGTTTTTCAAGGAATCCGAACTTCTTTCGCCTAGGGAATCGAAGTCTGAACTATGGACCCATTAAAAAAATCAGCAGACTTAGAACCTTCTATAAAATCTGGATTATCAGCATGGAAGCCAAATACGTTTTCGCTATGCCACCTCAGAATAATAAATGTATGAAAACGCAGCTGGAGGGATGCCTACAAACTAGCCTTCCCGCAGTGGAGAGTAGAGTAGATTGGATAGAGAGGGGGTGGGGATTGAGAAGAGTGGCCGCCAGAGGCGGTACTGTAATCCCAGACAGGACGCTCAGACAGCGTAACCAACCGCCAAGGCGAGTTAGGGGAAAGCGGGTATTCGAATGTCGACCATGCACAGCACACAAAGATGCATGCTCGCATAAGTGTCGTCATTTAACTTAACATAGTGGAAGATCTAAGAAAATGTTGCCCCCTTCCAAAGAAAGGTAGGAATATTTTAGAAAAAAAATCACATACATATCTTATTAACTTTTTATATATGTATTAAGGAATTTTCTCAGATAGTTCTTCAAATTAATATTTCATTTAATAATTTTATATAATACATGATAATTTTGCGGCTCTCCACTGAAGCTCCTTCAAGATTTTTAGATAGAATTATGAGAGTTAAGCAACATAAAAAACGGTTGAAACCTTATATTGTGTGTAAGTTTACGTTATTCCATTTACGAATAATTTATATTAACATAGCTATTAAACTTACATTCGTCTTATATACATACTACAAAACATTTTTCAGATATTGTCGAGTGTGGAAAATTTTGATGCAATTTGGTGCTGCCCCAACCTCCCATGTGCTGTTCCTAGGCACGTGCTTTGTGGGTTACTCGGAAATCCGGCCTTCCTTGCTCACGTGACATTGCGCAATGCTTCGGCCATTGTAAGGAAGTTATTCATCATGCAATACAAATAACTTTATTTTTCCATGCTCACATATTATGAAGATATATGCAATTTTATATAAAATATTTATTTTTTTACCATGTGACATGAAAGGGACAGATTATAAAACTGAAAGTTAAGTCGTCTGTCACTGAAAAAATTAGCCAACCTCTCTATCGCAGATCCAGACTATTTAATAATTGTATTTTTAATTTTTTCTCAAATCCCCTTTATGTTTTGCTTTCTTTTATTATCTCCGGCAATTCATTCCATAACTTTAACCCATAGTAATTTATATTGTGTGATTCCATTTTAGTTCTTACATTTTTTATTTTTATCCCTCGTCCTTTTCTTGTACTTTTGACATTTAATTTCTCCTCGAACTATCTACTTCCTTGATATTTAATTTTATTCTTTCATAGACCATGTTCAATATTTTAAATGCATTTATTTCCTTTATATTCAATATATTATTTTCACATTTTATTTCACGTAATGATTTATTTATAAATTTACCTATTGTCTTTAAAACTCTGTTTATAATTGATATTTAAACTTATTTTCTTGTTCTTTATTAATATAAACCCATACACTATTTCCATAATTTAAATGACGGTAACTTAGTGAATAATATAAATTGATTTTTATATTAAAAGGAATTTAATTATTTATTCTTGCCATTATGGCTGCTCCTCTCCTAATTTTTTTATATATATTTGTTTTATGTCGGTTCCATTTCAAATTTTCTGTGATATCCACTCCCAAAATTTTTATTTGATTTGTTCGGTTCATTCTTTTATTATTTAATAAAAGAACATTATCTGTTTTCATATCAATTTTTTTTATTTTTATTATGAAATAATATGTATTTTGTTTTTACTATGTTGACTACTAATTTGGGAATTATAATTAGTGAAATTCTAACTTCGTTATGTGATTTCCCTTTATATTTGTTATACTTTTTGAGAAAAGTGATTTTTCATAGAGAAAAAAGGACATCATAAGTACGTAGCCAGGTTTTAATTTTGGGGGTTTAAAAAATTTTCAGCATGTATCGATACAATCACAGCATGCAAGGCCGTAGCCAAGTCCCATTAAAAATTTAGTTTCGGGGGACCGGTCCCTAAGATCCTCCCCCCCTCTGGATAGGGGCATGGGACATCATAAGTATCAAGTAGAAGTAGAGGAAAAATGGAGAGGGGATCGTAGGTAGAAGTGGATAAGAGAAGTGGAATAAATGAGAGGGGGTGGATGTATCAGCGGAGTAGCAATTCAAAAATTATGGGGAATGAGAACAAGTAGCTTTAACGCCGCGTCTCACACGGCCTTCAAATCGTATGAGATGTGGCGATAAAGATAAGAATATAACAATATCCAGTGGAAGTGATCTTTGAGCCCCTTTCCTACCCTAGTGGGTTACATACAGAAAAGAATGTCCACCCTCTTCTTCACAAATTTCTGATAAGTAGACAGTTATCTCTCTCAATAACATTACCCTAAATAACGAATATTTCTGTCTAACGACGTTTTTCTCTGTCCCTGAACAGTCATTATTAGGAGAAATCACTGTAGTTGTAAAAGGCTTTCCCAAAAAATCACTAAATATTACTGAAAAATTCCTAAATTGGCAATATTGAACAGCATAAACGGAGCATGCGTACCGACTTTTTTTTTTTCTGAAATAAACTGGTCCTGACCTCATTAACGTGTTGTATCCTTGAACGTGCTATACAGCTGTAGAAGGAAGAAAAAAAATTTCAACGACACAAACAAAAGACGCTAGTGATATGCAACTGAAAACAAAATGATACGCGCGATGAAGTTATTTTTTAAAACTTCCTTTGGAATGGTCTTGGACAACGTTGTAGATTCCGATATTAGAAAGAGATCATAGCAACAATCGCAGCCATTATTAAATATGCGTAGATTAATAATTAGCTCCCAGCAGGGAAGTATACAGTTCCTATATTTTAGCATCGATATATCAAAAAATAAGCTACGTAGGTTGGTTTTCCTGCAGGATAAAAAAAAATAATTTTGCGAGGATTTGTTAAAACCCAGGGCCAAATTTTCGCATTGACAAACAAGACAAATGTCTAGGGTCCGTTCTTTTTGAAGGTGCCTGTCGCGGTGAAGATTCATTGCTACGTCGAAATTGTAGCCAATCAGACTTCTTCAATGGAGTGTTAATTTTATCGCAGCCTTGCGGTGGCGCAGTGTGGTAACGCGTTCTCCTAGTGCGCCGCTAATCCGGGTTCGACTCCCAGCAGTGCAAAAAGAACGCTTACTCAGAGATCTCATAAAGATCGCACTGCTCACTGTAGTCCGGGGTTTGGTTCCCTAGGCCTTAAGAGGTTCGGATTCCTCGGAAAACAGTAGGTCCCGGCGCAGCATGACCACTGTAGTCTTTGAGCCGTAAAACCACAAACAACAATTTTATCGCCGTGCGAATTTCCGCAACGTTTTTCGTGAATAATAGAGTTTTTTTGCATGCACGTTGCATGCAAATATGTTACTTGTGCCGACTTTCATTTCGAAGTTGAAAATTTAATTTCAATAAAAATTAAATAAATTAATTTCAAATTTTAATATTTTATACAATTTACGGCTTTTTAAAGGGATGAAATTTGGAAAAATGGCGACAATGGCTACTGCGTGAAGGGAACTCGAACTCGAGACCTCTTGGCTGACATGTGAATGACGTCACCGGTTCAATATACAACATCGCAAGTACGATTTTAGGCATGGGATTTTTTTTTTAATTTTGAATTCTGAGCCTATAAAAGGGAATTCGGTTCTATCAAATAAAACAACACCTGGAGTGAAAGGGAAATAAATGCAAAGTAGAAGCAGGAATAGGGGAAAAAATGCCCCTTATTTGCATTAAAATTAAATATAAAAAAATAAAGGGGAAATAGTGTTTCAATACGATTTAACGTGACTTTTAAAAATTAATTAAAATGTTAAAATGTTAAATTAATTAATTAAAAATGGTAAAATGTTTAAAATGTTAAATTAATTAACTAAAATTAATTAAAAATTTAATACCGAATTAAAATGTGCAAAAATATACATCAGATGCAGAAAAATGTGTCCTATTTTATATAATTTAAAGCTTGTCAAACGGGTGGAATTTGAAAAAATGAGGACAACGGCTTCTCCGTGAAGGGGATTGGAATTCGGAACCTCTTGCCTGACAGATAGTGACGTCACCGAATCACTTCGCAGAGATGCAAGTACAATATACGGTATGGATTTTATTTTCCCAAAAAAGAAAATTTGGTTGTCTAAAATGAAGCGACAAACCGAATGAAAGACAAAAAATGTTTAAGGGCAGGCTTAGGTAAAAAACCCCACTCATTTTCATTAACATTAAAGATAAAAAAAAGTTTAGATGGAAAAGAGTGCTTAAAAATACGACGTTGTGTGACTATTTAAAATTGATTTAAAAATGTGCAAAAATATGCATTTGGTCCAGAAATATATATATTCTATTTTATGCAATTTACGTCTCTTGAAAGGGATGGAATTTGAAAAAATGGTGAAAATGGTTTCTGTTTGAAGGTGATTTATACCCGGGACCTCATACCTGAGATGCGAGTGAGGTCACATATCTTAGACCATATAAAGGATAGACCCAGTGTCCCCATATGAACGGCTGCTCTTTGAGCGCTTCTGCATCACATGGGGTCATAGGCGTAACTGGATGGGGGGCATCGGTGCCGACGGCATGAAAATGTCGGAAGGGGGGGACAATATACCTTTAAAAGGCATTTTGTTTGAAATTGAAGGGGATAATTAATGCCTAACATTGCATAACACACAATAACATAACAACCCTAATGTCAACATTGGGGGGAATGGGTCCCCCTGTCCCCAGCTAACGGCACCCGTGGGTGGGGGCCGGGGAGGGCCCCCACAGAAGGCTGACTGGCTCTCCCAAGAAAATTTCCCGCAGGTTCATTTTTTTAACGTAGATAAACGTAAGGCGGATATGCTAAACTTCTAGCCTTCTTGCCAAAATTTCCATAATATGCAAGTGTCAGTTGTGTGTGTGTAAAAGCGGGGAAAAGACATCTTTCCAGTGACTATTTCTTGTTGCTGGACAGAAAGATGGCCATGTATGCAACATTCTAAATTAGGAACTTGACATCTTTATTTGACACTTGCGGGTTACATGGCCTATAACTAGGAGCGAGAAATCGACCAATAGGTATCAGATGCTGTCCGCCTAATAAACATTTACTGGAAGCAAGACTACATGCACGTGTGCCTCTAGCATGTGCACCTATGTTCCCAACTCACTGTCAGGAACGGCTGCAGTGGTGCCGCCAATGTCTACACTGGAGAGTGCAATGGCGATCTGTCGTTTTCAGCGATGAAAGCGATTCTGTTTGGGAGCCTCAGATGGCCGTATGCTTATTCGCAGACGCACAGGGGAGCCTCTCCACCCTTCTTGCATCCGCCATCGCACAGGGCCTACATGGTGTGCGGTACCACTCATCTTGTTTTCAGTCACAATGAAGGTCATTAAGCTGAATACTCCCAATTTGAGTCTGTTTCTGGACAAATTGAACTGGTCAAAGTTGCTGTGGGTGTCATCTAAGTGTAGTGGGGGACATTTTTCTTTGTTTTCGACTAACTGCTTAAGTCAGTAAAGTTCCACCAAAATTTTTGCTTTAACTTTTATTCCGGGAAAAACCCCACTAGGAGAACTACTACCACTATGGAATTATAGTTGAAAGAGATAAATGTGCTGGAGTAGGTTATGAAAGAAGGGTTAATTTCGTCCTGAGATGAGATCGTGGGTTAGGCCTTGTTTGAATGACACTTTTCAGTGCCGTTACCAAAAATTGAGAACATGCATGATAGGGGAGGAAGGGGAGGAAGGAAAGAAGAAAGTAAGAAAAACCGTAGTCACGAATAAAAAACTGTTTGACTCCTACTGCGTGGCGTTTATATGATAGCGCCAGCACAAAAATAGACCAGAAATTTTGTTTCCCGCGTTTTTAAATCCATAAAAACCGCACACATCTAACGAAGAAGTGTAATAAAGGTTAGTACCTACTTTAATTTAACTTCGCTGACTCGAGATGTCCATGTTAACATGACGTAAACAACATGGTGGCAAGTCAGTGTCACAATTGCTATGCATGTTGGAAACACTTCCTACTAAAACTAACTAGAGGACGTCTTCTGTACTAGAGCAGCCCATTGAATAGTACTTTTCTTTCCTTTCTTCGTTATCCAAACGATAAAAACAAGGTCAAATGCAAATAATGGCGGTTCAGAGAGTTAAGAGAGACGCTAAGGTTTGATATCAGAGATTTTATGACGTCACACACGCAAGAACCTCAAATATAAAATGGTTTCAAGTGGAGAGAAAATGGGACACATTATTCCAAGAAAAGCCATAACGTAGGTAAATACTTCGTAAGAAACACTGATTAAATCAGCAACATAGAGTTTTAAAAATTATTGGGAGCCCAAGCACATGTTAGGCAAATTTACACATTACAGCATATGTAAAATTAAAGTTATTTCAAGTTATTTGGGGGGCTTGGGTCCATATAACTCTAAACCTATGGATTGAATACAGATTGAATGTAAGAGGGGACCACCCCCTTAACGATATATAAAAGCAAGCTTCTGATCTCTATTCCATCATGGCAAAGCCCAGGAAGGAAATCAGTGTGGTTGGCGATAAAGGCAAGGAAGTAATATGCAGTCACGCCAAAAGCCCATGTATCACACTTACAGGAAACGAATCTCCTTTTTCCCCTTTGGGATTCTTTCATTTTGATTAATTTTAGAAACTGTGGGAACATAAGTAAAGATAAAATCTGTCTTATGTTCGGTATGAGATCAGCAATTTAGTGCTAATAGATGTTCTTCCTAAATATCATGAATAACCTAATAAACTTTCCAAACTTACCAAATTTCATTGCAGTTCTTCACGAATTTTGTGTTAAGTATAATTTTGCCTATTTTTTAATTTTGAGCACCAGCGTTCCGCAGTATCATACATCATGTTCTAAAATTAATTTCCATATTTTTGGTATTATACCGACAGGGGCTGATTTAGTAGTCATTCGAGGGGGGCAGATTAAGGACTTGATTTTTGGAAATGCACAGCCCCCAAAATCCACCCCTGCATACAGAAGTCGAGTGACAGTTTGCACTAGATGGAATTTTAACATGACATACTCTGTCACATATGTCTGTACGACGCAGTGACCAGCTGCCATGTTGTTTATGGAATTTTGGTAATTTTCGTGAATCAGTGAAGGGGTTGTATTAGTGAAGGGGCTGTGGGGGTTGATCCCACCCCCGTTTCAGGCTGCGCTCTTGCTGTCCGTTCATATAGGATTCGAATACCCGTGAATCAATATAACGTTGAATCACAAAAATCCTGCAGTCCGGTTGCCAGCTTTGGAAACACTGGCTAGAATTGCTTAGGTAACGTGTCATGTACTAGGTCCAGTAGTCGTAAATAAACTACATATCTATGTTACTATTCAATTATTAAAGAGTTAATAGTGCAGAACAAGTTCCCTAGTGTTTCTATCCTCTTGAAATGAATCGGAAAGTCGCTAGATTTAGTACATAGCCTTGTGACGTCACACATACGGGCATTTGGGCATATTAAACATATGTATTTAATATACGGAGAAAAAAGCGTTTTTTCTTGTTCTCATTCGTCTAGTAGGTCAAGACACCGCGGGCTCAACGCGAGGACCCTGGTTCGAATCCGAGATGAGGACGGCGTCTCTTTTTCTCCCAAACAAAAATAGCTCTAGTTTGAGCTACTAATACGTGGGTGTCAAATTTATTTGTAATAAAAAAAGTCCCCTATGAAAAACTCACAAAAATCTCGCCCCGGTGGCTTTGTGTGTTGACTATTATTTAGCAATTGTGTTATCCCTGTGAAGGGTAATAATATCTTACATCCTCATATCCGGAGAAAAATGCGTTTGTTCTTGCCCTCATTCGTCTAGTAGGTCAAGACACTGCGGGCTCAACGCGGAAACCATGGTTCTATTCCCGGATTGATGAGGACGATGTCTTTTTTTCTCCTAAACAAAAATAGCTCTAGTCTGAGCTACTAATACGTGGGTGCCAAATTTATTTGTAATATTCTAATCTTGTTTATTTACAAATGTCTGAGAAATTTTTATTACTGCTAAACCTGAATATTAAAGATAGTGAACTTAAAAAGTGATTTATTAATTGAATATCACGAGGGTCATATTCTTAAGGGGCCCATTCTATTTTTTCAGCGTAGGACCCACAAAACTCTTAAACCGGCACTGTTCGGAAGTTATTAGTATAATATAATAAATATTATTCATTAGATTTGTTTTCTACATTATATACTTTAGTATTTTCTAGAATTTTTTTTAATTTAAAAAAATATAAAGTGCTATGTTTTTAGTGTGGCTATAAATATAATTTAATATAAACGGAAATTAAATTCATTATAATTATATTTTTATTTAATTTTGAAACCAAAAAGTTGAATAATTTTTACTATCAAAATGATTTATAAAACTCTTAGAGTGTATTATACTATAGGCTACTGTGATTTTAAAAAGATATCGTTTATAGCGACTATTGTTTATAACGACCGAATTTGCATATTCCCTTTAAGGTCATTATAATCGCTTTTCACAGTATATCCACATACTGTGTTTCTATTCTGGGACCGGTACGTACATCTTGAAAAATCTTGATCATGTTCAATAATTTTGTAGAGAAAACAAAAATACAAGTTGACAACATTGAGCTAGAAATTGCTGATTCATATATTTACCTTGGCCAGCTGATTTCAATAGAAGCACCATTATGAAAAAACTTAGCAGACGTATTAAACTTGGCTGGAGTGCATACCGAAAAAACAGTTTTATCCTGCAGAGAAAATTTCCTTTGTGTTTTCCAAAGAAAAGTTTTCAACCAATGTGTATTACCAGTCCTCTCTTATGGATCAGAGACATGGGGTCTAACACTTGTAGCAATATAGCAGTTGAAGATAACTCAAAGGAGCCTGGAGAGGTGCATGCTTGGAATATCTAGGAGAGATTGAAAAAGAATCACTTGGGTGAAAGAGCAAAAAGGGGTAAAGGACATCATTGTTAAAGTGAAAAGGCTGAAATGGCGATGGGCTGGGCATATCGCAAAAAGAAATGATCAACGACGGACATCTGAAATTCTCAAATGAATTTCAAGAGACCACCAAAGACCTAAAAGGCGTCCTCAAACTAGATGAGCGGATGAAGTAAGAAATCTGGTTGGGGTGCCGTGGAAGCGGGTTGCTCAGGATAGGCTTGGGTGGAGGGCATATGGGGAGGCCTTCATCCAGCGGTTGATAGATAATAGTTGAATGTGATGACGTACACTTTGATGAATGTGGCAATCAAACAACGGTTTAATACTTTTTTCCCCACAAGACTCCAACACTACTTCTCAGCATTTGTAGTTTAATATACTTAATTTTACCATTTTTGCAGTAAAGCCTATAAAATTAGTTTAATGAGTAAAATACTAAATCTATTTTTATAAGAATATTCTAGATTATAATATTAGGAAAAATGTTTTTTTATTTTAAATTTAGTCTTTTTTTTTACATTTTTTTCAAAAACCAGTCTTCTAAAAACAGTTTCGTTTCCCCCTAAGTCCGGGAGATGGCAGCACTTAAAAAGTTGGTTTTACTTTAAAAATTGTGAACAAATACTTGGCACTTCCAGGAAAACATGCTCCAATCAATGAAAGACTATTTTCTTGTTTTAGAAATATCGCTCATGTTGAAATAGATTTTTTAAAGTATTTGTTTGTAGTATATTTTAAAAAAAATCGTTTTTGCAAAATCCTAGTTCCCCCCAATTCCAGTAGATGGCAGCATTTTTCTATATATCAGTTGGTTTCCAGATGGTAACAATGAAAATACCCCAATTTTCTGTAAAATAGTAAACCAAAAAGCAAGTTGTTGAAATGTTGCGTGTTTTCTAGAATTCTTTCAAGTTAAAAAAAAATAAAAAATGCTATGTATTTAGTGAGGCTATGAATATAATTTAATATAGACGGAAATTCAATTCATTATAATTAAATATATTTTTATTTAATTTTGAAAGCTAAACGTTTACTACTTCTTACTATCAAAATAATTTATAAAACTCTAGAGTGTATTATTATATTATAGGTTACTATGATTTGAAGAAGATATCGTTTATAACGACTATCGGTTATGACGACCGAATTTTCATGGTCCCTTGGAGGTCATTACAACTGATTTTCACTGTATTTCCAAATATTGCCACCTCTATTCTTAATTAGGGATAGCAACGGTACATCAGTATTTTAAATATGTCGATATATTTTGGAAATACAGTAAAACCCGTTGCCAGTGAGTAGGAAGGGACCAGCACGTTTGCTCTTTATAGCTGGGTACAATCATGATGTGATGGAACCTTATAAATGATGTTCCTTCGATTACTTTTTTATTAATGTGATGATTATCAAGGTATACATGATTATCACAGTCATTTGTGTGACCCTTCATAGTTAAAAAAAAGCGACCTAAAAATTAAAAAAAAAAACTTTAAATATCAAATTTATTCTATCGTTTTGTAATTATGTAATTACTAATTGTTCGTGGGCTTGTGTTTTACGGAGTAAAACATCTGAGATCTTGTTATGTCGGGATATGCAATTTTTTAAGAATCAGAATTCCCAAGGGAATCAAACCCCAGGTCCCGGTGGAGACCATTTTATATTACTTTAGCCGCCGAATAAATAACTTAAAATTTAAGCGAATAATTATATAAAGTTTGCTATTGCAAAATTAGTTTTAAGAATTTGCCGGAACTTTAGAAATACTCAAACATAGCTCAGTGTTTTCCGGACTAAATGACTATTAACTAATTTAAATTTATGACCCTGCCTTATCTTAAAGCAGTGGAGTCTGGTGGTCAAGTTACTGTGTTGGGCAACAAACGATTTTTCATTACAAGGAAAAAGAAATTGTGTTAATATTTTTATTGTTATTATTTTATTAGAATATGTTCATTTAGCTTGAAATATGCTACAAAAGTATTGCAGTTGGCCCAAACATTTCAATAAACAGTCCCATATTCAAAATAGCGTATCTGCTAGCCGCCTGCGTTGAAGCAGCGCGGCAATAGCGAGTCGCTAAGGAGCTAGGTATGGGTAGAAATGCTAGAATACAATTATTGTATTCACCAGACAGGAAGGCTGGTTGCTGCACAAGCTTTGCAACCATCGGCACTGAAAAATTTAGTCATATAAAGCTTATGAGGTTTATACTAATTCTTTAATTCACGAATAGGATAAATTATACGCGTAATCTTACACAGTTGAACTTTTAATTAATATTTTTACGTATACGAATTGACAAAGCAATAAAAAATCTAAAAATTTATGTTTGAACAAAAAGATTGACGACAAAAAATTGGATTGAATTGGATTGAAAAGAAAATGAGGACCCCTACATTTCTGATTCACCCTTAATTGCATCAATTGTTTGAACTTCTTCGTTTCAAAGTGTGACTATAGCAAGGTTTCGAAAGCAAAGAAATTATGTAAGCAGCTATAAATACTTCTCTGTGATTTTGGAAAGAAATATTGAAATAAATCAAGTTTGAATATAAGAGTTTCATTGTTAAAAGAAAGATTTGAATGTGTGTTATTTTTGTTTAATATACTATATTTTATTCCGTTATAGATTTCTACCAGTATTGGAACCTGCGAATCTTCAGACACGGATCTTCATCACTAAGGTAGTTCTGAAAAATTTTTAGTGTCATTTGAGTAAAGTTTCATGAGCATGGTAAATAATAATGCCTTGATGGATAAGCTAGCGAACTTGCGTTTGCGCCCAGTTGTAAACAGGGGAACCTTCGTCTGAGGAAAAACTTGATACAGATTCGATGCAAATGTTTGTGAGACAAATCTCGCGATATTTGGGCCAAGAAATGCTCACGTTAGTGCTAGTTATTTAGACGTTTCGGTCCTATATTTAAATTTCATGTATTACTATAGAAACAAACGAATTAAAGTCGAGGCTGCTGCTTCGTGACATTCTTCTTTAGGGAAGCAGCCCGCGCAGCGCAGAAGGCCCTCGATAATGTTAGGTTTTTCCTGAAATTAGTTTTCCAATGTAAATGGAACTTGCAGACTTGGAAATCATACGTAAACGAAAGATTTTCATTAGTTCAGTGTCTTAGAAATGTAATGAAAATGATCTACGAAACGTATTTGCTCTGTTTGGGAATATCGAGTATGGTGACGTCGCGAACGATGCAAACGGTTAGCGTAAAAGTTATGCTTTCATTCCCTAAATAATCTGAACTCGCCCACAAAATTCACATACGAAACAGAACAGAACAATAAACTCCCTTTCCTAGACGTTCTTGTACACAGATCTCACGATAACTCAATCTTCACCTCAGTTTACCGTAAACCCACACATACAGACAGATATCTCGATTTTAAATCGCATCATCCAACATGCCACAAAGCTTCCGTTGTTAAAACATTAAGTCTTAGAGCGAATTCTCACTGCAGTAATGAAACACTTTCAAACACAGAAACAAAACACATACACACGGCACTTAAAAATAATGGATACCCTAAACGATTCATTCTCAGAAACTGTAGACCCAATAGTACATCTTTAAACAATACATCTCACACCCGCATATCTATTCCATATATTCACGGCATTTCCGAAACAATCTCTCGCATCCTTAAAGAGGCAAATATCAAAACATTCTATTCCCCTGTCACAACACTTCGCAAACAACTTACAAAAGTTAAAGACCCAGTTCCACCAGAAGATCTCACAGGCGCCATATACCAAATACCATGCAAAGACTGCAACAAACATTACATAGGACAAACAAAAAGAATGATCAAAACAAGAAAAAAAGAACACAAACAAGCACTCGCGAAAGGAGACATAGCCTCACGTCTGGCAGAACACGCTTTACAACACGGACACGAACCCGACTGGGACTCAACAAAAATACTACACCGGCACATCACAAACAAGAATAGTAGACTCTTCTTAGAATCTTGGGAAACTTACAAACTACACTCTATAACAAAAAAATCGACGCACCAAGAAGGAGTTGTCCGGTTGAGATAAAATTTGGTGAATGTGAAGAACGTGTACAGGAAAAGAAAGGAGTAAAATTTCAGAACAATTGAATGATTTATTGCAGAGTTTGACCGTTACAAAAGGAGGAAGTCAATAAGGCGTTGGTCCACCTCTGGCCTGGATGCAAGCTGTCACCCGGCGTGGCATAGACTGATAAAGATCCCGGATGGTGTCCTGCGGAATTTCTTGCCAAATTGTCTCCAACTGTCGGGCTAAATCGTCAACATTCCGGGATGGTTGCAATCGCCTTCCCATAGCGTCCCAAATGTGCTCTATGGGAGAGAGATCAGGAGATCTAGCTTGCCAAGGAAGTGTTGGGCAAGCTTGAAGACAATTCATAGCAACACGTGCCGTGTGCGGCCGGGCATTGTCTTGTTGAAACGTAAGTCCAGGGTGTCGCAAAAGGAACGGTAACACAACCGGTCGTAGAATGTCGTCTACGTACCGCTGTGCTGTAAGTGTGCCAGAAATGACCACCAAAGGGGTCCGGCTATCAAAGGAGATGGCACCCCAGACCATAACGCCCTGTTGTGGGCATGTGTGGCGTGCGATAGTAAGGGCAGGATCCCCACGCTGCCCTGGACGTCTCCAGACACGTCTGCGGTTGTCGTCAGGACACAGTTGGAAACGGGACTCGTCACTAAAGACTATACGTCCCCAGTCAGCGCAGTTCCAAGTTGATCGAGCCCGGCACCACTGTAATCGGACTTGACGGTGTAAAGGCGTGAGAGGTAAGCGGCGTAACGGTCGGCGCGAGCGTAAATTCCGCTCTCTCAGTCATCTGCAGAGGGTCATGTTGGACACATGTGGGTCTCGTGTTGAATAGTTGATAACGACGAATCCGGTGCTGTGACAGCTGCTCTGACAATTGCTCTGTCTTCCCGTTCTGTTGTGGCCCTAGGTCGACCGCTGCCGTCCCGACGCTGACATCTGCCGTTGTTGACCCACTCTTGCCAGCACCGTCCAATCGCCGCATCGCTTCGACCCACATGTCCAGCGATTCTTCGATTCGTCCAACCAGCCTCTTTCAATCCAATAGCATGATCTCTTTCAAACTCTGACATATGCTCGTAATGAGCACGAATCTTTCGGCGAGGCATTGTTACAGTCGACGTAAGATATCCGCAGTCAAAATGCAACAGAAATTTTGACCACATATTGAGAATCGCTCCTTATATACACCTGCTGAATGCGCAGTTCCGATGCGCTGGAGTTCCCGCTATTCATTCATTGGACACCAAATTTTAATCATTTGCATGTTCGGTCAAAATGTCTTTGCATACGAAATTTCATTACAATCGGACAACTCCTTCTTGGTGCATCGATTTTTTTGTTATAGAGAGTACATAGGAAAGTCATTAATACATCATAACAACTTCCATTGGTTTTTCTCATTTTCTCATTGGTCCCTATTGGGGTTCTTCCATGATTCTATTGGAGGCCTCCCATTGGTTCTCATTGGGTTTTCCCATTCTGCGGGACTACTCTGATGAAGGGTTTTCCAGAAATTTCAAGTATAAAAAAGAGACAGAAACATAACATCGTCATTACTCCTGATGAAGGACTGCTGCTGATGCGTCCGAAAGCTTGAGTGATCTTTTTCATTGCTATTTTACCAGTGTTTAACCTTTTGTATGTAAATATTAATTAATTACGGTGTTGTTTTTTTCTCTATCTAAGACACAGTTTCCAGTATGAACTATATAAAAGTGAAGTGCCAAAAACTTAATAATATCTAACTGTCCCTTCACACAAACCCCTCCTTTATTTCTTAAGGAGCTCCCCCTTTGGTACACGTATATGAATGTGCATATGTATATACGAGAGAATATCTACTTAAGGCTGTGCTTAATGGCTCAGCGGTCAAAACTTTGGGACGCTAATCTTCCTATCGCTGGTTCGAAACCAGTCTGTGTGCACATGGCGTACTTTTCTTTTCTCCCTGCCTAAAACACGGGTTCTTGTATAAACCATAATAAATTGGAGTGCCAAAATTTTAATAATATTTAAAATATCCCTCCTTTATTTCCTAAGGAGTTCCCCACTTTGGTTATTGGTTTCAGGAAGGATGGATTGGTACGTAGGTCATTTTATTCTTATTTACTGGAAAGATTTGTTTCCGCCCACCAAGTTTAAACACTCAAATTATGCCTATATTTATCATGATAAAATTGCACTTTCTATTGCTTGCTACAAGTCCCTTACTGTAAACAGAAGCTGAAAATCCGTCTCCACACTTCAATGTCTGTAGGGATATGGGCACATGGTTGGGTTTCCAAAAATGTACATCCGTTCTATATTACATGATATGAATATTTAGTGAAAAAGTTTAATCTTGACAACAGAAAAGTGGCATTTCAAGCAAGGAACATGTAGGCAATACTGACTGATTTGCGAAAGTTAACCGATGAAAATTTTGCAAACGAGTTCCTTTATCATATTGCTTTTGCAAGATGGCGATCTTCTTCTCTGGGTTGCAAAATATAAAAGAGATTACTAGTAATAATATCTAACTCTCTCTAGATTATTATAGTTTGCAGTACGGAATGTCCAGGCGCATTTTATTTTTAGAGTTAAAACCTTGAATATAAAATTGCTATAATTTCTTGTCCCTTTTTAGCTAATAAATGGGGTTGACAGCTATGAGAGATACTTAAAAATATGAGTTGTGCATCACAATATGCTAGATTTTAGATGAAATTAGTACAAAAAATAAAGTTTTATGAATATTTTTTTCATCAGCCATGTTTGAATGTATCATAAGCCCCATATTTTGATTTCAGTAAGTATTTACATTCAATTTAGTAACCAAATAGTATAGGGGTCTTCAACCTTTTTCAGTCCGAGGGACAACAACGTAGAGTTTCGAAAATCATTGGGGGTGGGGGAGGCAAGCACATATTATGAACATTTATACATTACAATATATGTAAAATTGCAATTTATTTCAAATTAGGGCAATTTACTTCAAACTTGCAATTTAATTAAAATTGGGAGGGGAGGCTCGGGCCCATATAAGTCTACGCCTATGTAGAGGGTCAAGTTTGCTTATTGTTGTTGACTAGAGGGCGGCTCTACTGTATCAGCAATATAAAGATTGAACAAAGGCGGATCCAGGGGGCGCAAGGGGCGCCACCTAAATCCGTCTCCGTTGCCTTTTTCTCTTAGGTCTCTATATTGGTTTTGCATGCCCCCGGAAAATATTTTCTGGAACCGCCCCTGGGAATAAATACATATATTACAATGGAAAATAAATACGGAAGCAGAAACATTTACAATACTTTTAGTTGTTAATATATAAAGCGAAATCAAACCTTTTAGTGAGATTTTTGGCACTGCTTATTATTAACAAACCTGTCAATATCAGGTTTTACTTTTGATGTTGTTTGGCGCAGTATAGCCCAGATGCTCTTGCGCCATAAAAAATGCCAAACAATCAATCAATCAAACTTTTGATGTTGCAAGCCTTTTAACCCGCGAGCAGGCGCGCGGGATGTTTCACATCCCACAACTTACAATATGTTAAAAGAACAGTCCACCCTTGCTTTTGAAACTGGCCAAACTCTTTCCTGTTGCCTTCAAAGTCACAATCTTTGGGGTAGGGTGACAAAGAGAAAATTCCACTTATTGTTCCCTGTAAAATTGGACGTTTTTAATGAAATAATGCTATATAATCAGATGGGGTGCAAAACACCCTGCGCGCGTTCTCGCGTTCCTCTAATCGGAGCGATTGCTCGCGGGTTAAGAGTGTTTTCAAATTAGACGTCAGCTATTCTGGTTCTAACATTTGATTTTACTGACCTCATTCTTGAAATTACTTTATTTCTCCAGCTTATTTTACAGCAGCTGCGTTGCTCATTGCTCTTCCTATAGGAATTAATATGTTTAATTGGATAGCCACACTTTTATATGGGGCATATTTTAATTTAGAGTCTCCTCTGTTGTGGAGAATTGGGTTTATTTATTTAAGTTAGGCGGGGTTACGAGAGTAATTTTGTATAATTCTTCTTTAGATATAATTCTTCTTCATTAGATATAATTTTTCTTTAGATATAATTCTCCTTTAGATCTAATTCTTCTTTAGATCTAATTCTCCTTTAGATCTAATTCTTCTTTAGATATTATTTTTTATGATACTTATCACGTAGTGGCTCATTGTCATCGTGTATTAAGAATAGGAGTAGTGTTCACTATTATGCCAGGGATTTTGTATTGCTTTCCTTTGTTTTTTGTGGTTTCTATAAATGAAACTAAGTTAAAATTGAAATTTTATTTGATATTTATTAGAGTTAAAATAACCTTTTTCCCCACCTCAGAATTTTCTAGCAATAAATAGGATACCACGTCGGCATTTAGATTATCTTGATGCGTATAGTTTTTGAAATAGGGTTTCGACAATACGGTCAATTTTGTCTCTTTTTTAGATATTTTATATTTTGTATTTTTAGTATGGAAAAGTTTGTTTGTTAGGTAGTTTTCACAGAGTTATTATATTAGATCTTCTTTGGACTGCCAGTGTGCCATCTACAGTACGCGCGTTTAATCTTTTGAGTATAATTAATTGGTAGGCGAAGGCTGCTATGTGGCTGTATGGGGATCATTATATTTTCAGGATAGAGTTTTCTTGTAATAGAACAGTTGTTGCTCTTTTCATGATTTTATTATGCTAATTGTAGTCGGGGGATTGTGGTGGGATATTTGTTAATAGTTGCTTCTTATATAGAATACGGTGCTCCAACCCGTGGCCCGTGAAGACGTTTTCGACGGCCCTAGGCTACATTCAAGAAAAAATATTCTACAGTTTTAAAAATTTTAGTTTGTTTGCTAACATATATTTAATTATTTGCGCACATTATTCTAAAATTAATGGTCTCGTTGTACATGTACGCACTTATTCACGAACAAAATACCAAAATTAACGATTATAAAAAATATAAGTACGACAGTCTTAAAATATCTTTTGAATACGGGTATCTGAAAATCTGCGAAATCTATTAACATGAAAGCAAATGCATCTGTTTTTGTATTAAGTTTGTTCAAAAATTAATTCTTTTAATTGTGTATTTGACCAGATATTTAATTAAATATAATAATTGTGCATTTGACCAGATATTTAATTAAATATAATAATTGTGTATATCTAATCTATTGCTAGCGCTATAACGCTATAACTACACCTTAATTTACGATAGAAAATTTGATTCAATGTGCGGCCTGCAGATTGGGCGTCGAAGTACTCATGCGGCCCACTTGACATGAAAAGTTGGACCACCCTGTTATAGAAGAATGTATAATCGGGGTGTTCATGAGAGACAGCAGTTGGAAGTGTTATGGACAGTTTTCCTTGGTTTGTTGTTTTGGCTTCTTGTTCTATTTATGTATTAGTTTACAGCTCTACTAATTCATTGGAGTAGCACTGGCTTTATCAAACTTACGTTTTTACTGGTGCAGCCCTGGCGAGATATCAATTTTTTCTTACTTGTATTGTGATATTCAGCCAAATTCGTTTTTGGTAAAAAAGAGCTTTTCACAGATGTAGGTTCTCCTAAACAGTGACATCATGTTCAGAGTATGTGGTCAGATGGTTGGGAAGATATTCTTGTCGGAATATTTAGAATACAATTCTTTTGATCAGTTGATTTTTTTGTTTAAATCACTGTTGCACTGCAAACCAATAAGACTTTCCCTAATGCCCATATAGGCTAGAAAAATAAAGTAAAACAAGGTTGAGTGAAGACCGCGTTTTACTTTAGTTCTCCAGTGTTTTAAGATATCTATTACGAAATGCGAAAAGATGAAGAAAATAAAAGAAAAATATGTAAATTTAAGATTTAGTGGGGGGCAAGGGGCGTTATTTTTATATGAAACAATTTTTATTTTTTCGTGAGCCGGGGGGCTGTGGGTTGAAGACCTCTGAAATAGAACATCAGGTTATCGCCACTCAGTTTCAGACATCAATTTCCAACACGAAAGCTTCCTTTCAGGTAAACGGTAGTAACATTTTAGAAATTATTTAGAATTTTCTAATATTGCGTGAAAATCTACATTTCTTAACTAAAAATAAAAAATTTATACCTCGAACTCTCGTCTTTCGTTATACTCTCTGAAAAGAGCTCTTCTAGAAAAAATTTCTGCATTTCAATCAAATACTACTACTGCCATATTTATATAATTTGAGTATGTTTTTTAGAAGTGATATCCTTCCTTTTCAATTTGCAACAAGTGAAAGCAGGGCTTTCAGGCAAATTTTTTGAGAAAGTAAACTACTGCTTTCCATTGGGATCATACTTAAATGATATTACAATTAAGGAAAAGTGCATGAGAGAAAAAAAAACAACAAAACATCAGGCCATTTTACGGTGAAGCGTACATTTGTATTTGTTGATATGTCGGGGCTTTTCCCGTGGCAGGCATTATCACTGCGAATTCAGAAGAGCATTCACCAAACAGGATTGAGCTGTTTAAGGGGCAAAGACGAATCTAAATAGTGAATGCCGTTCATCAGGCTTGCAGAACATAAAGTTGAGCGTCTGTCGTTTTGTGTCAAGATGATTTCATTCTTTCACAAAGAGCATTCTAAGGTTGGGGCAATATTGTTTGCGAGTTTGTCACTGGGATAATACTTGTCGGAGAATGACGCGATTCCTTTTTCTGTAACAAAACCGCTCTTAAATCGTTGGGCCCAAGTGCTCCTGCAGCGATCCGAAGCCAGGCCATGTATCATAGATAAGCGATCGAACGTATATTAACCTGTAGAAATACCGGCGATAAAAATCTTTCTGTTGGCCCCCCATTTTGATTTAACAGTTTATTTCAATGGAAGCGTCCATTAAACAGCCCATTTACTAGCTTTAGAAATCACTCGGTCACGGACTATGGCACCACTGTTAAAAAAAGAGTAGATTCAGTGTAATTTTAAAAGTTAAGTAGCTAGGAGTTTTTTCTAGACGGGAACCTAACATTTCATTTATAACGAATAGAGGACTTTAGTGTATGCATCACCGGCCAAAAATATTATCAACTGTTATAGAAATCTTTGATTCTTCTAAATTTGTTATAAAAGGACGCATAAAGAACTCTATTTTCTTTCTATTTCATCAACCAATATCGTTTAATATTATATTAATTAATCGACATTTTTTATCATTAAAAAGACTTGAAAGAAATTAGATATTAGTTTCATTCGAAGACTTTCACGGCGTATTTTAAATTGCAAACGGTTCTCGAATTCAGAACTGCCTGACAGAATTATTAAGTAGCAACATTATTAAACATTATTTTAATTATTTAAACTTACTTAATAATTTTGCCACACACAGTTCCGAACTCGAGCCTTGTTTAAACTATATTTTACTATGTAAAAGACTCATTGCCTCTTAAGTATGCAACCGATGATGCCTAATCATTTTCGAAAGAGAATTAAATATGATTTTGACGCCAAAATACTCAAACTGGATATAAATATTTTTGTTTTGAAGAGATTTCATTTACTTTTGGTTTGAAAATTGTTCTCTTGGCTACAAGTGTGTAATCTCTTTATAGATCATTTATTTTTTGAAATTGATTAAAGGTCAGTTTAAACGAAATATAGGTTTTTGTTTTTATATGTAGTAAATAAACTTCGGCTTCCTTCGCCTGAAAAAACAAAGAGTTTACTAAGCCCAGGCTGCCCTAGGTTAGGGAACTTCGTTGATTTCTAGATAATAATTTCTGTTTTGAAGACAGTAAGTTATTAATTTAAAATTCAATTGCGTGGTCCACGTGATTAAAATCACGTTAATCTGAGAAATAACTGGGAAAATCGAAAATTGACATTTATGAATTAAAAAAAATTTTCATTTTTGCAATCTCTTAAGAAATTAAAGGAAGTTTTGTTTAATTTAGTAATATGAGATTTTTAATTAAAAATGTTTCATCAAAATGAATAAAATTAATATCCATTGAGAGATTTAACTTCTAAATGCAAAAATTGCTCAAATGTAAATGACACATGTTATGAAAGACTAGTCCTGCTGGTGTTCCAGAAGTAAACATCGAACTGTTATCGAATTAATACAGGTGGCAAAATTACTTTAAATTTACTATAAATAAGGCAACCTTTAACGAACATTTGGCAGATTTTTGCATATGAGAAATAAAAATTCATTACACTGAGGTATTATTAAACACAGTTCATTAATTTTGTATAAAGCATTGTAATTTTTGGAAGATACAGCTTTAATTATGGATTGGTAGATTACCTAATTACTAAATTCAAGTATCTTCTCCATACATGAATTAGCAAAATTATATTTTCATTTCAAGCATAATTTTGGCATAAAGTTAAATGCTTGAAATTTATAGAAAATTCAACTAAGTTTGAAATATTTGCTTGAACCTTAAATGGGAATGGCGCTTAGCTGAAAGCTACTTATAACTTAAGTGCCTTGAGCATCGTTTTAATTGTGCTGTTAAGATTTAATAAGGAATACTGGAGCACCTTGTGTTTCCTAGGTTTCTTAAAAAGTTGTTTAAAGTATAATTCCTAGTTCATTACTAGTATTTTTTATTAGAAGTTTCTTAATTTTGTTTTATAAAAAGACGGTGTACTGAAACCTCACTACACCATGAAGCTATCTATAATTATAGTCGGCCCAGCACGTGAATCGCTAACGCCCGGGGCAATTTAAGTATTGCGCCCGCTAAAACCCTTTAGCACTCGCTTCCATCAGTTCAATATTGAAATTTTGCGTGCCAACGGGGTTCCCGTCCCGGTGGCACACCGCACGCTACGCTATTGAATCGACCACACTTAAACGAATATTGACGGTTCCAGCAAATATTAAGCAATTACACAGAACATAATGTACTCATCACCGTAGAGTTTTCAAAATTATTGGGGTCTGAGACCCAAACACATATTTTGCAGATTTCTACATTACAGTATATGTAAAATTGCAATTTATTTCAAATTATCGTGAGGTGGGGAAACTCGGGCCCCACGAGCCCATATAACTCTACGCTTATGAATGTACTTAAATATCTTAATACACTAGTGTAGATTGCACGCATATAATAAACATGAAATAGTATTGAAAAAAAATAGTACTGTGTACAAAAAAAAAAATTATACGCATGTGTGTATTTTTTGATAAAAGAAATATTTACATACAATAGGTCAAACACTGGTAAAATAGCAAAAGAATAAGTGAGGCTGACGACATTATGTTCAGAAAGGTTATGGAGACATAATGAATAGTTCATGCAATGAATGATTCTCATTCATTAGCAGAACTTTTACTTATTGGGTTCGCTGGGATTCGTTCACGATTCAGCTATGGTACTAAGTAGCGTAATATATTTTTATCTGAATGGCATGTTTTGAATCTTATAATCATCTTGAAAACTTTATTTTACGTTGAATTTTATCAGCGCTTTTGATATTTTACCGTTTTAATATAAATGCACATATATATATATATATTGTCATACCATTTTATAAACATAAGCTTTTACAGGGCACTTCATTTGATAGAGCATGATTTTGACTGTCTTTGCGTCATAAAGAGCAAATAAACAAGTAGGTTTCTAATACATTTATTTTTGTAAAATAAAAGTAAAATCCATGATTAATAAGTTATTTTTAAGAAATAAATGGAAATCTACGCAGCCGAATTGTTTGATGAAGTAATTTGAATTTTATTTTGCTTTTATTTATTTACTTATTTATTTATTATTTGAAAGCCTCTATTCAGAAGTACATTTAATTTTTTTTAATAATTTAGCTTTAATTTTCAAGAATCGAATTCATATATACAATTGAAGCATATGCATTAATCGCATATAAGAACAATAGCTAAGGAAATGTTTTTTTTTAACGAAACCTTGCAGTAGTACCAACGCCCGTGTACGAGATTCCAAAAAGGGGGAATTTAAAAAACCAATTGCTCTCTTTCGTGAAGAATTTGATTTTACAGCCAATAATATTGTTCAAACGGGGGATTAACCCCAAAAACCTCCCCCCTTGTGCACGACCTCTTAATAATATCTTACAACAGCAAGGATTGTCTATGAATAGAGAGAACGTATGTCTACAATGAAGGAATGCCCTTTTTCAAGAATAATTCCGGTTTTGTCACGGATATTCCTTGGGCAGTTGATAATATATCTTTAGAAGCTTTTTGCACACGTGTTTTAGTTATCAGCAAAACAAAAATAAAAGACATATTTTCTCTCAAGTGACATGGTTTACAGTACTTTTAGTCGCATGTCCGGTTTAGCAAAAACCGCAAAACGCCACTACAATCTGTAGGAGAACGTAACGTTTTTGTCCTTTCAATGCTGATTTCAATACCGTGCAATTTTTCTGTTACGTGCTGTTGCTGATAGTAAATTTACATCTGTTTCTTCTAAATCAATTAAAAAATTAATGTTGCTTTGACATGCTTGTGGTTTTTCATCAAATCTATTTTAAAAAACTAAGGGTATTCGTTCTTCACCAATTACTAGTGATTGAATTTTTTGATTTGGGTAATTCGAACGTATATAAATAATTCAAAACGCGGCTACGCCTAATAAGTTTTTAAAAAAAGCAGAAATGGCTTTAGTGTGATACAATCGAACCTCTTACTTCCATGAAAACTTAAAACTTAATTTCTATGAAAATTTGAACATTCAAATTTTAAATAGTGTTCTAGGGTACATAACAGCGATTTTCTACCAGTGTGTCGCGAGAATTTTTAAAACACGCAGCATCTAACTATTTAGTCACAGATACTAACCTCGTTTCTCTGAGATTTTCGGGCAAAAAAAATAGCAACAGCCAACACAAGCATTTTTTTCATGTATTTATTGTTATTTTTCTATTTTTTTTATCAGATCGCCAAAAAAAAATTTGTTTTTGGTGTATTAAGGGATAAAAAAGGTTGAAAATCGCTGGTATAAAGAGATGTCAAATCTAAGAAGCCCAGGTGTTTTCGGCCACCAAAAAATACATTGATAGACAAAAAACAAATATCAATCAATCAATCGATAGTTGAAGGTGAAAAACATAACATATAGTACATAAATAATTGATTTTGTTTAGGTTTTTCCTATTGCCGGTTGACATACTTGACTGTACTTTGCGGATTCTTCCATTTAGTGTTGTTCCAATATTTTTTTTTCAGTTAGCACTCCTGACAGCTTAACTCATACTTAGATTCTCTGACAAGAAACGAAACAGATATTCTCTCTGTCATCTTTTATTTACAGAAAAAAAAACCTTTTCGTAAAGTATACATTTTCGAAGCAAGTTTTGAAACTTGTTGGGAGTTCATTCTAACTCCTTGTTTTCAACATATTTCTTTCATAACATTCTATACAGTGTAATGCAAAGGATAAATTATTGCACAGCATGAACAGAAAATCTCATTCTAAATTCTACAGTTTTCATTAGATAGGAAAGCAACGAACGGTTACAAAATTATCAAAGTAGCTAAAACAGGATATTTTTTTGTTTTCGATATCCGTAAATAGGGTTTTCTATATTTCTAAAATAGTCCATACAGGCTGTAGATTCTGAGTCCCTTTTCTTCTCCTGAGTATTATGTGGCTTTTTTTTATATAACTGAATGCATTTTTTGTTTCTTAATTATTCAAATGTAACATTTTTATCTGGACAAATTAACTAAGCAAAAATCCTGCGATAACAGTTTTAAAACAATCCTGTCACAGATATCTTAACTTGCACATTGCAACAATGTGGATAAATTAAAGTAAAAAGACATCAAAATAATAGCGACCGAACACTGCAAAAATCTGCATAAAATAAACGTGTAATTTCTTCAGCTTTTAACGCTAGGAAGCATTTGATATTTAGAAATTTGAAGACTTATTTAGAACCATACAGTGTGTTGGCAAAGTTCAATCACAAAGATCTGCCTTTACAGTTTCAAAAACAGGTTTGTTCAAATATACAGTACATGAAAGTTACCATTGTAAAGGACGTTAGTGGTATAAAATTGCTATAAGAATCATCGCCCAAGATCAATATAAGGATCGTCATCTTCAAAAGAAGAAACTTCACAGCCCATTTCTTCATCTTCATTGACATGCTTAGTTTTCGTACTGATGTCTGAAAAGGATGATGATGAAGATGAAGAAGTGTTGCTTGAATTTTGAGCAAAGGAAGACTGTGTGAGTCCGTCATTAGCTGAGCTTGGGCAAACCTCGTTCCTTTCAGCTCTCTCTTTATCTTCTGTGACTTGACGTTTCTGCTTTGTCCTCCGATTCTGAAACCAAACTTTCACCTAAAAAAATAAAATATCTACACTAAGATTGTGTACTTCACTATCAGAGCAATTCCTATGATGTACTTTGCATTTTTTAGCAAATACTTCAATTCACACATTTGTATTTGTATACACTAGACATTAACAAAATCTTTTATTGATAAAATCGATAATGATACTCTCCATGAGAGAGACAAAATCGTCATACTGACTCGTTTAGGGACCAGTTTTGCACATCTCTAGTGTACGCTAGTGGCATCAAACATCATGCATTATATAACTGCCCTGGTTCGATACTTCGAAATTCTGGCCTTATGACATTGGGTTTGACGTCAAGGTGCAAACCTTTTTTTCTATACAAATCCGTACTTGGATTCATAAAATTAGTAATATAAAATGAAAGCTCAACAAGAGCAAAGAACAAGAAAAGTTTCAGAAAAAAAGGGTACTAAAAACATAAAAATTATTTCAGCATATAAAAAATTAAAAAATTATTAGATACTAAGTATCACCACATGCGTATATCCTGTTTATATACATTTTTAAAAATGTTTACTAAAATTAGTATTGAAAACTATTTCATCCACTAGAGATACATCTATTTCTTTACGTCTTGTGAATCTTAATCTTTTCTTTTATATGTATAGTAATTATACGCAAGATATTTCGTGAAAGCAAATTTTCTACCAAAATTATACATAGTTTTACAGAGATGTAGCCAAACTGGGGGATTGGGGAATTCTTTTTTCAAAAGAAATTATTGTAGAATTTTATTTTTAATCCTTTGTTTTATATCAAATTTTACATGATAATGAAAATTATCCTTTGACGTTAAAAATATATTCAAAATGTATTTTTATGGCGGTTATTCTGTAAACCATGTTTTTATAAAGTGGTTTGAACCGTCGTCTACTCTATAATAGGGATAAGGGAAATTTTAAATTTTAGTATACATTTATAGATTTTCCATACAAAATATACATTAAAAGTTTATTCATTAATGTTAAATATTATTAGTCCGCTTATATATTTAGTATTATTAAATATATTAATAAAATACATCAAAATATTCACGAATTTTAAGCCCCCGTAACAAGTGTCTAGCTATGGGCCTTAACCTTAAATGGATTCGTTTTTTAAATCAGAACCCATAAGACAGATCGGAAATTATAACAATACCTGTAACATATTTGAGAAATTTTTCTTTTGAAAGGATGAGATGTATTTGATTATTATCCTTTTCTTACCTCAGGTGCTTTAATAGTTTGTTAGGAAGGCCACTAATTATATATGGAATATAATTAGCAGGCCTGTAGCCAGAATGGAAGGCAAGTGGGGCAAGGCAAAGGACATATGGGGCATAAAGCATCCTGGGATTGTTCTATTTATATGTAAGTAGCTCGATGGGACAACCGGGGCACAAGCATGGGGCAAATGGGGCCAGGCCCCGGCTTGGCTACAGGCCTAATAATTAGCATCGCCCTTGATGATACATGTATTAATGAAACATGAATAAAATTAATCAATTGTTTTGGTAATGCGTCGGATATGTATATATATAGTTATGACAATATTATATTTATATAAAATACACACAAAGTATAGAAGTCGAACATATTTTTTGTTTAAACATTTCAACCAGAAATTTATTTACCCTAAATTCTTGTTAAAATATTCTTATATATATTCTTTTTTAATTCTGTAAAGCTCAACTTTATATTGTGTCCCTGAACTTACATTATAAGGCCTTTTACCGAAGTACCATGTGTAAATATACGTGTGTTTCGAAGAGCAACCAATTTACAGAGCATTTATGAAATAACATACATACATACATACATACAGGATATATAAATAAAGGGGAACTAAAAGCGTGCCTTTGCTAGTTAAAGCTTAAGTCTAAAATGAGTGCACGAAAACTTCAAATAAAAGTTTAAAGGTAGTAAAAGCTGATAATAGAAGCTTACGTACGCACGTTATTTAACGATCCCGCAGCAAATTTTTACGCCAAAAATTTCACACTTCTACGTAAGCGTTAAAAAATATGGCCCCTGTTTCGTAAAACCTTTATGTGTTTGCCTTTTTTACATCATAAATAACGCTTTTTCACGCTGGCCGTAATAATAAGTTTTAAGTTACGAGGGGATCTCAGCATAGAAACACATTATCCCAGTATGGCGACGTCTAATACATACAGTTTCCCCTAATCCCTCTCGAATATTCTTCGGATTTGATTTTTATGTTACAGGGTACCAAGAAAATAGAAAATACCTTCTCACTTGTACAAGCAATGACGGAGGATTTGAAGTAAAACACATTTCATAACTAGGAAGGGAGTGTTACGAAAGTCATGAATACTAAATCTCATGAATATCAAGAAGTTCTTATTTATTTATTTTTCGCCGCAAGGTAAGGTGTAGGATATCAATTGGTAATTTGCGATTTTGTATCTAAAATGAAAGCCAAACTATCCACAAAACTATCGTAAAATTGGTTTCATTTCCTGCTTTTTTGTAATGATAATATTTAAAATTCATTTAATGAACTCGAACTTTTCCTGTATTTGTATTTCGAATGAATATTATGGATGAGAGACGTGGTGTGTCGCTGAAATATTTTTTTTAATGATCTACCGTCGCTGAGATAGATATTTGCAATCATTATGATGTAAGGCATGGATTTTATATAGACACTTTGAATGTACCATATTGTTAAATATTATCATTAATGGTACTCTTGTAAATTACTAATTTATATATTGCATAATTATAACTGCTTTCAGATTTTTATAGAAATAATTTATTAGAACTTAATTGTAAATCGAAGATACGAATTCCCCCAACCTAGAAGGCAGTGGAAGGATGGCAAATACCTCAGGGGTTATAGAAAAAGAGCATTCTTTGAATAGCTAAGGTAGTAGAAAGAAAATCACTTGTCAACGGGCAGAAAAGTGTCAGAGAGATACTGACAAAATGAGAAACCTTAAGTAATGCCCATTGCAAGAAAAAACATGATTACTATTATGGTTTTAACTTTTTAGAATAAATATGATTGTGGAAGGAGCTTAGAAATCTGCTTCTATAGTAGATTGATAGTAATTAAAATAGATGTTGCGATATATTACCATTGTCGGCGGTCATGACGCACTTACGAATATGTAAATTGGTGTTAATTACTTCGGTCATTTTTATGACACAACAAACGAATTTTCATGCAGTGCTTCTTGATGAATAAGTATGCCATACAGTGGAACTTCCTTAACGATTACTCTCATAAAACGAGCACCTATGAATAAAGGACAGCTATTCGCGATTCAGAGGTTATGTATATCAAGTTTTATTTCAGGTTAAACGTATATTTTATGCTTGTATGTAACATATAAATACAAGTATTATATTTTCTACGAAATTTCTAATGGATTTGTACCTATGTACGGGTTAAAACTCTATAAAAAAATTAATTTATGAACCTTCTAAGATTTTTTATTTGAACCTAATTACCAAAAAAAAAATTATTATCTTACGAGCTGTTTTTACTTTCATACCTTCATTTTATCAAGATTTGAAACAAGCTCATGCCCAAATCATTATGGCTTAAATTAATGATAGGCAAATTTACTTTCTCTTTCTAAATAAATTTGAAAATTTTGATATGCTTAAATCGGGTTTGATTATATTTAAAAGCTGTCTGACTCCACAAGGATACCTTTTCAATTATTAAATTTTTTAAAAGGTCTAGAGAAAATGCACCATTTTATAATGAACTATGGACGAAAGTTTCTGCTTTGGTGTTTTTTCCTTACACGTATGCCTTTATTTCAGAAATATAAAGTCGTCTCTCTTCCAAATGCTCATTAAAACAAAAAAATATGTTTTGTTTTAATGTTAGAAACTACTATCTTGTTTCGATGTTAGAAACTGCTAAATGTAAAAGGAAAATATGAATTTCATAGAAGATGGAATCTTTTAAATGGATTGAAAATTTCTTAACTAATTATAAAATTTTATAAAAAAAATTCGACGATCATTGAAAGTTATTTTTCCTAACTTCTGATATTTGAGTTTTAGTCTCATAAATAATGTCAATATCTCAAGCCAGATGGTGAATATTACGCAAAAAGAAATTAATAACTTTTAAGTATTAAGGTAAACCCATTTCTTCATATGTCACAGAAATATCTGTGAATAGATGTTTGCTTTTATAAAATATTCAATTGGTAATGCAAAGGGAAATATATTATTATTTTTTCCCATAACTTGAAAAGTAGGCTGTTCGTAAGGTAAAAGTAAAAATAAAAAAAATAAAATAGGGGAACTCAGTATAATTAGTAAAATCTCTAATCATAACTTACAGGAATGAGTTAGATGCACATATTTTTAAAATATATATATACCGTTCTAATTATTTAAACTCAAAATATTATTTATTTATTTATTTATTTATTTATTTATTACAGTAGAAACTCGTTAGCACGAATACACTTAACGCGAATTACTTTTAATAAGAACTGTTCCTTGAATCCCAGTTAACAAAGAATAACTTATCAACACGATCACATTCGGATAACGCAAACTACTTTTAACGCGAACAATTTTTTGTCGTCGTAAGTGCTCAGTTTAACGAGACGGGATTGTATTTACCTTTTAAAAAAACTTTTAGAGTCAATAACTTTACCGAAATCAATAATTAACTTGCAATTATCAAATATTCCTTGTTGACTGTCGTGAGTCTTTTTTTTACAAATAATGAGGGCCTAAATATAATGAAATCTTTTATTTTTTTAGGCGAAATTCAGCCAAATCGAGGGCTCTACAAGATCTGCGATCATACATTCAAAACTACTGAGTTAGATAATAATTGATATATCACCTGTACAAGGCCGTAGCCAGGATTTAATTTCGGGGGGGGGGTTAAAAAATTTTTACAAAATAGCGAATAGAGATGTGTTACTTTTATCGTGAAGAAGACAGATAAATAGATCAGTGGTATAGGAAAGGGAGGGGCTCTGGATGCTCAAGCCCCCACCCACCCCATTGGGTATCAAGACATTATTTTCTATTAAGACCGCATCATATAATCTTCTTTGAAGCCACTTGAACTCCGCCCCCCCCATGAGTTTTTACTTGCTACGCTACTGAAACATATCACACAAAAATAAATGAGAAAACACCGATTTTGCCTCCGACCTCGCTGTAAATTTTACTTGTAGTTCTGCCATCAAACTTAATTTTACAGAATGCCCCCACCCCCAAACACACCTTTTTAAAGAAAATGTGTTCTATGTTTTCTTTCGTAAAGTACTCTCACATTAATGGTCTGCAAAATGAGATTTTGTGGTCAGAATTTTGATAAAGATTCGAGAGGGGGTTTTTTTCAAGATTTGATTTTGCAAGATTTGAGAGTTTTTTTCCACACCTTTTTTCAAGTTTGACAAGTAGATATATATAGGCCCTAGGTAATTTTGTTACAAATTTTGTTTGAGGGTGGACCGGTTCCTGAGATTCCCCCTCTGGATACGGGAAGGCAATTTATATATAGAAAATAATTGAAATGGTGTATTTTAAACTCAAAATTAGAGATAAAATTGTAACAGAAGGTATTAGATGGTAAAGCTTAAAGCTTTTAAGAACCATACATAACTATTCGAAACAATTTTTCATTTTAAATTTAAAATTATCGAAGATGATAGTTTTAATTTGAGAAACACTTAATCATACGCATACTTATTTCACTCAAAACAAACTAAATCCGTACCATCGTGTTCGATTCAGGTGCAGCATCTGGTGAAAGAGAACTATAAAATTAAATAAATCGTGAATCTGTATGGTGGATTCAGTACACAATTTGACGGCCAATAAGTCTGAAAAAAGAATAAAATCTTAAACAGCTTGAACTCCCTACTACTGAACCTGGATAATCACCCGAATGTAATTTAAGCACTGATTGCGAGTCTCATCTTAACCTGCATAACCTTTTTCATATACTTGGAATTTCAATGTTATTAAAGCTTATTTAAAACCAACAGTGACAGATCATAAATTAAGTCGGTTTTTCGGAGACATGACGTGCTGAAAACAATAAACGCTACTGGCATTGAACGAGTTAAAATGAAATCGGATGAACGTTCTTGGAAAACCTTCACCACAAAAATACTACGCAAATTAACCGAAGACTTCTTTTGAAAAATTATGGCTTATTTTTTCAAGTTTTACACTATATATACATCAAGGGCAACGTGACTTTTTAACCACAACGTGGCTTGCTAAAATTGAAATCCATTCAAATTAGCTGGAATGCTACTTTTTTCACATGACCACAAAGTTACTGAAGATGGAAACATCCAACGTGCCAGACGGGGATTGGAACCAAAGTAGGCGCGTTCAAAAGGTCTGGAAAAGGTATTAGACCCATGTCCAAGCTTTTTTCAGGATGGCCCTATATTTCGGAGATATTCCCCAAAATCCGAAAACAGCCATATTACAGACCATGATACTCATGATTCTGTATTTAATGATAGCGCTGCTTTTATAATAAAAGTATCGAAAAATTAATTGATACGTGTTTCAGCAATTTTCCAGTAAAACTCAAAATTTTGAAATATTAACCTTCAAATCTTTCGGCAAAACGGAAAAATAATCAACCCCTGTTTGGTGGTTTTCAACAAAACCCCGAATTAAAAATACTATTTAAGCTTTAATAGTTTGAAAATGCGGTATTTTACTTAGTGTGTATTTATTATCTACCCATTTAATAACTTTGAGCTCGGTAATTTCAAACAATACACGCCGCATGAAGAAGGGGTTGGTTTTTGTACGTCTTGTGACGGATTTTTTTTTTTTAATTCACTCGCTCATTGCGATCGATGGTTGAAGCTCGTGCTTTACTAAATATTATTCTGTCTTACAATCCAAGTCTTTGGTTGTCACTTGCAGTAATCGACAAACATAAACAGGGTCCTCAATATCACATTTTGCTTCACCTATTTCCTCGTCCTCAATAAAATTGAAAGATGAAATTAAAATTTCAAATTTTTAAAA
>QLNU02015360.1:155342702-155365855 GCA_006491805.2 Dysdera silvatica | reverse complement strand
CATCAATTATATTTAAAATTCTATATTTTTTCATGGTTCTATTTAAATTCTTGCAAACATTTTGCCATAAGCAATAAAAGAACAAAGAAGCTTCGTAGTTATGAAGAAACCAAGCAGCAGGCCTGTAGATAGGATGAAGGGGCAACTGGGTCAAGGCAAAGGACATATGGGGCACCCGGAATTGTTCTATATACATGTGAATATCGCGATGGGGCAACTGGGGCTACGCCCCTGCTAGCCCCAGTTTGGTTACAGGCTTGTCAAGCAGTCATACCTATCTCCGATAGGAGACAGCGTCTACTACGGTGGCCACTTTTCTCACCTCTAACTGCTTAACAACAGTCGTACATATCCAAAATATATAAAAAAAAATAGTCTACTGCGCACGTAATAACTGCATATTTTGCGGGCCGCATAATGTGCACTAAGGGCCGTATAATTTCAAAGCCCCCCATGCACGAGAGCGGAAGTTTACCCGCGAAATCGCAACCGTGCGATTCCAATTTTTTAAATATATTTGAGACACCGTATATGAGATTCAAGTTTTTTTTTTAAATGCAGAAAGTCGGATTAGCGAGAAATGGTTTATACAACTCACTTGAGAGGTCGAAGTACCCCACGGCCCCTTTTAGCTGCTTCCGCCCACAATTTATCCACATTTTTGTCGCATCCTATAACTCGAATATTCTGCCTCATTAACTCTTGGCATATACTGAAACCAATGCCATCGGCGGCACCGGTCACCAGAGCCACTCTGTTCTTCCAGCGATACATTCTTAACTCACCGTTCAATGATAGACTTCATAATAAGAATATTCGTTTCGCCGTAAAAACCGACGAGTAAAAACCGCCAATGCACTCCAAAGCGATAAGAAATAGGCGGTTCATTTATTTGGTAGTTTTGCGAGCTCTTTCACAGATAGCACCAGTAGCCTTTTAATATTGAAAAGCAGCATTCATTTAGAATATTCAATTTAAATTTGGCTTACCTAACTTGATTAATTTAACTAGCTTAATTATTTTAACCAGTTTATTTAACTAAATTAATGTAACCAGTTTAATTAACCTAATTAATGTAACCAGTTTAATTAACCTAATTAATGTAACCAGTTTAATTAACTTAATGCAGCCAGCTTAGTTAACTTAATTAATCTAACCAGCTTAATTAACTTAACCAATTTAATCAACACAGTTAAGCTAACCAATTTAATCAACACAGTTAAGCTAACCAATTTAATCAACACAGTTAAGCTAACCAATTTAATCAACACAGTTAAGCCAACCAATTTAATCAACATAGTTAAGCTAACCAATTTAATCAACACAGTTAAACTAACCAATTTAATCAACACAGTTAAGCTAACCAATTTAATTAACACAGTTAACTTCCCCCCCCCCATTTAATTAATACAATTAACTTAAACAATTTAAATAACACAATTAATTTAATCAATTTAATTAACGCAGTTAACGAATTTAAATAACATAATCAACTTAAACAATTTAAGTGATACGGTTAACTTAACCAATTTAATTAACACAGCTAACTCAATCAGTTCAATTAACTTAGTTAAATAATTTAATTAACGAAATTAAAAGACTGATTTTTAAACATTTTATTTGAAATGTTGAAATGTCCTTAAAGTTGGAAAAGGACGTGAAGAGACAAATTAAAAAATAGTCACAGCAAAAGAAATTTACATACGAGAGGCATGTAAAAGAAGTTGCGCAATATGTGTATTGTGTGCAGGAATGTCTTGTAACGGAAAGAAGACGATGTAAATTGTTTCCCTGTGTTACGGCGCAAAAATAGAAAACGTCATGTGATATAGAGTAGTTGTTCGTAACCTTTACGAGGCCGTGGCCCTGTAAGTTCTCTTTTTATGAGACGAAGGTACGGTCCCAACAAATGTGCTTGTAAGTACCTTTCCATCTTTCTTTGAAGTTCCTACATTAGTCTACCATAAGTAGTAATAATTAATTATGGCATAAACAGGGCCCGATTAAGAAAAATGGGGCTATAGGCACAGTATAGGATTGGGTCCTCCTTACGTGAGGTGACAGATTTGGTAGGGGAGTCTGAAAGTATATAAGAAAATACAGTAGAGCAGGGTGCGAATTAACGGGGGGATGGGGGGGATTTCCCCGTCAAAAATTTTTAATTAACTTCCTTACCAGGGATGATTGTTCCCCCCCCCATGGCATTAGGAAAAAAAAACGATATTCACATTCTTTCTTTCATTTTTTTCCCACAATAAATTTTTGATTCTTAAAGTGTTTTGGTGATTTTTGAGTGATATCACTGGTCCTGGTGAAGGCAGGATGGGTGGAGGAGAGGGAAGTTGGGAAAGAGCTAGATAGGGCCCATTTGGAAATAGGCAGGAGGGCTAAAAAAATAACGGCAGCTATTCCCTAAGGGAATAGAGGTGTACTTCTTGGGGAAAATCAGATGTCTCTTCGATATTCAAAGGAGCCGCTAATTTTTAGCAGGCTGAGTATAGGGCGGTTGCAGACATCTTGTCTGGGAAAGACACTTGTGAACCCTATCTTGGGAATATAACCTGATTGTTTCCGAAAGCAATAAACCAATTTCCGAAGAGCGATTGACAGACGGTTGACACAGACGGTGAATTTTAGCATTCCATTTTGAAAGTCGGACATTGGAAGAGGAAGGCCAAAACGAAGAGGAGTGAGAGAAAGTGAGTCCGGTGACGGAAGTACCACCCAATGTAAAACAGCGCACTTTGACTCCTGTTGAACAAAATAAAGTAAGCTGACGTATCTTTTCAAATTATCATTTAAAATCACTATGCAAATTGAATATCGGTATTATAATGGTATAACGTTTTTCTGTCGTAACAGCAAGACTTTAACAGCTACATTTTAAACAGTAATTATTGCGAGGAATTAAATAGTGGGTTTTTATGAGGACTTCTATAATCAAAAGAATGACCCTAAATTTTTTTATCGGGTGAGTGAGTAAAGGGGAGGAGGGATGTAGTAAGTAAATGATATAGAAATATCGATAATTATTACAAATTGTGACATGCTTACTTTATCTTAAATATGTGGATTCAAGAGCTTAGCTATACTATATAGCAAAAGTAGGCAAAGCCAAAGGCCCTTTTTCATCAAAGCCTATTGACGTAGCAAAGGGAGGGGGCAAAAAAAAAAATAAAAGCTTGAAAGAACCTCTTAATAGTTTTATACCTGACAAAAGGGTATGCTTTGCCCCCTCCACCCTCTATGATTTGAATTTACTTTATATGATGATACAAATAAAACTTCTCAATTTGATGTTCGGAAGTATTTTTAGGTTTGCCAATTTGGGACGCCATTGTTTTCATTTTGTCTACTTTAAATTTTCAGACCGAATGTCGATTACCAACGACTCATGACCACATGGTACAGCACATACACTACATCTTTATAGCGTCTGCTGTCTTTAAAAGACCAATAGTTCAGTGTTAGTGGAGGAAAACACAACACCGTAATTCGTATTTCATACAAGTGCAGGATAGATCCTAAATTTGAAAATAAACGATAACGTATAATTAAAAAACAATATGACGAGTTAGTTTCCGATTGTTTGTTTGATAATAGAGATCAATTTTTTAAAGTCAGTGTTTTTTACTATGTTCTAGGCAAAATTATAATGCAAATTAAAAGTCATTTTGAAAGCATGAAATTAGTAAAAAAATATTTTGTAATATTAGAACAGAAAAAATAATATGTCAAATGCTGAATTACTAAGTGAGTGTGAAAATCTCATAAAAGAGTATTCATCTGTATTCTCGTCCCAACTGCCCATTTACTATTGTAATTTAATCACGCTTGTCAAACAGGATTTAATGGCAGACATGTCTATTAGATAATTTTTTTGTTTGCTAATTACAAAATGTAATGGTCTGCTTGTAGAAAGTGACTTTACGGAAATTTTTACTTTATGCTATTTTTTACCCTACCCGTGTCAGCTGCCTCCGCCGAAAGATCATTTAGTAAATTATGAATAATAAAAGTTTACAAAAGAAATACTATTGGTCAAAGTAGAATGTGCATTATTGGCTATTGAGACTAAACATGTCAGTAAAATGGTCTTGTTACAAATAAATTTGACATCCACGTATTAGTAGCTCAAACTAGAGCTATTTTTGTTTAGGAGAAAAAGTCCTCATCCCGGATTCGAACCAGAGTATCCGAATCCGGGATGAGGACAACGTCTCTTTTTCTCCAAAGCAAAAATAGCTCTAATTTGAAATACTAATATGTGGGTGTCAAATTTATTTGTAATAAAAAATCCTCCACGAAAAACTCAAAAAAATCTCACCCCAGTGGCTTTGTGTGTTGACCATTATTTGGCAATTGTGTTATCCCTGTGAAGGGTAATAATATCTTACAAAATGATCTTGGAAAGATATTTTCAACGATTTCACAAATATAAAAACGCAAAGAGTAGTTTTTTTACATTTATTCGTTTTAAAGTTTCGTTGTATTTATATTTAGTAGTAGTATTATAAATTTATTTTTGTCGAATTGAATCTGATAAATAGTAGTATACACCAAAAGTCATTTATAACGATGCTGGTTATAACGACTAACCGCATATAATGACGGAATTTTTACAAGAAGTTTGGTTTGCTATTCTACTCCATACTAAATATATCGGTTATAACGACATCGTATATAACGACGAAACCTGCTATAACGACGGCGATTTTGTAGTCTACGTAGATTCTAAGTAGGGAGGATATAACGACGCGACTTGACAGTCATAAATCGGAACCACACAGGTTAATTATCGAAATTGAAGGTTAGTTATCAAAATTTAAGCGTTATTTTAATCTTGTTTATTTACAAATGTCCAAGAAATTTTTATTAGGGAGAATTCAAGTATTACATAAGCATCTTTGTGGGAGGGGGTTGCTGTTGTGCTTATCTTCTAATATTGGCCAATGTTAATTTTTGCTTATGGAGGGGGAGGAGGGTTGAAATGGCCAAAATATTGCTTACGTAATACTTGAATTTCCCTTACTGCTAAACCTGAATATTGAAGATAATAAACCTTAAAAAACACGTGATTTATCAACTGAATAACACGAAGGTCATATTCTTTAGGGGCCCATTTTATTTTTTCAGCATAAGGCCCATAAAACTCTCAAACCGGCACTGTTCGGAAGTCATTAGTATAATATAATAAATATTATTCATTAGATTTGTTTTCTACATTATATACTTTAGTATTTTCTAGAATTTTTTCAATTTAAAAAAATAAAAAGTGTTACGTATTTACTGTGGCTATAAATATAATTTAACGTTAAGGGAAATTAAATTCATTATAATTAAATATATTTTTATTTAATTTTGAAACCAAATAGTTTAATACTTTTTACTATCAAAATAATTTATAAAACTCTAGAGTGTATTATATTTTAGGCTACAATGATTTTAAAAAGATATCGTTTATAACGACTATCGGTTATAACGACCGAATTTGCGCTGTCTCTTGAAGGTCGTTATAACCGATTTTCACTGTAGTTCGAATTTTTTATCACCCCCTTGTAAAAAAGTTTGATTCGCACCCTGTACGCAACTATTTCTATAGAAAAGCTGTAATAGTAGTTTTTGCTTGAGATTTTTCGTAACTAATTGTCCAATAACATGCATAAGCATTTTTTAACTCCTTAGCAACCTTTCTAGCTCTCTCAAGGTTGGAATCTTGTGACTCAAAAACTTTAGTTGCCTTTTCGATGCGCTGAAATGCTTTGTCAAAGCCTTAAGATAAAATAGAAAAATAAAAATTTCAGTTACAATATTTTTGTTTGAAATAACTTTCATAGTTCTGGTAGAATTTTTGATATATCACTTTAAAAAATTATAAAACCAAGACTTCGCAAAGCGTGAGCTCGTAAAACGAGAACTATCTGTATCAACTTTTATAATAAAGGATTCAGTTTTTAGAAATATCTCACTCAATGAATGAAGAACAAAATGGCGAAATCCACAGAAAAATCAATTCACAAGTACAACTGTCAAGTAATTAATTCTCATATGCTTCTCTCCCCAGTGGTCAGGGCCACCGCCGTTTGAGCTAACATAAAACTAATTACTGTTATTAGCGTTAACTCGATTTCTGGGTAGTTTAATTTCATATTAACATTTCGTGGTGCGAAGGTCACTTTAAGTATTCGATCCCTTCGAGTAATTGTGTAATATAAAAATGTGTGTGTAAACAAATGAACAAACAGGCGATTTCTATCTTTGACAGGAAGACTTCTTATCTATTTATTATTGGTGAAGTATGGATAAAAATAGTAGGGTTCTAAAATTTCCTTAAACCATGTACCGTGTTTTTGTGTTAGTTTATGAAATTTTTGTTACATTTACTTAAACATACAAATGTAACATAGGAGTAACAAAGGGGGAGATTGAAAGAATGCTTATGTTCGGCATAGGTACTTTTAAGTACCTTCAAATTATGGATTTAATGCTTATGCGACCATTGTTTTTCTGTAAAAATCGCGGATTGCATTGTTTGTTCACGGCCTTTATTATAAATAGCTGAAGTTGTAAACGATTTATCTTCAGTTTCCAAATCTCTTCACTGCATCCCTTTCTTATTAAGAAACCATAGTAGTAATATAACGCAGAATAATAATATAATAATAATTTATCACATAATTTGTTCCATACGGCTTATTTTTATTATATTTATTAATTTATATACTTCGGTAAGTAAACTTAATCCTAACGTATGCATTTAGTTTTAAAATATCATAATAAAACTGCCGTTTTGTATCAAATCTGAAGAGCATTCAGTAAAAAGCCTGTTTTTTAAAACAACACACACTTTTGAAAGCTTTCCATCACATCTTCTTCACACAAACTGTTTAGTAAAAGGACAATTAGAGAGCACAGTGGGTGACTGCACCTTCATCTCTAATCTAATATGACATTTTTCCATGGCACTGTGATATAGGTAATTTTTTTTTTTTTTTAATAAGGCTTGCTTTTCATAGCGTACCAATAATAATCGACAACTACTTTTCAAATAGTAACGCATGTAACGGTTACGCGGAAAAATAGCCAAAATGGCAACATTGTCTAGCTATCAAGTAAAAATTCTTCCGGTTTTACGGGCTACAGCGCCGTCTGGCGGAATTCAATCTGACCTAGGAAACCATCGATTGATTGTATACATACTTAGTTAACGAAAAGAGGAAAAAGCCGGGACATGTAGAGGCTTTTCCCTTTACGGAAGGAGGTCAAGGCTAGATTTGGAAATGTGTTCTACATCTGACTGAGGGCTGCCCAGCTCCGTTTTCCCACCATTTCTTAGTTTGTTCTCTTGCCAAATTTCGATTTTCTAAAATACGTGCTCCAGGAATAAATCGCGTGAGAGTTTCACGTTCATTACCATTATTATTATTAGTATTATTATTTGAAAATGCCCGTAATCGATAAACGTATCGTTTGTTTACGTTCAGTTAGTTGGCAAGTAAAAACCAATGAGTTGAAAGGTGATTTTGCTTTATGGCCTTTTCGGCTTTAAAAATATTTTTATGTTTCTTCCATATTTATCATACGTTAGCAAATCTGTTCTCCATGCATATACTTGTATATATGCGGTAGCGTAGCTAGGGGGGGCAAGAGGGCGATCTCCCCGGGTGCCACAATCCGAGGGGCGGCAATTAGCCTTTAAAAAACAATGGCAGGCACAACAATTGCGGCAATGACAGTCACTCGCCCCGGGCGGCAAAATATCTAGCTACGGCACTGCATATATATAGATATACCTCTGAAAAAATAAATTCCATAACTTTACCATCATGTTATAAACTCGTAGAATGCTTTTAGAAAGAAGAGAAATTTGAGTTGTTTTTTTCTGTTGTTTTTAAATTGACTACCTGCACCATAGGCGTAGGGTTTAATCTGGCTCAAAACATGCTGTCGCAAAAATGCTAAAATGGGAAAAAAGTTGTAGCAAAATGCTAAAAAATATTAGTTGCTTTCGTTGCTCGAAAAATCGTATCAATGAAATTATTTATATCAACGATGCTTAACAGGTGCTGTTAAGAATTTTGAAGAGGAAACAAAAAGGAACAAGAAAAGATCGCTGAAGTGCAAAACGGATATTCTGGAATCGAGGAATCCTGTTTTCAGAGAATAAACTGTGGTTAAAAATGCCTGTCGCATTTTCGCGATGGGCAATAATTTTTTCTTCGCATTTTCGAGCAACTCGTCGCATTTTGCGAAAAATGCGACTGCAGCTTAAACCCTGACGTACGCAAGACGTTCGTAAGATGGGTTATAGGCTCAATGAGGGATTACAGAGCTACAATCCCATATCATTTCATCATTTCAGCCGTTGTCAATCCACTGCAGGATAAAGGCCTCCTCTGCATCTTTCCAACGAAGTCGATCTTGTGCATTTTGCTGCCACTTGTGCCCAATATATTTAATTATTTCATCCACCCATCTCGTCTTTGGCCTTTTCCTTGGGCGTGTGGTGTCCAGTGGGATCCATTCTAGGATGTTTTGGTCCATCTGTTGTCAGTTCTTCTAGCAATATGGGCTGCCCACTTCCATTTCAAACTTTTTACCTTCGCAATGATATCACAAACTTTTGTTTGATCTCTTATCCAACTGAAGGTCTTTCGATCTCTTTGCGTGATACCAAGCATCTGCCGTTCCATGTTCCTTTGTACCACTCGTAACTTTTGGATACCTTTGGCAGTTGATGTCCATGTCTCACTACCATAAGTCAGAACAGGTAGGATGCATTGATCGAAAACTTTCCTCTGTAAAGAAATAGGGAGCTTTTTTTTAAAAATTATTTGTAGCCGGTAGAATGCTTGCCAGCTAAGCTTGATACGACGTTCGATCTCTTGATTTATGTCGCCTTTCATCGTAATTTGTTGACCAAGGTAAATATAATTTTCAGCTTGCTGTATTTCTTCTCTCGAAATAAAGATTTTCTTAGTTTGTATAAACTTATTAAACATGATCACACTTTTATTCAAGTTGATTTTTAAGCCAGATGTTTCTCCTTTCATTCTGAGATCTTCAATGAGTCTTTGGAGCTCTTCTGGATCTTTTACGAAAAATACGATGTCGTCGGAGAATCTTAGATGGTTTAAATACGCTCCGTTGATTTTTAAGCCCTTTTGATCCCAGTGTAATTTACGAAAAACTTCCTCAAGGCAAGCTGAAAAGAGTATGGGCGAGATTGTATCTCCCTGTCGTATACCTTTCTCAAGGTTAATTTCAACTTTGTGTCTGTTTATAGATATGGTCGCTTTTGCTTTATAAAATATGGACTGGAGTAAGCTAACATAAGCTGGGTTCACACCTTGGTTACCTAGTGCATTTAAAATATATGGTTTGAAAATTGAGTCAAAAGCTTTTTCGTAGTGGATGAAGGCAATGCATAATGGTAAAGTGTATTCATTGTGTCTTTCTATTATTCTCTGAAGAACCTGAATGTGGTCAATCGTACTATAGCCACTTTTAAACTCTACTTGTTCTAGAGGTTTGGCATAGTTTAATGTTCTATAAATTCTATTTGCAGTGATTTTGCTAAAAAACTGTGTACATAACAGGAAGAAGGCTAATTGGTCGATAGTTTTTAAGATCATCTTGAGCTCCTTTCTTATGCAAAAGAATAACATTGCCATTTTTCCATGCATTAGGAATTTTTTGTTCCTTAAGACATTTTGAGAAGAGATTTGCCAATATTTTGTGAAGCGTTTTACACCCAGCTTTTAACATTTCAGCAGAAATGCCATCTTTTCCTGTGGATTTCCCATTTTTCATTGATCGTATGGCATCTGTTACCTCTGATACTAAAACATCCGGCATTTCTTCTGTAACTACAATTGTTGGCAGATTTTGCTGATCGTTACTTTTATAGAGGTCTGTGTAGAATTCTTTTACCCTCCCATATACAACTCCGTATATGTAAATATACAAAATTTCATCGTAATGGGGGGTTATAACCAGGCCCGTAGCTAGACACTTGTTACGGGTGGGCGGCTCAGAAAGCTACAGGGGCTTAAAATTCTTTAATATTTTAATGTATTTTATTAATATATTTAATAATACTAAATATATAAGTAGACTAATATATTTAAAATTAATAAATAAATTTCTTAAAATAAATTTTGCATTAAAAACTTATAAATTTTAGTATACCTCTCTATAATTTCTCTTATCCTTATTATAAAGTAGACAATGACTTAAACCTCTGTAAAAAACATCATATATACAAGATTTACCGTAAAAAGCTATTTTGAGTACATTTTCAGCGTCAAAAAACAATTTGCATTGTTATGTACAATTTTATACAAGACAAAAAATTTAAAATGAAATTCTGCAACAATTTATTTTGAGAAAAAAATATATATATTTTCCAAGGTGCTGACTATATTTCCATGGAAGCTCCACCCCCTCTAGCCCCAACCTGCCTACGGTTCTGGTTACAACCCCCATCAACAACATCCTGCATACGCCAATGACCTTCATCCTGTGCCAGTTACACTTTTGTATTTACTCAGAACCAGTGCCGGATTTATAAATGGGCAAGTTGGGCACTTGCCCAGGGCGTAAAATTTCTAGGGGCGTAAAAGGCTGCGGATTTTTTTTTTTTAATTGCAATTTATTTACCGTAGAATTCTGTCGATCAGCTCTCCTTGAGAAGGCGTTCTTCACCCTTTTTTTTTCCTAAAACTGAATTTCTGAAAAATTGAGTGAAACACCCCCTGCCCCAACTATACTAATACTATACTACCCCAATCCATACTAAAATTGTTGCGGATTCAAAAAATGTCTCGAATCCAGGAAGTCGGAGACTATGGTAGTAATAATTTCGAGTTGTATCTTATTAGTTTGAATAATTATATGAAAAATCTGCTTTACATACCAAATGTTAAGAGTATGATACGTTTTTTAAATAATCCTTTTTGAAAGGCGGGAGGGTGGCGCAGTACAGGCTGTGCCTAAGGGCGGCAATTTTATAAATCCGCCACTGTCGCCTTCCTTGTTTATTTAATATCATTTAAAAATATTATATATGAAATCTTTACTTTTATATCTTTGTATACATGGTTTTAAACATTCATCATGCAAAGCAATCAATACTTTTTTAATTTTAATTTTCATAATGCATAGTTAACAAAAGATTCTTGATATTGTCTCTAATCCAACGATCAAATGCACCATAACATACATAATCAACGGTCTGTGACCGCCCCATGACGGGGTACCTTTGCACCCCGGAACGGTCCTGTATTCACACATACACCAATGTAAATTGTTGGGTTTTAAATAATAATAATTACAAAAAAGAGGTTAAACACTGGTAAAATAGCAAATGAAAAGGTCATCCAAGCTTTCGGACGCGCCAGCAGCGATCCTTCTTCAGGAGTAATTTGACGATGTTATGTTTCTGCCTTTTTTATACTTGAAATTTCTGTAAAAACCCTTTACCAGAGCAGTTCTGCAGAATGGAAAAACCCAATGGGAACCAATGAGAAACCTGTACTGTGGGGTACCTAATGTTGGGAAATCCCATATATTTCAGAGTAAGAGTTGTTTGTAAGTTTCTGGAAGTGGTTGTGATGTATTAATGGCTTTCCCATGTAGTTTGTAAGTTTCCCAAGATTCTAAAAAGAATCGACTATTTTTGTTTGTGATATGCCGGTGTAGCATTTTTATTGAATCCCAGTCGAGTTGTATGTCAGTCCGTATTATAAAGCGTGTTCTGCCAGACGTGAGGCTATGTCTCCTTTCGCTAGTTCATGTTTGTGTTCTTTTCTTCTTGTTTTGATCATTCTTTTTGTTTGTCCTATGCATGGGTCCCCATATAAGTGGGTAGAGAGTCTCAAGACCCCCAGCCGCTCAAAAATTTTGATTTGCCCGATTCTGCTATGCATTTACTTTAAAAAAAATTTACAGTCACATTTTAAAATAAGATACTTTTTAGCTCATTACTAATTGTCAAGCAGTATCAATTATTTTTGTAGCATTTTAGTATCTTGTACATTCACTAAAATTTTTGACAGCTATGAGAAGGAGGTAATAATTTTTCTCAGCCCCCCCCTAAAAGTACTCATATGGGCGCCCATGGTCCTATGTAATGTTTGTTGCAGTCTTTGCAGGGGCGGACTGGGTCCTCTCAAAGGGCGCATACCTTGGATTTTCGGAGGGCGCGAGTCCTTGCCCATTCAGAGGGGCGAGTCCTATCGCCCATGAAGGCTCACCGGCCCTGGCAGCCCAGTCCGCCCCTGGGTATTTGGTATGTGGCGCCTGGGAGATCTTCTGGTGGAACTAGGTATTTAACTTTGGTGTGTTATTTGCGAAGTGTTGTGACAGGGGGAAGAATGTTTTGGTATTTGCTTCCTTGAGGATGAGAGAGATTATTTCGGAAATGCCGTGAATTATATGGAATGGACATGCAGGTGTGAAATGTAGCATCTAAAGATGCGCTATTGAGTCTACAGTTTCTGAGAATAAATCGTTTAGGGTATTCATTATTTTTACGTGCCTTGTGTATGTGTTTGGTTTCTGTGTTTGCAAGTGTTCATTACTGCAATAAGAATTGGCTCTGAGACTTAATATTTAACAATGGAAGCTCTATAGCATGTTGGATGATGTGATTTAAAATCAAGAAATCTGTCTGGTGGGTTTACGGTAAACTGACGTGAAGACAGAGTTATTGTGAGATCTGTGTATAAGAACGTCTAGGAAAGGGAGTTTATTGTTCTGTTTTGTTGATTTTTAAATTCTTAAAATATAATACAGACATATATAGGGATAGATAATAATGGAATATAATCTTCTTGATTGAAGTCACCAAATAATCTATTTTAAAATTAAGGTTTAATTAAATTTTACTTTGTTGAAACGTTGAGGGTTTTGATGGTGACCACTACGAAAAATAATGAAACGTTGACGAAAGATATAAGCAGAATTGGATTAAACGCTTGTACTGATTTCTTTCTCTCTCTCTCTCTCTCCGTCCGTCCTTTCTTTTTTCATTTCTTTTAATAATTTTATGCACTTTCCAATGCACCTTTTAGAAAAAAACAACAACATTTTCTTACTTATTGAGACTATCTGGATTCCCTTTTTCACAACTTCTTTTATTCCTTTTTCGGTCGACACAATGTTGCCAAAATACTTAAATTGGTCTATTTGCTCGATATTTTTATTAATTACCAAATACTGTTTATACTACAATGTAATTTAATAATTTAAATATTCTTATGATTTGAACATGGTCCTTAAAAAAATGCGCTAGCTGAAATTTGTTTCGTGTTAGAACGTGTCTGCGTCAATTTATATCAGGAAATACATAAATTGTATTTTTAATTGTTCCAATTAATGGTCGTAGCATCTTGTGCGATATATGCAAAAACATAGAGTTCCAATTTTTTGGCTGAGTGGAAAAAAGTACTATAATATAAAAAAACTATAATATCATGGAAAAAAGGATTAGGGCGTATATATACACTCTATAACAAAAAAATCGACGCACCAAGAAGGAGTTGTCCGATTGCGATAAAAATTGGTGGATGTGAAGAACATACATAGAAAAAGAAACGATTAAAATTTCAGAACAATTGAATGATTTATTGCAGAGTTTGACCGTTACAAAGGGAGGAAGTCAATAAGGCGTTGGTCCACCTCTGGCCTGGATGCAAGCTGTCACCCGGCGTGGCATAGACTGATAAAGATCCCGGATGGTGTCCTGCGGAATTTCTTGCCAAATTGTCTCCAACTGTCGGGCTAAATCGTCAACATTCCGGGATGGTTGCAATCGCCTTCCCATAGCGTCCCAAATGTGCTCTATGGGAGAGAGATCAGGAGACCTAGCTTGCCAAGGAAGTGTTGGGCAAGCTTGAAGACAATTCATAGCAACACGTGCCGTGTACGGCCGGGCATTGTCTTGTGGAATTGTAAGTCCAGGTTGTCGAAAAGGAACGGTAACACAACCGGTCGTAGAATGTCGTCTACGTACCGCTGTGCTGTAAGTGTGCCAGAAATGACCACCAAAGGGGTCCGGCTATCAAAGGAGATGGCACCCCAGACCATAACGCCCTGTTGTGGGCATGTGTGGCGTGCGATAGTAAGGGCAGGATCCCCACGCTGCCCTGGACGTCTCCAGACACGTCTGCGGTTGTCGTCAGGACACAGTTGGAAACGGGACTCGTCACTAAAGACTATACGTCCCCAGTCAGCGCAGTTCCAAGTTGATCGAGCCCGGCACCACTGTAATCGGACTTGACGGTGTAAAGGCGTGAGAGGTAAGCGGCGTAACGGTCGGCGCGAGCGTAAATTCCGCTCTCTCAGTCGTCTGCAGAGGGTCATGTTGGACACATGTGTGCGGGCCACACGTTGGATAGTTGATAACGACGAATCCGGTGCTGTGACAGCTGCTCTGACAATCGCTCTGTCTTCCCGTTCTGTTGTGGCCCTAGGTCGACCGCTGACATCTGCCGTTGTTGACCCACTCTTGCCAGCACCGTCCAATCGCCGCATCGCTTCGACCCACATGTCCAGCGATTCTTCGATTCGTCCAACCAGCCTCTTTCAATCCGATAGCACGACCTCTTTCAAACTCTGACATATGCTCGTAATGAGCACGAATCTTTCGGCGAGGCATTGTTACAGTCGACGTAAGATATCCGCAGTCAAAATGCAACAGAAATTTTGACCACATATTGAGAATCGCTCCTTATATACACCTGCTGAATGCGCAGTTCCGATGCGCTGGAGTTCCCGCTATTCATTCATTGGACACCAAATTTTAATCATTTGCATGTTCGGTCAAAATGTCTTTGCATACGTGGTGCGTCGATTTTTTTTTTTTTTTTATAGAGTGTGTTTCAAATTTCACGTTATTAAATTATCTATGATGATTGTTACGTTAAACTGAATAGAAATTCGCTACATGCATCGTTTATACTTACAAATAAAACACGTGTCAGACAAAATAATTCTGTAACACCCATCATAACACACACTATGACTTTATTCTCAAACAACCCATTACATTACGTTTCATTAAAATTAATATATAGCATAATCGTATTGCTTTTTTTAAGAATGTATCTGAACTTCACACTATTTCTGCTGGAACTTGCACACAAAAGAAATCTTCGTTTTTCTTTGATTTCAGTTCCCATTTGACATCAGCTTTCAACTATAAAAAAAATAAAAAAATTGTACTATATTTTTGAACGAACCGAAAATATTTTAGTTTCAAGTTAACAAGTTCCAAACAACTACATGTGTTAAAAATCTAATCCTAATTTGTAATCAATAGTCTTCGACAAAAATATAATTTGACTCAGGAAAAATATGTGAATATTATAAAAAACAGCGAAGTTATCAAAAAGATAAAAACAAGGAATATTTTAAAATGCTAAATGACGTAATCACTGCAAAACGATGTCACGAGAAATTTGTTTTAAACTCTTGCTAATGTTTTCAATACAAATTATGAAATTGAAAATTTTATTAGGTTTCGGTCTTTGTTTTCTGAGTAACTAAGTGAAGGTTTACAAGTATGTTTGAACATTGTCAAGCACATCTAAGAAAATACATGCTTTCATAATTTTCAAGAACAGAATATAAGCATAAGTTTGATTGTTTTGTCATTATTTACTTGCACAAGAATTATACTGTTTGGTCTTATAATCCAAATGCTATAATCAATCTATTCACTTGGGTACCTAGTAATACCCAATGCATTGCAGCTTTAGATATTAATTTTTCCGACACCCCCGCTTGAGCTCAAACTAGAACTTTCAACGTACAGGAGAAAAGGAGACGTCATCCTGCCTTAGAACAAGCACGTAGCCAAAGGGTGGGTCCTGGGGGTCCAGACCCCCCTTCAGGAAAATGTTGAAAAAAGAGCATGAGAAATAATAATGGATGCAGTGAATCCATTTTTGAAAATTTTATTTTCTTTAGCCGTCTTCCGTTTTATTTCAATCCACATCCCCACTCCTTTTTTGGATACAATTGAGATCGTTAAATCTGTGATTAAACCGGAAATGATCAGTAATATGTTTCTATGTTCTGTTTATTATTACGGAAATATTACTTGTATATGTGTTAATATGCATAATCTTATCTCGTGCTTATTGTCGGTGCTACTATGTTTTCCGTGGGTTTGCTCCCTTTTTTGTTATTAAAAAATTTAAATTAAATTTAATCAGAAATTTGAAATTTTTAATCTACAACAACTTAATTATGTACCAATACTTAGTTACAATTTTATTTATGAATCTCGGCGCATGGTGACTTGCTGCCCTTGCGCCATGGGTAATACAGTCAATTATGAATCTTTTCTAAAATTCTTTCTTAAATAAAATTTTTCTCTTTTCCCCGAACTACATCTTGGCGATGATCCCGCGTATAAAATACTTTTATATTTCCTTTTTGACCTCCGTTTTGTTTACCTATTTATTTGGTATTATTTTCTTTTTTTTCTTCTGTTTTTACTTTTTTTCCACAGCAATGAATTCCAACTTCGGTCAATGTGGCCATGATTGTCAGCCCACGAGTTTAACCAACTCTGATTTCTCCACAAGTGATTTATTTTTTCTATACATTAAGGCTTGCAGCCTAACTAATAAGATTCCCTTACTTTACGATCTTTTAAACACGATTACGGCTTGGGTACATTATATTTGTATAACTGAAACCTGGTTCTGTCCAAATTACTCCACTAACTTAAATAATTACAGTTTGTCCTTTGAAAGTCGTAACAATGCTCGAGGAGGTGGTGTGGCTATTTATGTACATCGGAGCTTGTTATACGTCACCATCCCTCAATGGTGTGGTATGTACCCTGAAATTGAAATTATTACCATACAGTCTAATGGAGTTTTTATTGCTTCTATCTACAGACCTCCAAACGCAGATATTGAAGACTTCTTGAGCTTTATGCAACGGCTATTCGACCATATCAACTCAATTAAATCTAAACTCATAATAAAATAGGATATCTCAATATCGACATTAATTTAAATCATAACATACATACAGAAATTTTTGACGACATGATCTACGCAAATGGTTTTGAAATCACGATTAAATCACCTACCAGAATAACTGCTCGTTCACAAACATCAACTGATTTCTGTATAACTAATATTCATTTTAAAAATTCCGGAGTAATAATCTATCACATTAGAGATCACCTTACTATCTTTTTAACTGTTAATATTCCAGATCTCCATCTGAAAAAATCCAAGCGGAAATATCTTATTCGGAATTTTTCTGAGAGCAACTTAATGCTTTTTTTTTTCTTTAAATCTCATCATTCTAACATGGACTGGTCACCTGTCCGCATATCTGACTAATGCCAACGAAGCCTATATCCAATTTTTTCAAGTATTCAGTTCCCTTTATAATGACTGATTTCATCTTAAAATGATCACTAAGAATAGGAAGGTCAGAAAACCATGGATGACAAATTCTCTTTTACGAGAGATTAAAATGAAAAATAAATTATTTTTTACCTTTTTAAGAAATAGATCACAGGATGATCTTTTTGCCTTTCGTGTTTTTAGAAACTAATTAAACAAAAAAAAAGTTTGCCAGCGATCCTACTTAAATAAATTTTTTACTAATTCCACTCCTAAAAAAAAAATTGGGAAAAATTAAACGAATTACTTTGGAGGGAAAAAATTTCAAATAATTCAATCGAAGATCTTGTCAACGGCAGTCAAATCCTCACAACAGATACACAAAAGCTTGCCTCATTTAACAATTATTTCATTAATTTTCCCTACAGCCTCATCAGTAACCAATCAAATCCGTCACATTTTAAATCTGGCTGCCATAATTATTCTATTAACAACCCTATGTTTTTGTCAGCCGGTGCCAATCTTGAAACAAATAGGATTCTGTGTGAAATTGATTCCCGTGGGGGGCCCTGGACACGATCAGATTCGACCGGCGGCTGTGAAATTCGTCGCTGAAGTTATTACATTACCTCTTACTTACATTTATAACTTAATCTTTACAAATGGAATCATCCCTCATGACTTTAAAACATCAGCTATCACTCTAGTAAATCAAACAACAATGTTAATCAACGTTTATTGGCGTAGTGATACCAACTCCGATGGTATGGCTTGATTAGATGGTGAAACGTTCGAAAGAAAATAGATATTTCTGCCTTCGGTGGGTCTCATCGAACGCAGAAATATTTATTTTCTTTCGAACGTTTCACCATCTAATCACGCCATAACATCGGCGCTGGTATATATAGATAGCTGGTTTTCATAGATAGTAAGTTTTCCGACACCTACGCTTAAGCTCAAACTAGGGTTTTTCAAGGCATAGAGGAAAAGGAGACATTGCCCTGGCCTAGAGTCGAAATAGGGTCTTTCTTTGAGATCCAGAGTGCCTCAACCGCTAAGCCACCAAGGCACAAGAACGGCGCTCCCTTACTCCATATGTAAGGTTTTTGTTAGGTATTATTATCCTTCTGAGGGTCGGCACAATTGCCAAATGCTTAATTACCAAAATGCAACAATTGCCACGAGCTTAAGCGTGGGTGCCGGAAAAGTTACTATTTATAAAACTTCTCCACGAAAAAAAAAATAATAATAATGTCCTGGTGGGAGTCTTGACCAGTTGGCAATTGTGTTAACCCTGAAAGGGATAATAACAATATCTTCAGGAGCGAACTGGGCCGCCTGCCAGTCGGCCCCCGGGCCGGTGCGCCCTCATGGCCGATAAAACCCGCACCCTCCGATAATCCAAGTCATGCCCTTTAAGGACCCAGTTCGCCCCTGAATATCTACCAAAAAATGGCAACTTTAACTGAAAAATATTTCATACGGACATTTTTCCTTCATTGCAGAATCGTAATTACGTAATAAAATTAAAATTATAATCAAGTTCAGTGATAAAGTAAGAGTAAAAATAATTTGATTTTGCGACCCAGTGGCCAAGATTTCATACATTAAAACAATACAAAACTGAAATTAAGAAAGAAAGAAAAGACGTGCGAAAAGATCAGTAATCTGAAATACAAAATAAATTGAAAACGTGACAGTATACTTTTTAGACAATGGATATTTAATAAAAGAATATAAATCCAATAATTAATAAACAATAATTTAAAACATGTCTCATTTACAACAACTATTAAGAAAGCTAAATATAAAATCGAACTCGGATGAAAATTTACTCACTTTTGGATAATTTTCTTTGATCTCGAGTTCAGTAACATAGTTGTAAGTTTCACCTGTTGTAATAGGACATTCCATGCCACTCTCTATGCAGCCATTAGGCTGTGGTGCTGGGAAAGCAATGGGCACACCACCTATCACTCCGTGAGAAACAACCCTTAAGCTCTCACTGTCAGTCACTAAAAGAAATTTCAAAATATCACGCACATGACATTTCTTGTATTTAAAATCACTTTCATCATCAAATCAAAGTAAAATTAAGCATGAGCAGTATAGGGATTCCTTGCACTCCGTTTTCAAAATGGCCGTCGTTTCCAAGATGGCCACCATGGCCGGCTATGTCCCTAACCTCCAAATGGTGACCGTGTCTCTCCCTCCCAGAGTGAGAACATGTTTTGTCGGTTTTTTAATTCCGGATTTTTTTAATAAGTGTCCTTCGCATAGACTCGGCCTAATTTTTATTAATTATTCCTATTTTATTATTATTTTTAAAATTTCTACAGGAGTTCATTAAATTCTTATTATTTTGATCTAGTTGCTTTTATATTAAAACATATTTTTCCTCGAAAGTTTTTAACTATCAGATCGTTAACATTTGGGAATTACAGTATATTTTCGGTTTTAATTTGTATTTTCTGATTGATATTAATGAGTATGGTGATCATGGATGGATTATTTCCTCTTCGTATCAGTTTTCTCGACCTAATTTTCATTATTTATAATTTTTCCTATTATTTTAATAATATTTTTATTCAACAAGCCTCTGTTTTATTAAATCCTTATTTTGATCGAGTTAATTTTATAGGAATATTAATTTTCCTCTAAGTTAATTTGTAAATATTAAATTGTTAAAATTCGGGGCTTACCTTTTTTTTACTTTCTGATTATATTTAATACTGCAGAGAAAGTTTTTTCTATTTTTATTCCCACAAGAGTCCTCTGTTTTATTAAATCCATATTCTGATCGAGTTAATTTTATATGAATATCAATTTTCCTCTAAAAGCTTTTTTTAATTATCACATTGTTAAATTCGGGGGATTATTTACTCGCTGATTATTTTTACTGCAATGGAAGTATTTATCTCGGGCGGACTACGAAGCGTACTCCGTTAGTTTTGGATGCTGAATGAAGACGAAGAGCGTTCTTCAGTAGTTATCCCCCTCTCTTTTTTTCTTATTCTTAGAGTCCAATCAGAAAAAGTTTCAGCAATCCTACAATTCTGTTTATACGTGCGCCTCTTTTTTATAAATCCGACGTTTTGCTTCCTGCCCTTTGACCCCGGTGGCTTATATAGTCCAAAAAAAAAGATTCTTTTGCCGCAGAGCTATTTCCTATATCAGTGTGCTGTCAATTATAAAAAGTATTCAAGTGTTCCTACCTAGCTGCTGAAATTCCCCTAAAAAGATAAATTCTTCTCGAATGTCCCTCTACGACAGGTCATCATTTATTTATATCCACACTTTTTTAGAAGTCGGGGTAGCAATAAACGTTTTTTCCACCTGCCGTTATCCATGTTTTCCTTTTAACTGTCCTGGGTGATGAGTTTATTCCAGTTTAGGGGCATTAATTTTTCTTTGGTCGGTGATTCCTTGTTTACAAATAAGCAAGTTTGGTCTGAGAAAAGCGATTTAAATTTCCTTTAAAAAGGTAATATCTTCTTCGAATGCCTCCCTCTAATTGGGTTCCATTCCTCGTCGCACTTCAAATTGCATTCTGTCTGTCTGCAATGAAATGTTTATTATTCATAGTGAGGGGTAATGTTTCTGAAAACTGTGCACATCTTGTTTACAAACATTCCAAGTTCTGGGTATGGGAGGAGATTTTCCCCCTCTTCTCAGACACGGAGGACATGTACCGTCTGGGGTGTGTTTTTCCCTCCGTCTCGTCTCGGGGGTGGCGTATTCATAGAGGGGTCAAGAGTTCACCTCATAATCGTATTGGTATAAAGAGTTTTGTATTTGTCCTCAAGTTATACGTACATTATATGTTTTTTACTTTGCATTAATTTCATCCCTTTCCTCATTTTCTTGTTTTCGAAGAGTGAAGATTTACAGTGTTTGGGAATATTAGATGGTTTCTAACAAAAACCTTGCTCATACCTTTAGCTTTCTCTTCACTCCTTCTTTATCAAAACCAAAGACATATATTTTCGGTCTTAAAGAGAGATGGATTCTCTATTCAATTCTTTATTCATTTGATCTTTTCTTCTGATTTTTTTATTTTATTTTTATTTTTACTCCTTTTTGCATTTCTGCAAGGGATATGATCTGATGGATATTCAAATATTCCCGTATTCAAAAGCGATCGAAATCCGTGGCATAACTTTATACCCGTCGATGATTTTACTTTCATAAAATAAACTATCAGTATCCATATGCAGAATTTGCGCATCAACTCCATATCGTGGTTTCATTATGTCATAGTAAAAAATAGATTTGTTGTAGTGCAAAAAATTTGGATATATTAAAACTCCCTATGTGTTTTTGATATTATCTCACTTAAATTTCCAAGAAATGTTTTCCACTATTTAAGATGATTACTTAGTTAAGACGTTTCCTAAAGATTAAGAAAATATTTTATCTTATGGTGATTTGACGGCATCAAATGTTAGGCTACGTCGGAAATTACACTCCGGCAAGCAATTCAAATCTATACGCATCTATTTTTTCCCATTAGTAATACAATTTTCCCGAAAAATCCGAAAATAAAATATTCTATTTTGTTTCTTAGTTACAAAAGTGTAAATACAAAATTTTTCTAAAGTTAAGATGTTCTGTGATTCTACGCTACAAATGGCATGTTATGTCAGAACTCACACTTTTGCGAGCATTCCGAATCTGTATCCATCTAATTTTTCCCTTTGTTTGAAAAAATACGAATTCGCAAAAGATATTTTATCTTTACCAAAATATAAAATGCTTCGAAGTAAAAATATTTCACCAAACAAATAATATTAATATTATTCTATATAAAACGAAGCACATCCCTCAAAAAATTGTTTTAATCAAGTACATTAGAAAATCTTGTGCAATTTATTCCTTAACTAAAAAAATCCTAATAATTTTTTACATTAAGTAGAATATATATATTTTTTTAATTATTATTTAAAAAAAATTCTGCAACTATAAAATTATTGATACATTTTTCTAAAACTATGAAGAAAATATTTTTTTAACTGTTATAATATTGAAGTTTCTTAATTATTCTTTAAGTAGATGCATTTTTTATACAAAGTTTGTCATAAATAATTTTCCTTTAAACATTACACCTTTTTCATTTTTCACTTATGTAGTTAAAATTTTTCTGAAGTAATTTTTTCATTGAGTTTTTAAACATTAAAAATCTACAAGTCGAGAGAAAAAGAAAATTTCACTCTAGTTTGATACTTTAAGAAAAATGTCCTCAAGAAAATTTCGCTCAAGTACATTAAAAGATCTAGTGCAAAAAATTTTTTCCTTGACTAAAAAATTCTATTTTTTAACATTAAGTAAATATATATTTTTCTTTTTTAATTATTATTTAAACAATTTTCTTTAAATATGAAATTATTTATACAATTTTCTAAAGCTATGAAAAATATTTTTTAATTGTTTCAATCTTAAATTTTTTGAACTATCCTTTAAGTAGATACATCTTTTATTCATGGTTTGTCATAAACAATTTTTCTTTAAACATTACATTTTCGTTTTTCATTTTACACTTATTTAGTTAGAATTTTTGTAAATGGAATGTTTTCAATAAGTTTTTAAATATAAAAAAAATCTGCAAGTCAAGGGAAAGTGAAAATATTTGACTCTAGTTTGATGTTTCCAGAAAATTTAAGCTGTTTGTTAAAATTTCTCCCCAAAACGCGTCGAATAGGATATCTACAAAAAAAATAACGATTTTATCTAAAGTAGAAAATATTTAGAAGCTTTCATATATTCCTCTACGAAAAT
>QLNU02015360.1:155324789-155338496 GCA_006491805.2 Dysdera silvatica | reverse complement strand
TAGGTTATCTCGGAGGGACCAATTAGTTTTTTGCCTTTCATCACTTTTTCGCAGTAATTGTTTTGCCTTTCATGCACAGAATGCGTGTATAACGAGCTCGTAGCTAGACGCTTGTTACAAGGACTCTGAAAATTACAGGGGGCTTAAAATTTGTTAATGTTTTGATGTATCTTATTAATATATTTAATAATACTAAATATATAAGTAGACTAATATATTTAACATTAATGAATAAATTTCTTAAAGTAATTTTGCATTGCAAATAAATTTTTGTGAAATAAAACTTTTCATTATTTTTATTTCGTATATAAATGTATCTTAGTTTAAAGTTTCAAAACCGAAACCCTCTTGAACCCACAGATGTGCATCAGGATCTTGGGACCGATACCCAGAACCAAATTTTTAATGGGACTTGGCTACGGCCTTGCATGCTGTGATTGTATCGATGCGTACCATAAAATTACGAACCCCCTCCCGAAATTAAATCCTAGTAGCCTAGCGTACGCAGAGGGGTGTTGATAGGGTTGTATTACCCCATTGAACCTATAACATCCCCCTTACGAAATTTCTGCGTATGCTTATGAATCCTAGCTACGGTCTTGCCTAGATCATATTGTTAACTTTACCTGTTGTGAAAGGCTTACTATTTTTATCGATTATTAATCGATTAAGATACTAAATTAAGACCTATGAGCTAATAAAAAAGTAAATTATGTTCAACTTACCACAGTCCTTATATTTCAATGCTGAAGCTCCTACGGCCAGAAAGACAACCAAACTGCTAAAATCAATCATATCGAGTTTAATCTGCTTTTAGTGCGGCACTTTAAAAGCAATGATGAAGACAGCCTGTTTTTTCTCCTTATTTATACCAAGGAATACAGATACCTCTATTTTGTTTCCACCTGCCTAATAACCAAAGGTTAATAGCATGTCTGTTTTGAACCCAAATTTATGAGAGGAATACGGGCGCGAGGAAGATTTTATGACACACCGGCCATTATACTTGCTAACACGGAAATTACCAATTAAATAACGAAGCTAAACCGCTTTCTCATATATATTAATTAACTCGTCTCTGATATACTTACAAAAACAATGAGCACGAGGTCACACATTCTGCATTCTCATAGCTTATCACTTTGTGGACTTGGAAGCATAGGCGTAGAATTATATGGGCCGTACTAATAAGTTGAAATGAATCAATTTTACACACACTGTAATGTAGAAATGTACAAAATATATTCTTGGACCCCCCCAGTAATTTTGAAAACTCTACGCTGATGCTTGGAAGAAGTTTATCAAAAATTACACTTCTTTACTAAGAAATAAAATTTCAAGAGCGATCATTATAATTAACGCAAAACAATTATGGGTATTTCAAATAATTTAACCGATTCAATTAACCATGTATAATGTTGATAAGAAATGAATACGTTATGATGTAACAGTATTTATTTTTTTGGCATAACCAACCTCGTGGTCTAAGGGAAAACCCTAGCCCTGGCTAATAAAGAAAACCAGCTTTTCAACTGAAAATTCCCTTAAGACTAAGGTGAGCACCGAAAACAATAAATATGAATATAATCGAAATGCGTCGTATTAATGAAAAGCTTTTATTAAAAAACGTATATAAATCCTTTATAAACATGTACAGAGCCTTCATAAAGAAACGTGTCTTTTTTTCTTTTTTTTTAAATATAAATACTCATGCAGACATTCGATCGCAGTCTCTGCTATCGCATCCGATTTACGCGCGGAAGTCTTCTAGTTTAAGCTTGCAAGGCGACAGCTCTTTTGTTCTTATCGCTCCCTTGTCATTTTTCTTAGCACGGCAGTTTGATGGTCACAAACGATGAAAGTGACTTTTCGTCACTGCATTAGGTCGATCACCATATTGCGAAAGTTGCCTTTTTCCTTAAAAAAAATAACCAATTTGGCCCAGATAAATGAAACGTATTGCCAAAAAAAAGAGAAAAGAAAAAGGAGTAGGGCCTACATTAACTGAGAAAATTTTTAATGTGGGAACAAGATGTTTAATGTTTGGCAGTTACATGGTAAATTAACGATGTAAGTGGCCTTTCCTCACTGTATAGGATCTTGAGTTCAATACCAGAATTACGTCTTTAATTTATTGTTTTTTATTTACCTGCTTTATTTATTTCTTTTTTTTAAGTTGAATGGCTCTGCCAAATTAAGTAACTCATTGAAAGAAGAGACGATAAAAGCGTAACAAGTGGCTTTTTGTCACTATATAGTAGGGTTTCCTATTCTTTCTTCTACCCCACATCTTTAAGAAATGTTCTATTGGTGTTCGCGCCCCCTATAAAAAAAAAATATCATATTTGAAGATGAAGAAATATATTCTTTAATTTTTGAGCTACATACAATACTGTGCATGAACAAATTGAACTTTAAAAAAAAGCTTTCAATTCGGTGTTACAAATGCAAATATATATATTAATAAATTTCAATTTATTTTATTGGCACTTCTCAGGACACACTGGAAACCGACTGAATGATGACTCATTACTCAAAGCGTTACAAGCCTCTTTGTCGTCGTAGCTCTTGACATTCCCATCTCCCACCTCGGACTGGAAACTCCTACACTAGATTGAATTTTTTTAAGTTTGTATCAGTTTACATTATATTTAAAATATTTAATTTTAAGTGTTACAGTGGATTTGGGTGTTTACGAACCTCCAATTTTCGAACTAAATGTGTTTGCGAAACAGTGTGTTGGTCCCGAAAAGTACCCCATAAAACTAATCAGATCCGTAGCTAGGCTGAGTCCCTTCTGCAATTTTTTTTTTTTTGCAAAATAAATTCAAAATTTTCAAATTAAATCAAAATTTATTTAACTGGATAAAATATTTTAAAATAACACAATTTATAAAAGTAACCATCACAATTCCAGCAGGAAGAACAACGACAAAAGGTTAAACAGGGACACTGTACTTGAATGTAAAATTTCATTTAAAATTTGTTTTGTATAAAATTGTACATGGCGATGGAAATAGTTCTTTGATATTAAAAATATATTCATAATCGATTTCTAAGGTAGATCTTCTGTATATCATGTTTTTATAGAAGTTTGAGTTGTCATCTACTCTATAATAAGGATAATGGAAATCATAAATTTTAGTATACCGCTGTAAGTTTTCAATGAAAAATTTACGATAAGAAATTTATTCACTAAATTTAAATATATTAGCCTAATTAAATATTTAGTATTATTAAATACATTAATAAAATACACGAAAACAGTAATGCATGTTATGATAGACGCCTCCAAAATTATATACAGGAGGGGTGCATCTAGGAAGAATCCCAATTGAATAATGTTGTTGAAATCGGTAGTAAAAAATTGTTAACTAGAACGTTGTAACGCTTTTCTACCTCGACTTAGAATTCAGGTTAAGCCATCAAACATTACATAAATATTATCAATTTACGGGCGAGACAATCAGGCACAAAACAATAATCAAACCTGTTTGGCAATTCTCTTATTTTATTCAAGCGAAAATCACTTAATACAACATAAGTTTTCTCGTTCGAAACAAAATAATCTCTAATAGGATTCTCTCTAATCGGCCACTTCAGTTTATCTAAGAGCGGAGCATCTCCAACAGGTATGGTTGCTGAAAGGATTGTAAAACATTCTTAGAACTATAAAGCAGTGACAATAACTGAACAGATAATAATAACAATTAATTTAAAGTTAATCGAATCTCCTAATCTGGGCTCCACGGCCCATAATTTATCCGGGGAGTACGTCACTTCGAGCTGTAGATCCCATCCAATAAGTCTAGTTATCGCTTCACGCAGCAGCTATCTGCAATTACACTACGAATTTTCTAGAATGGAGAGGAGATACTAATCATGGATCTAAAAACCCTTACTCGCTTATTTCAACATAGACTATGACCTCAACGTAACGTAAATACAACACATGATTAGTTAATATAATTTCTGAGGTAAACTTCTATTTTCTATTTATAACATAATTAGTACGATAATCATTTTCGGTTAATCAACTCAACTTTAAATACCAAGATACATAATCCTAGGACAACCACTAGAATTCCTCATTAAATATAACGTTCAACTCAGTAGGCTCCTTAGCGCTAAAGTTTAAATAAAAAAGCAAAGTACTTATCGTTCTAAGAACTGCGGCACCACTTCCGAATCTTTATCGCTTCAGCACGCAAGGCAGGTCAGCCGGTATACATCCATCTGAAACACACAGTCAGCAATCCGTAATGCATAATGGTAAGTCTCGACTCAAATCAGCATGCAAGATGATCAGTCAACGTGGTTCCTCGAATCTTGTAAAGATGAATTTACTCGTTATAGCGTCTTTTCGAACAACTTCATTTTTCTAGGCAAAATAACTTTCCAGCATATGACTCACGTACTTCAACATCACGTGGATATTAAGTATGGCTTGCAAAACTTGGAAGCAACTAACTTCTCAGGAGCACTGACGGTCTAGCGATACATTGACTGCCCTAGGTCTGAACAAACGCCACTGGTATACGCCCAGGTACATCCTACTGACTCACTACTGATACTCGTTACTGGTACTCGCGAGTACACGCCCGTCCGGCGCACGCCGGTAACCAACCAACAACTAGAAACTAAACTAGAACCATTGCTTGCTCGTGCCTATTACCGATCGCCCTCAACGTATACAAACAGCAACTATATACGTTTACGTGGCGCCACATTTGTTACGAAATATACAAAACTAAGTAAATGCCAATGGCGGCTTGTCGGGTGACGCGAGTGAAGCGGCACTTCACCTAAAAAAATTGGGCGGTTGAACAGTTTTTTTAATTTAAATTCCAAATCCTTTTTATTTTTTTGTCAAATTTAAAATTTGATTAGAAAAATAAAATTTAGAATTTTATTTTGAGCCCACTATTTTTTTTTGAATTTAATTCCTTTAATATAATTGGAATTACATTCAGGAACAGAAGGCTACGTTTTTAAGTCAGCGCTTTAAACGCGTTAAACGCACCAACGAAATATTGCTCGCCGAGAAAAAGGGCCGAATGAAGCGACGATAGAAATTCAGAGCTTCGCTTCAAAACGGAAATGTTTTGCGAACATGGTTACCATGGCGATGGAATATTTACGGCGAAAGCAAGTACTGTCAGAGAAGAGAAATTTTTATCGCATCATCATGTCAGCTAGTATTGCCAGATCAGAGGTTTTACCTCTGAATCTAGAGGTTTTGCATGGGGAAAAAGGTAAAAATTACCAAAACAGAGGTATGGCTTGATCAGAAATAAAAATTGAGATTTTTGATTACCACAGAGGTTTCTAGAGGTAAAAAATTTTCTGTGGGGGTGTTACTGGTCAAAGAAAAAAAATTAAATCAAAGAATTGAATCAAACTACAAACAGTTTAGTGTTATATCTGTTAAAATTATTTAATTACCCTGAAGTATTTCGAGGCACGTTGAGTGGTAACAGTAGAAGCGTGTAATTTCGTTGTGTTTTTGTTTCTTAAGGGGACACAGGACCTTTAAATCTTTAAAAAATCGATTTTTTATTTATTAGTTTAAAAAATAATATCGATTTTTGGCAGTGTTTTAAAACAAACCGCATCAAAATTCTTCAATTACTTCTTGCACTATTGTATAAAATAAAAATAACTATTACATGTTACCAAGTTCCAACTTGAACACTTTTTTTCTCAAAATCACTTTTTCTATATTGCGCAGAGATTATCTTCAGATCTATGCGCACTAGAGTTCTGAAATTTTTAATATGCTTTTATATCATAAATACCTATATTTTAAAACCAACTGACAAAGTAAAAATATATTTTCAATAATTTAAAAAAAGTACGATATTTAAAATATGTCGATTTTTTTATATAATTGCTATATATTATTTTTTATACATTTTAATGACTTATTTTGTCCATATTTTCTGGTTTTAAGTTAAAGCTGGTACCTTTCTTGGAAATTTGTGTGTGTTTATGTGTGAATGAAATGTTTATGTGTGATAATGGGAACCGTATCATTTACAATGTGAACAGAAGATATATACACATTAATAAGCCTGTGAAATGAGTAAATTCCGCCTTTCTTTTCCCCCTTTCCTTGCAATTATATGCTACACTGTACCGCACCATGATCGTTTTAACACACTAGAAGAATAGCGAGAAGCTTGCTAGGAAGGATGAGACGTCCTTTCCACTTTCCTCACGTGACTAATGAATTACGTTTAACATCACGTGATGTGGAGCCGCTCGAAGAGCAGCCGTTAAACTGGGGACACTGCTGTGTCCATCTTTTATATGGTCCAAAGTTCAGATATGCGCACTATGCTACAAGTTCTCAAACCGCCTAGGAAATCAATATTTCCGTTACTTGATTCGTTAGGTTAAACCTAATAGGTTCCTTTACAATATGACGTTTCCCTTAAATGACAGGGTATGTATTTTATTAGAAACCCCATTCTCCAGTTGGAATAACGATGATAAAAAAGAATTTTTAAGTAAGGAAAAGCCCATGCCTGTGTTAAATGTAAGTAAAGTTGCAAAAAAAGGACAAAGTATATAATCGGCATTTTAAGATTTCGTGATATTCGGAGTTTGAATGGCTGTGTGGGAGTTATTATTTAAATAAACTTTTTTGTATGCCATGTTTAATCATTGGTGTTAAATCAAATGTGTGGAATAAGAGTGGTTTCAATGATTTTGGTAACGTTACCCGTGCTCTTCACAAACATGAAGGTTCTTTTGATCGTGTGGATTGTACATTATGTTTTTCAAACTTAAAAAAAAATTTAAGTGGTACCGAGGATGCTTTAAAAGAATACTTTAGGCAATATATATTAAACGCTTCAACGAGAATGTGCAGCTTAATAGACGTTTCATTCAATTGCCCGCCCATTCGTGCTGTTCTTTACTTGGGGAAGCAAGAATTAGCATTTCATGGTCATCACAAAGATGTAACCTCCACTAATCATGGTAATTTTAAAGAATTGTTAGAAAACTGCATTTCGATAAGCCCTGTGGACATTCATGAGCACTTTTGAAAAATCACACCCATGTTTGCCGGCAATTCTAAGACTATTCAGAATGAAATAATTGACTGCATTTGGCAATATATCAATGAACATATCGAAAAAGAAATAAAGGATTGCATTTTTTTCTATACAAGTAGACGATTCCACAGATATTGTCCAAAAATCTCAATGTAGTATCATAATTAGGTATGTTATTGCTGGTGAAAATTTAGTGGAAAGATTTTTGGGATTTTATGACGTCAGTTCCAATCGGACTGCCGAAGCATTGTTTAACCTTGTATCAAGATGCCTCGAAAAATTTAACTATAAATCAAAACTTATAGGATTACGTTTTGATGGAGCAAGCGTAATGTCAGGGCACTTAAATGGTCTTCAGTCCAAAATTAAAGAAGTAGCGTCACAGGCAGTTTTTATTAATTGTTTGGCACATCGTCTGAATTTAGTGCTACAACAAAGCTGCAACAGCATTTCACAGTGTCGCATATTTTTTGCAACTGTAAGCGGCATACCTGCATTTTTTCATCATTCTGCCAAACGAACTCACGTGGTCGATACAGTCGTCGGAAGACGAATTCCTACTTCTGTTATTACGCGATGGACATCAAACTCTAAAATGTTGAGTGTTATAAATAAAGAATGGGATTCTTTAAAAGAAGTATTTACTGAGATTATGAACGATCCAACCTCCGATCAAACTTCGCTTAGGCAGAGTGTCGGCTATTTAAATATATTTAACGACTTTGAATTTTCACTTTTGGTTGTTGTTTTTAACCATATTTTTGGACTTACGGATGTTCTCTTCAATGTACTACAAAATAAGTCATTTGACATTAATTTTTGCATCTCACAAATTAAAAATACGCAAATGGTCTTAAACAGCAAACTAAATGAGGATACGTTCATAGAAATTTTCGAATTAGTGATTTCGAAAACAACAGTTCCAACTGAACACCGTGAGGGACAAAAAAAAAGTGACGCTCACACAAAATAAAGTTCTTGCAAAATATAAAATTCATATTTTATGAAATATTAGATACTATTTCTTTACAAATTACTACACGTTTTCAAGATATGGAAAAGCTTCATTTTATTACATTAATGGATACTTCAAAATTTGTAGAGTATTCCAATAAATTTCTTACAAAAACAATAAATAATTTAAATGTGTACTACCCCAATATATTTACTGACTTCCAAAGATTGAAAAATGAATTAAAACACATATATCTGGATAAGCAGTATAGAGATATGAAATTACAAACATTCATGGAAATTTTAACAGAAAACAGATACATTTTTAAAGAAGCTTATTAACTTTTTTGCTTAATAGTGACTATTCCGTCCACTAGTGTTTCCGTAGAACGGAGTTTTTCTTGCTTAAACAGAATCAAAATCAGTCTACGTAATACGATGTTTGAAGACAGACTTAGAAACTTGTTAAAAATTTCAATTGAAAAGTAACTACTAAAAGAGTTAATAGAAACTCAACCATTTTTTCACATCATCGACAAGTTTGCAAGTCTAAAAGAATCGAACTTATATTCAAAAAATAAAGACTGGGTAAGCATATATTGCATATTTTTATTTTGCTTGTTGTCTCCACATATTATCTCTGTCTGCACAACATGTAGTACCATATCACAGGTCCTATATATATATATATATATATATATACCATTGGGCCATTAAAACCGGATTTGTAGCCTGCTGACGACATGCCAGCATCCGGAACGCCGTTGGGATAACTATCGGTAACCCAGCGACGTGAAAAAGGCTATCTCAGACTCTGATGATATGAACCATAATGAAAATATGAATGGAGCATCGGTTGTCTCGCTCTTAAATCAGAACCGCGTTCGAGTTTTAAGCAGAGGGGCCAGTTCGAAAAATATGCAACAGTCTCTCCTTGGAGGTGTCGGCGGTTGTAGCGGCGCCTCCAACTGTACGGCTACTAGAACCAACACAGCCCAAAGTGCTTTGCAGCCTAGTATAGGTGCAACCACTAGGGCTGAAAGACCACGCCAGCGCATGTCATGGACAATAGATATGAACACCTACATCATGCGCACCTACTATACGATTACAAAGCTAGAAAACAAAAGCGAAAACTCAACACCGCATACATAGACTACAAGAAGGCTTTCGACTCTGTTCCGCACTCGTGGCTCCTTGAAATACTCAGCATATACAAAGTGCATCCCTCAATCATCCGATTCCTACAGAGCAGCATGAAACAATGGAGAACCCGGTTACAGCTAAACACGCCAGACAGTAAAATAGAAACGGCCGAGATCCCCATCCGCCGCGGAATCTTTCAAGGAGACGCACTAAGCCCCCAGTGGTTCTGCTTGGCGTTAAACCCCTTGTCAAGGATGCTGAACACAAGTAAATACGGATACATGCTGAAGAAAGACAAGAGAAACCTACATAAAGTCTCCCACCTCATGTACGTAGATGACATCAAGCTATACGCGCCAACAATCACCCAACTCCGACAACTCATCAGTATAACAGAGACATTCTCCAAGGACATAGGAATGGAATTCGGCCTCGATAAGTGCAAAATACAGAAGAATAGCAAAGAAGATTTACCAGGCATCGAACTCGAAGACGGGAGACTACTGAAGACCTTGGACGAGGGCGAAACCTACAAATACCTAGGGATAATGCAAAAACGGCAGCAGGAGCACAAGAAAGTCAAAGTCCAGCTCACGCAAGCATTCCAAGAAAGACTTAGAAGCATTGTGAAGACGAAACTGAGCGGGAAGAACACCACGCAAGCAATTAACGCATATGCGGTACCAGTGCTCACCTACTCCTTCGGGATCATCAAATGGTCCAACACTGAACTAGAACAACTCCAGCGGAAAATGAGAACCATCCAGAGAAGAGCCGGACAACTACACCCTGCAACGGCAATTGAACGGCAAACACTACCCCGGGAAGAAGGAGGACGCGGACAAGCGGACCTCAAAGACTTACATGACAAGCAGATCCAGAGCATGAGGCAATACTTCCAGTTGAAGAGTCCCCGATCGCCACTCATCCAAGCCATAATACAAGCAGATGCAAATTACACGCCACTAAACCTGTGTAGTACCGAAGAGCGTGTCCTGGAAACAGCCAACGAACAGAAACTGAGAACTTGGGCCGGAAAACCATTACATGGCAGGCACTACAATGACCTGCAACAACCACACGTTGACAAAAAGGCATCAAATTCTTGGCTGGCCAAAGGCACTCTCCAGCCAGAGACAGAAGGATTCATGCTAGCCATCCAAGACCAAGTGATCGCAACAAGGAACAATCAGAAATTCATCCAGAGAAAAGACATAGAAAGCGACAAATGCAGACACTGTCATGCGGCATCGGAGACAATCCAACACGTGATGGCAGGATGCAAGATCCTTGCGCAGTCAGACTACAAACATAGACACGATCAAGTAGCGAAAATAGTCCACCAGAAATTGGCAGCGAATGCTGGCTTTCTGACAGAAAAATGCCCGTACTACAAATATGAGCCAGAGACCGTGCATGAGAACGAAACACACAAGCTTTACTGGGATAGAGCAATCATAACAGACAAGACAGTCCCACATAACCGTCCTGACATAACCCTCGTCGATAAATCGAATAAGACCACGTACTTAATCGACATAGCAGTACCCAACACCAATAACATACAGACAACCTACACAACGAAAATCACCAAGTACCAAGATCTCAGACATGAAGTACGAGATATATGGGGTATGGAAAAGATCTTCATCATCCCGTTAGTCATCTCAGCAACAGGGATAGTACCAAAAACGCTTGCGACGAATTTGGAGATACTCAACATTGACCCAAACACCTACATTGAAATACAAAAAGCCACAATCCTAAACACGTGTCACATTGTCAGGAAGTTTCTAGACATGGCACATTAAGAAGTGATGTAAAAAGAGGCTTGGGAACATGGCGCTCTGCCCGTCCCAAAGCCTGTTTCCGCCAAGAATGGGCGAGGAAAACTTTTATATATATATATGTGTGTGTGTGTGTGTGTGTGTGTGTGTGTGTGTGTGTGTGCAGAAGGTGTGTGTGTAAGTTACATACAACCCAAAGGAGTATGGAGAGGTGCATGCTTGGAATAACTAGGAGAGATCGAAAAAGAAACACTTGGGTGAGAGAGCAAACAGTAGAGGACATCATTGTTAAAGTAAAAAGACTGAAATGGCGATGGGCTGGGCATATCGCAAGAAGAACTGATCAACGATGGACAACGCAAATTCTGAACTGGATTCCAAGAGACCACCGAAGACCTAGAAAACGTCCTCAAACTAGATGGGTGGATGAAATAAGAAAAGAGGTTGGGGTGACGTGGAAACGAATGGCCCAGGATAGACTTGTGTGGAAAGCATTTGGAGAGACCTTCATCCAGCAGTGGATAGATAATGGTTGAATATGATGATGATATATATATCAAAATAAATGCAATTGTTTTGCTAAAAAACGGAAATATATTGGCCATTTTTTCGCTTTTTTGGGGGGTGGAGGAGGGGCTTGCCGCTTCACCCGTTCTTGAAGTCACGAGCCGCCACTGGTAAATGCCCTCTATTCCATTTACCTTCTCGATGGGTGCATCTCAGAATGAACAATTGGATTATTAATTTTCATGTAATGAAAAATTACCATTACAACGTTCAATAGATGGCACTGTCAGTCGTTGGTAAATCGTGCAACTTTTGCACGGGGAGAACAATGATTGCGCAGGTCCGTCAGGTGGTGTAATTGAATTCCCCTTTCCATGGTGTCACTCTGTTCTCTGTTGCTTTTACTTCCGTCTTCCTGCATTCGTTGTACTGTTCGACCGATGTTGGCTGAGTGCGTAGTTACTTAAGAGCGTGTTTGTTCGCGTTGAATATAAGTTGTTTTCGCTGATTGTAAATGTATTCTCGTGTGCTGTATTCTGTTTATTTTGTAAAAAGTAAATAATGAAGTAAGATGAGAGATATAAGACATTTTTTGTGTAAAAAACGCAAGACTGATGATATGACACCCAATCCAAGTACCAATACAAATCATCAAGAAAAAGAAGAAGGTAGAGTCGAAAAATTTCGGCTCTCGCTTGATTCTAGTTCTAATCGATTGGACATCGGGTTGTATTTAGATTTGGATTCTCATGCTGATGACAAACTGCATCTGAAATTATTAAGAGAGCCTTGGACTCCTAGTCAAACGTATAATTTTAAAAAGCACGTGAACCTGGATGCTAAACGAGCATTTCCATCCAAATGGCTTACAGCCTACCCTTAGTTGGCCTACTCAGCTATCAAAAAAGGACCTCTATGTCACGTCTGTGTCCTGTTTCGACCTCCACTTAATGGTGGTCAACAAGGGTAATTTATCGTCTTCCCCTGCCTTAAATATTATAAGTTTCATGAAGCTGCACGGTCTCATTCGAAAAGACAATGCCATCGTGACGCGATTGTCTCTTCAAAAATTTTGAGAAAGCTATGGATAGACAGCAAGTGAGTGTTCATAAAGCTTTAAATTCCGCGTATCACAAGGAAGTCTAAGGAAACAGGGAGAATATTTGATCAATTTTATCAAAAATTTTGTTTTGTGCTCAGCATGATTTGCCGTTCGTAGAAAAAGGGATGAAATTTCTGTTTTCACATATCTGCTATGTTTTAAAATTGAATCCGGGGATAACGTTTTGAAGGATCATTTGCAATCAGGAGCAAAAAACTCCTTGTACATGTCGCATAGAATCTAAAATCAATTAATTCAAACTTGTTATAATGTACTCAAAGGCAAAATGAATGAGGAGGTGAAGCAAGTATCTGTGTTTTCAGTGTTGGCTGATGAAACAGCAGATATATCTGACACAGAGCAGTCATCAATTGGTGTTCTATATCTACGTTGTGATCAAAAAAACAAAAATTCGATAATTTGTGAAGAATTCCCAGAATATGTACCGCTGCAAGAGCTAAGCTCTGAATCCATTTCAAAATCCATTATTCAGTGTCTAAATGATTGCAATGGAGACTTAAACCTACTCTTTGGTCAAGGGTATGACGGCTATGCTACAACGGCAGGTCATATTAGTGACGTTCAGAAATTAATTAATGACAAGTATCCAAAGGCGCTATTCTTCCACTGTGCCAGAAGCATATTGAATATTGTTATCAATGACTTGAACGACGTCAATGAAGTTAGAAATATCGCTGGGAAGACAAAGGATATCATACTTTTTTCAGAAAGAGCACTTTACGACGGAACAGGATTTCCAATATCCTTCTGTTTTGTGAAGCCGGCTGGTCTTCAAAGTATAAGAGTATTAGAATGTTTTCTGAGAACTAACTGACTATCATACAAGCTTTGAAGAAACTCTCAAAAAAATCGCAAACTCACAAACGAAGTTCAAAGTCATAGGCGTACGCAGAAAATTCATAAGAAGGGGTTATAGGCTCAATGGGGGTTTACAGAGCTACAACTCACATATTCCTATGTTAAATATACAAAATTTCATTGCAATGGGAGGTGTTACAACGCCCCCAGTGATTTCTATTTATTTCGCCAAAGTTAAACCTGTGCAACTAACTCCAGCAGATAAACATGAACATAAAGCCAATAAACGATCACGTAACTAACTTAACAAATGTGCTTCAATCTCATC
>QLNU02015360.1:155260287-155309686 GCA_006491805.2 Dysdera silvatica | reverse complement strand
TGCTTTCCACACAAGTCTATCCTGAGCAATTCGCTTCCACGTCACCCCAACCTGTTTTCTTATTTCATCCACCCATCTAGTTTGAGGACGTTTTCTAGGTCTTCGGTGGTCTCTTGGAATCCAGTTCAGAATTTCTGTTGTCCATCGTTGATCAGTTCTTCTTGCAATATGCCCAGCCCATCGCCATTTCAGTCCTTTTACTTTAACAATGATGTCCTCTACTCTAGTTTGCTCTCTCACCCAAGTGTTTCTTTTTCGATCTCTCCTAGTTATTCCAAGCATGCACCTCTCCATGCTCCTTTGCGTTGTCTGTAACTTTCGTATTGCTCCAACTGTTAGACTCCATGTCTCTGATCCATAAGAGAGGACTGGCAATACACACTGGTTGAAGACTTTTCTTTTTAGACACAAAGGCAATTTCCCCTTCAGGATAAAACTGTTTCTTCCAAATGCACTCCAGCCAAGTTTAATACGTCTGTTGAGTTCTTTCATAATGTTGCCATCCATTGAAATCAGCTGGCCAAGGTAAATATATGAATCAGCAATTTCTAGCTCAGTGTTGTCAACTTGTATTTTTGTTTCCTCTACAAAATTATTGAACATGATCTTAGTTTTTTGTAGGTTCATCTTGAGTCCAACTTCTTCACTTCTAGTTGAGAGCTCTTGTACCATGTCTTGGAGTTCTAATGGGTCCGTTGAAAAAATAACAATGTCATCAGCAAACCGCAGATGATTTAAATATTCACCATTTATTTTTATTCCCTTGTTATTCCAATTTATCAGCTGAAAAATCATCTGTAAAGCTGAAGTAAAAAGTTTTGGAGAAATGGTATCTCCCTGCCTCACACCTTTACCAATTTTGATAGTTTTGGTATCTTTATGTAACCGAAATTTTGCACTTGCATTTTTATACACACGTTTCACCATGTCAATGTACACATCCTCAATGTCTGTTGATCTTAAAGAGTTGATGACTGCTGATGTTTTAATAGAGTCAAAGGCCTTCTCATAGTCAATAAATGCCACACACAATGGAAGTTCATATTCATGTGTTCTTTCAATTAATTCTCTTAATACTTGAATATGGTCCACTGTACTGAATCCACTTCGAAATCCAGCTGTCTTTTCATTGCTGCATCTAATTTTTTCTGCAGGCGATATGTTAGCACTTTTGTGCAGATTTTATAATAATATATAATATATATATATATATATATATATATATATATATATATATATATATATATATATATATATATATATATATATATGTTGCGTCGGACGTGGTTGGGCATCATTATGGATGTGGTTCGGTTACTGTGCAGAAGAGTGTCTAATTAATGTGGATTATGTTAAGTACAGTGTGTCGGTTTGTACCTTTATGGCGCAAGGGCGCAAAGGTCACGCTGCGTCAAGACTCCAGTTTTCCAAGGAATCCGAAACTCCGCAGAAAAGGAACTTAAGAGTCCAGGGCACGAAGGGTGGAAAACCGGAATATGTTCTACGGCACCATTCGCCATCAAACACGAGTTACTGGCATGCCAGACGAGTGTGCTAACACTACGTTCTTGAAGGACAGTGTAACTACATGTATCTAAGAAATCCAAACCTTTAAACCTAATGAACTAATCCTCCGACAACAATAAGCACTTAAACTGTAACAGTTTTTTCTTCTTCCTTTTTGTGGCACCGTTAGAGTCTATTAACAGAAGATTAACTGTGCGCTGGGTAAATACGCCAGCACTGCATCACCGTACAGCCTGAGCACAGTGAGTGTTGTTGTTCACTTCTATTGACGTTAAATTGATGTCGACAAATTATTGAGAAATGTAACACGATATTTATTTGCCGCAGAATTTGAAAATGAATATGTTTTCCTAGGCATAGAGTTAAAGATACATATTAATCGTTAGAACATAAACAATCAAGGGATAGATAGTAATTTGCAATAGCCACCTTTGAGTTCAAACTGGAGCTTTCAATGTAGGAGAAAAAAAGACATCGCCGTGGCCATAAATCAAACTGAGCTCTTGCAGTTAGATCCGGACCACCTTAACCACCAAGCCACCAAGACACAGGAATGACGCTCCCTTTCTTAATTCAGAGTATGGTCCTGAACTCTACCGACAGAATAAGAGGGGCCATCTCTGAGGACACCAAATAAGGCATATTTTCCCATATCCCCTGTGTCCGCAAAGGGGCCGGTTTGGCTGTAGAGCGTAACTACTGTTTACGTCCATGTCTTTGCTACGTAGCCAATTGCATGAATTAAATACAATTTTTGATACATAACTTAAGCGATTGAGCTAATAATACAGTAGAGACAAAGAAATCCGGAATTCCGTTTTCTGATTTTGATCTGTGTTACTGTTTAGTGAAAATAAGCCTAAAACTGCCTTTTTTTTAACACACTAGAAAACAGTTGGGAACTGTCAAGTATGTATAACAGGTGAAGAACATCAAAATAAGCATTTTTTGTTCAGTGAATTTTTTTCCAAAAATTAGCCGTTCGGGCACTACAGTGAATTTAATATGTGCATCCACCACATTCAAGGTTTTCACAAATGGCTACAATGCGCCATTTTAAGAATTTTTCAATTTATTTAATGTCAAAAGACGTACGGCTCTTTTTGGAGACTTTCTTAAATCAGTTAAATCCATCGAAATTATATGTGCAGAATCCTCTACTTCAGTTACTACTATGGATACTATCGTTTCATGTAGCTCTTATGGGGAAACAATTGACAATACATTGATTTAAGCTGCCAGAAACCAATATGGGTTTGAATAACCAGCAGTAGTGGACAAATCAATACAAAAAAGCCAGATTTTGGTCATAAAAATCCTCACAGTATTTAATTGAAAGGTAATTACTAGCGGCGGCTCGTGATTTCAAGAACGGGTGAAGCGGCGAGCCCCTCCTCCACCCCCCAAAGAAACACGAAAAGTGGTTAATAAATTTCCGTTTCCTAGCAAAATAATTATATTTATTATGATATATATATGAAATTGGTGGTGTAACCTGTAAAAAGCACAATAGCAAATTATCTGAGAAGACGAAACAGCTCATGAAAAGGCGAAGAGATATGAAGGTGGACAATCGAAATACCAGTTCCAGGATTGAGTACATAGAACTTTGTAAAACTCTGCGCAAAAGCATGAAAGAAGACATAAGAAAATTCAACTGTGAGTTAGTAAGGAAGGCCATTGAAAATAACAAGAGCCTTAGGGTTGTTAAAGGAAGTTTATCTGTTGGGAAGAAACACATCATTGCATTAAAAGGAGAGGATGGCACCGTAACAAGAAATAGGGAAGAAATACTTAGAAGAGTTGAAGAATTCTACAAAAAACTATATGAAAGTAACAGTGGATTAAACGAAGACACTGAAATAGTCGAAGGAACAGCTCCTAAAATCTTAAAAGAAGAAGTTTCATTTGCAATAAAAAGTATGAAGAAAGGAAGAGCCCCTGGCGATGATGGTATTACATTAGATATCCTAAAAGAAGCTGGAGAATATGTAGAAGACATACTTGCAAAATTCTTTACCAAATGTCTTAACAGCGGTAACATACCAAACCAATGGGATTCTGCAACAGTAATTCTTTTGCATAAAAAAGGTGATAAAGAGGATTTGAAAAATTACCGACCAATTAGCTTGTTACCTGCTATTTATAAAATCTTCACAAAAGTGCTAACACATCGCCTGCAGAAAAAATTAGATGCAGCTCAACCAAGAGAACAAGCTGGATTTCGAAGTGGATTCAGTACAGTGGACCATATTCAAGTATTAAGAGAATTAATTGAAAGAACACATGAATATGAACTTCCATTGTGTGTTGCATTTATTGACTATGAGAAGGCCTTTGACTCTATAAAAACATCAGCAGTCATCAACTCTTTAAGATCAACAGACATTGAGGATGTGTACGTGAAATAAGTGAAATAATGTATAAAATACAAGTCTAAAAGAAATTTCAGTTATATAAAGAAAGATACCGAAGCTATCAAAATTGGTAAAGGTGTGAGGCAGGGAGATACCATTTCTCCAAAACTTTTTACTTCAGCTTTACAGATGATTTTTCAGCAGATAAATTGGAATGACAAGGGAATAAAAATAAATGGTGAATATTTAAATCATTTGCGGTTTGCTGATGACATTGTTATTTTTTCAACGAACCCATCAGAACTCCAAGACATGGTACAGGAGCTCTCAACTAGAAGTAAAGAAGTTGGACTCAAGATGAACCTACAAAAAACTAAGATCATGTTCAATAATTTCGTAGAGGAAACAAAAATACAAGTTGACAACATTGAGCTAGAAATTGCTGATTCATATATTTACCTTGGCCAGCTGATTTCAATGGATGGCAACATTATGAAAGAACTCAACAGACGTATTAAACTTGGCTGGAGTGCATTTGGAAGAAACAGTTTTATCCTGAAGGGGAAATTGCCTTTGTGTCTAAAAAGAAAGGTCTTCAACCAGTGTGTATTGCCAGTCCTCTCTTATGGATCAGAGACATGGAGTCTAACAGTTGGAGCAATACGAAAGTTACAGACAACGCAAAGGAGCATGGAGAGGTGCATGCTTGGAATAACTAGGAGAGATCGAAAAAGGAACACTTGGGTGAGAGAGCAAACTAGAGTAGAGGACATCATTGTTAAAGTAAAAGGGCTGAAATGGCGATGGGCTGGGCATATTGCAAGAAGAACTGATCAACGATGGACAACAGAAATTCTGAACTGGATTCCAAGAGACCACCGAAGACCTAGAAAACGTCCTCAAACTAGATGGGTGGATGAAATAAGAAAACAGGTTGGGGTGACGTGGAAGCGAATTGCTCAGGATAGACTTGTGTGGAAAGCATTTGGAGAGACCTTCATCCAGCAGTGGATAGATAATGGTTGAATATGATGATGATGATATATATATATATATATAGTACTATAGAAAAATTGCCGGGTCTGCAAAGACAATCCACTGTATGACAATCAGAGTTTGAATGTATACATACTTAATTTAAACGCCATAGAAACTGGGATTAATAAAAATTAATATATAATTTGTATGCCTTATTAAGTACCCACAATATCGTAACTTGATGAGGCATGGAAGTATCGACAATATGGAAATTTGATGAGGCATGCAAGTGTCGACAACGTCAGAATTTGATGAGGCACACAAATGTCGACAATATTGAAACTTGATGAAGTATGCAAATATCGACAATATTGAAACTTGATGAAGTATGCAAATATCGACAATATATAAATATTCATGCAAAGAAAATAACGTAACTAAAAAATATGTATTCTTACTTTTATCGCATCTAATCGGATTTGTAGAATGAGGTTCATAGCCAGACCTCATGCACGAAAATTCTACTTCAGCTCCTTGCTCATATGTAACTGCAAGTTGATGCCCATCAGGTGGTCTTCCGGGATCATCACATACTGGGCCTGTATTGTAATAAATGGATAAATGGATAGCATAAATGGATAGCATAAATGGATAGCATAAATGGATGGTACATATATATATTCTATGTACAAAGAAATTTATAAATTATATTGCGCAGAACAAGACCAATTTCTCATCAACTAAGTAGGATTGGACTAAGCTATATAGTAGAATCAGACAGTTATATGAATTATAGTTATATTCGTGCTCGTCGAATTACAAAAGGAATAAGAGCAACAATAATAGAAACAGCAAGAAGGTAATAAAAAGAAAGAAAAAAGAAAGATCGGTGCTTCTGTAAATACATAATATCAAAATAACCATAGATTTTATTAAACATATAAAGACAAAATCAAAAATATATAATTACATATAGAGACAAAATCAAAAATATATAATTACATATAGAGACACAATCAAAAATATATAATTACATATAGAGACAAAATCAAAAATATATAATTACATATAGAGACAAAATCAAAAATATATAATTACATATAGAGACAAAATCAAAAATATATAATTACATATAGAGACAAAATCAAAAATATATAAATACAGGGTACCAGGGAGGAAATTACATACAAAAGGTTAAACACTGGTAAAATAGCAATGAAAATACGTCTTAAATTTCTTTCTGCTAGAATTTCTCTCTGTCACGTGTATTCGCTCAGCTTCAAAATAAAATATCCTTTCTTACTTCCCTTCTAAATACTAAACTTGATTTTCTTACCATGCTCCTAGTTAAATCCGCTACTCGCTCACAAGAATCTAAAATCCAAGAACATATTCGTCTTACTCATTCACGTAAACTTAACAACCTTAGACCTTCTATTTCAAAACAGTCAAAACTCCTTACAAAAAACTGGATACTAAATCTTTCAAATAAAAATCTCACACCACAACAGCAATTCGTACTATCACTCGGCCTAAATTTCTCACCTGCTCCACTTAAAATTCCTACACCACAGATTCTCGCTTCCATAGAAAATGCTCTACAAAATACTCACACCGACGAACGTGTTGCAGCTGATATCCGCTGCAGAGTGGCAGGACTCCTTCGGCGTCCAAAACTTCCTGAGGACAACCTAACGCCTATGCAAAGGGTTGCCCTCCGGGAGCTACGGAACGATAAGGACCTTGTCATACTGCCAGCTGATAAAGGCCGTACTACAGTCGTCTTAAATCGTCCAGACTACTTACATAAAGTCTCTACACTCTTATCTGATACAAATACATACACCCACATCATAAAAGACCCTACACAAACAATTCAATCCAAAATGAACTCTCTCCTTCTAAAACTCTATAAATCTAAAAAACTTACATTTAATCTCTACGACTCTTTAAAATGCACTTCCGGCCGCTTACCATCCTTCTACGGATTACCTAAAATTCATAAACAAAATATTCCTCTCAGACCAATAGTTAGTTTTTGCAGCTCTCCTACATATAACCTATCAAAATATCTTGCACGTCTAATCTCTCCTACAATCGGTAATAACGACTACACTGTTTCTACTAGCCAATCCTTCTGCACCTCTTTAAATAACCTACAACTTGCCGACGACGATCTCATGGTCTCATTCGATGTAATTTCTCTCTTCACTTGCATTCCCACATCACTTGCAATCGACACCGCACTTACATGCCTCCAAAATGACAAAATACTACATGAACGCACTTCACTAACACCTCACGACATCTGCACATTGTTGAAATTTTGTCTGGACTCTGCTGTGTTCTCCTCACATGGTTCTATCCATAGACAAGTTTTTCGCACTGCCATGGGATCTCCGGTCTCAAGTGTTGTAGCTAACTTGGTTATGGAGTCATTTGAGGAAACTGCTTATCCTCACCGAATTTTAACATTAAATTCTGGAAAAGATATGCTGGCGACACATTTGTTGTACTTAAAACTAATACATTCCAAAGCTTCTTCCATTACTTTAATAACTTAAACACACACATAAAATTCACATACGAAACAGAATAAAATTCCTTTCCTAGACATTCTTGTACACAGATCTCGCGATAACTCAATCTTCACCTCAACGAGACACAAATGACTCTTTTATGCCTCATGCTTTCCCACAATTTTATCCATTTGCAAGGTGGTGGTGTCCACCTTGAGTTCAAGCGTTTTTAAGTTTATAAGCATAGGAGTTTGTTTTAGCTTTTTGGCAGACATAGAAAGAGAAAATTTACGTGTGTTTAAAAATTTGATCAAAAACTGGAGATTTTGAATTCTTTGAGATCAAACGTAAGTAGTGCTGTACTTACTGTCTTTATAAATAAATAATGGTATTGTATAATCATTACAATAAATATTGTAGATATACCGAGTTCTAGCTCATGGGGAACGATATACACAAAACCTCGGTCAGAAAGGCCACGTGCAACAAGTTCTCGTGATGACATACGAATACAGAGAACGTCTTCTTCCCCCCCATCAAAAAAAAAAAAAGTATGTACGTCAAATAACAATGGCTTTCTAGATAAAAATATCCAAGAATAATGTACACAGACGTATTAAAGAAATTGAGTACATGGTTTACGAAAAAATGGCTCGCAAACCTCCATTCACAAAGCTTCACCAAGAAAAGTGGTTGCAGTGGGCTCGTAAGCACGGGTCGTATAGCGAAAAATGGCTTAGCGTGGTGTTCAGTGGCCAAAAAAAAAGTGGAATCTGGATGGTCCTGATGAATATGCAAGCTTTTGGCATAATTTAAAGAAAGAGTCCAGAACATTTTTCAGCAGACAACAAGGTGGCGCATCTCTGAAGGTATCATTGGCGTACGCAGGTGGTGTTGATGGGGTTGTAACCCCCATTGCAATGAAATTTTGTATATTTAACATAGGAATATGTGAGTTGTAGCTCTGTAACCCCACCTCATTGGGCCTATAACCCCCTTATGAACTTCCTGTGTACGCCTGTGGATGGTATGGGCGGCCTTTCCATATAATGGTCAAGCTTTTATGGCAATTGTACATAAGAGGCAAAACTCGGAGAAATATGTTGAAAACCCATAGCCTCATTTGATGCCATTTGGTGAAATTTTAGGGGATCCGAACTGGGTGTTTCAACAAGATAACGCCTCCATCCATACTTCTCATGCCACGAAAGATTACCTAAATAGAAAATATGCTTTCATTCTGGACTGGCCATCAATCAGCCCTGACTGGAACTCAATCGAGAACGCATGGGCCATTCTAACTCGACAAGTTTTTGCCAATGGACAGCAATATTCATCTGTAATTGACTTGCAGCCTGGGATCGAACTTGCGTGGTGAAATTTAGATCCTTTAATACTACAAACTTTAGTATTTTCCATGGAAAATAGTGTATGCGAAGTTCTACGAAACAATTGAAAATCTGAAAGATTCTGAAAAGAGAATGTTCATTTCAATTTCAGAAGTTCTGTTTATTCTATATACTTTTGGTCACCTCTTTTTTCATTTTCTCCCATATAACTATGATGCAAGTTGCACTATGATTTTCGTTTTTAGTCAAATGCTAGTAGAATGCATTTTGCAATAAATTTTTGAAATCACAACCATATTCCTTCTTTTTAATAAGAAAATTGCATTTTAATGGCGTCTATAAACCTTTCGGACGTACTGTATGTGTTTGCAAGATATCGCACCCTTGCAACGAAAGTGTTACAACTCAAAATTCGGTGAAAATGACTTAATGTTACAACTAGATGTAGAAAACAGTGCTGCATCTTGCCATGCAAAACGTTAGGTCATAAGTTATTTGGGTTTCTGCTAGTTGGCACATGTCATTAGATGAACACAACATCCCTCAATTCAACCAGAAACAGTTTTTTGCATTTTCTGAAGATTGGGATTTTTTGAGTTGTAACACTTTCAATACAAGGGTGTGATATGTTGATTTTCCAGTATTTCTCTAGTTGTGCGAATTATGTCTTCTAACCCGGTCCTAATACCTGAAAAAGTGTCGACTCATCACCTAAAGACACACATTTAATAAAGTGTTGGTATTACTTAACCGTGCCATTACTTCACACGCAAACAAATTTACATTCAATGATTAGTAACAAAATATTAGTCGCTTATCTTTCAGATACCGAAAGCACTATTTTTTCAATAATTTTATGAAAATAAGAAAAGACTTTTGGACTATTCTCTAGTTCACAACCTGATATTAAAAATGCTGATTTTTCGTATACTATTAACTATATTTTTTTTATTAAAAAAATGCAATTTTCCTGAAAACTTCAATCTTTCAATGTTGTGAGATCTAAGTATATTTATATTTTTGTATCGTTGAAGTACAGGAAATGTAAAAATGATAGTTTATATAGAACAAAATAAAGTAGAATTAATTTTTTTTTCTTTTTAGGTTCATTGCTTCTCCCTTTTATATCATTAATCTTCACTTTTGGCATGAGTGTAGTGCACAAAGGAATTATGGAACTACATGTAACAATTGTTTAAAGGTTTAGTTTTTCATTTGCATCATACTAATATTATACAAAATAATATGGAATTTTTATATTTATTTGTAACGCGCCTTATTCTTCTGATATATTTTAATGAAATCTTTGTTTTAAGCTAAGGTTTGTAATATTTGCAATAAAAAGAAACGTAGAAACGAGTGAAGTAAAAAAGTAACATTTACGTTTAAGGCTTCAGAACACTCCATAGCTTCAGCAATGCTTGCACATAGTTTCTGCAATCTTTCATCCTGGCTAGCATTAATTAGACGTCGAGCTTTATCACCTGCTATAAACCTACAAGAATCAATAATAGAATATCACCATAGACAATACAAAATTCATTTGACCGTTGTGCATATAATTATCGTCCTATAGTTAATAGTCACAACTAGTGTGTCGAAGAGCTTGAAAGGCCCTCTTCCTTATAAGGTGCGCATGCAAAGCATTTTTCATGCGCTACGTCTTTGCAGAATGTTCAGCCCATCTTAACTAAAGTTATTAAAAAAATTGGGTGCTGGTATATGTTGATTTACGTTATTACTTTTAGCTTCATAATAATCAGATGTAATTTATATTCGAAATGTTTCTAGTGATTCGTGGTTGCCAACAAGGCGTTGGTATAATTCAGTATTTATTAAACTTTCTTATTTGTCCACACACCGTTAAGTCGTGCATCATACTTATATTGTAGGTGACAAAACTGTTCTAGAGGCGTTAGTCCCACCAAGACCGAGTCACGTATATTATGTAGTTTATGTGCCCTTGACCAAGACACTGCTGAACTGGATAACTGCTCAACAAATAAGACACGGGAGCGACTTTTTTCCTGGGCAAAAAATTTCTGGTGCGTTTGCCTGCGATTTGATTCCATATAAAGCAATTTTACAAAAGTAAACAAGCCCATATTTCTCATTGAAGTAAAAATGCAACCATCGTCTCATTAATTTTAACTATTCATTCTGTGCTATTTACAATCTGCTCATACTTCTTGTATTAAAAATTTTCTTTTAAATATTTAATGTACTTTTCCATTTTATATTTCTTATCTCTCGTATTATCCCGTTTTAATAAAAAAAATCCTTTCGTGTTTTTTCTCGCAGCACACCCTTTGAAGTGGACCGCTGGTACAACGTAATGCCCTATCAGAATTACAAATTACTAATTATAAGTAATAAAAACACCTAATACAGTAATAATATCGTTCGTATAGTTGTTGCTTGTGTTATTACGTAATACAGTAATAACACAAGCAACAACTATACGAATGCTCATATATGAATATTTCCTTTTTTGCACTTTTACATTTACAAAAGCCTTACTAATATTTGGGAAATGTTAAACTGTGTAGGCGAGTGATGGTTCTGCTTTGGCCGCAGAAAAGATGCTTTACCTCTGCTTTTTGAATATCTTTACAATATTTAGTGATATAAAGTGTCCAAATTGGCTACAGGAGCTATGAGTATTAAGGGACTGGATGCCCAGGTCATTCAAAGACATGGATTAATAATGATTCCAGAACAGAGAACATTCACAAAGCGGGCTGGAACGCTGCATGTGGCTTATGATCGGGCTTCCGAAGGACACTCAAATAATGATACAATAGTAACGAGGAATTCAAAAATCGCACTTTCTAGTGATAAATACGCAGTTTCCCCCAACATGGTATAGAATTTCCCCAAACCTGTATATACAGTATTTACATGGATTTATCGAAACGTAGGAGTTGTTTTATAGAAGAACAGTAATGTGCATACATGAATAAGCTTTGATAACGAATAAGAGAGTTCGCTCAGTAGACCCATGGATGCAGCAGGAGAAACTTATTAGTTTGATGCGGAAGTCGGTGTGAAATTTTTGTGTTCATCAATCTTCTTGAAGACGTTTATTCTGTGTGTGTAAACATATTTCTGCAGCAGAGAATTTGGCTGTCTTGATAAATTGATGCATTATGCATGAAGCAAGGAGAGCATGTCATTCTTCTTAATAATTTTGATTCGAATTGAATTGAGCAAGGCGAAGCAGTGTCGTATTGATGGCAGTTCTCCAAGCACCTGAGGCATATGTGATAATGGGTCGTATGACCATTTTATAAATAAGTAGCTTGTTATTAATGCTCAGTTTGCTTCTGGCAAGGAGTAGTGCGTTTAATGAGTACGCTGCCCTATTGGTTTTTGCCATCACGGTAGAGGTGTGTGTTTTCAAATTTAATTTACGGTCTTAGATGATTACTAGGTACTCGGCTTCTTTTTACTCCTGGATGTCATCTACGTTCCAGTACATATTAGTGTTAATTCTGTGATTTCGGATGGGACAGACATTTTTGTTGATAAAAAAGTATTGCTTTGGTTTTTTTTAAATTAATCTTAATATTCCATTTCTGTGACCATTTGAGAATAGCATTAAGTTGACATTGAAGTTTATTAAAAGCGAAGGAAGTTTGGTTTTGTGAGAGGTCATTGTTGCCGTGTTGTCTGCATGCAGTGCAGTAAGGCTGGAGTTGTCGTTTCTATATATGGGGATGCTATTGATATATACATTAAATAACACCCCCATATACAGAAACGACGAAATTTTAAACGAAATTGCTAATTTTTCTCCCATGGATATTTCATTCTCCTTCTAAAAAGAAGAGTTATTCGTTTATATAATATGTTTTATGATATTGCTTATATTATAAATGAAATGTCTCCTAATGCCATTGATTAGATAAACTTACTAAAAAATTCGCATAAAAGGAATACCTTTTATTAAAATGTCAGATTCAGAAAATTAGACAAATATGCTTAAATGCAATTACTCAGTGCCTGATCTTAAACAAGAAAATTATGCGCTACGAGTTGCTTGATGTCTATTTAAATATAAATTTACTCCTTGCCACAAGTAAATCTGTGAAATACACAATCTTTGAAATTCTTGATTAAAAGTTAAAGCTATCTGTCTGTCTCTATATATAAACACAAAAGTTTTTCAGCTCACAGTTTGCTAGTCAAGTAAATCAGACTTTGCGCTATTTATATTTTTGTGATATAAATGTGTTTAAATTCGCGATGATAGTATATTTCGGAAACGTTTTTTCTAGCTTTAAATTTCTTTCGAAATCAGGAAAGGCCAGTAAAAACCTATTTCTTATTTCAAAAGCAGATATGAATCTGTACTTTATTATAGATATAAAACTATGCATTTAAACATTCGCTTTCATAGACGTAACTGAGGAGGGAATAGGGGGCTTAAACCCCGCCTAAAAACAACTTATCCCCTCTGAGAAAGACAATACTGACAAATAAACCTTATGGGTGAAGTATTGAGGTGGGTGTTCTAACCTCCCATAAGAACTCGACTCTAGCTACGCTAATGCTCGCTTATCCCTTGACAATTAATTCATGTTGACTTTAGTGTATTTTCCGTCAATTTACTATTATTTTTTACTTAGAATTAGTGACAAATTTATTAAATAGCGTCTATATCGGTTGATAGACCCAACATGATTTGTTCATTAATTATATAGTTTTCGAAGGAGAACAAAGAAATGACAAAAGGTTGGATGAAGAACTCAAATAGGTATAAAGAGGAGAAGATATTTACAATATATATAACTTAAGTAGAATTGAAATTAGTTAACTTACACATTGTGGGCCCAAATGAAAAAAACAACAAAAAACTGGATCGCGAAATTCAGTTCAAGATTTTAAGCTATATTACGATGAAACAGAATTTGTTCCCTAAATTACGCATCTCGACTAATATAAGAGGCAAAAATCCTTACGTAGTGAGAGCAGGATGGCTACCATCTGGTTTAGTATCATCGAGGAAGTAAAATCCCGGATGGTTGTCGTCGCCCTCAATCAACAAGGAACCACATAAACCTAAAACAAGTTTACATAATAATTGATTAAAATTCATCTTTTGTTTTAATAAATTACGTTACATCCTACAATGTTCCTTTCTAGAAGGATAGATTTGTCAATTGCAGGAATTACCACTCACGTTAAAGAGAAGTTATTTTGCTGAATATTGGTGTAGGGTAATCAAAAATAATCTATCCTTATTCAAAGTAATTTATAGGAACAACCAATCGCAGTCAAAAACCCATTCATATTTAGTATGAATACACCTTAGATCACGATAAAGTTATTTTGGAACTAAAAAAGTTCGAAAGCTCCTCCGAACGGGTAAATGTGGCTATGCAATAACAAAAGGATGGTGACGTTTATGAAGCACCATAAGTTGTAAGGCATTTAACCCGGCATAAAATGAAAGTGCAAGAGTGGTTGTACATACAAATTACAGGAATAAAGCGATAGTTATTACTTTGTGTGAACACGCCTTATTTGTAAAACAGAATCACTAGTTGCAGTGTGCGTCTGTTGCAGAGTACCGTTTTCAACAGCTGTAAATTCTGGCTTTAAATTTAAAAGCTTGATGTACCAGATTATTGTTCTTCACTTGAGAGATTCAAAGGACATAATTATATAACAGCAGTTGTAAAACATGTCTACAAATCATTGCATTCTCATGTGTAGAGAATACTGTCAGACGGTAGGATTATAAGTTCTGCACGATGGCCAATGCACATTGTCTCTAATTATTCTCAGTAACTTCCTACAGTATCACATTAGCTCATGCAACAAAAGAAAATCTATCGATTGAACTTCATACGTCGCTGATTATCTTTAATTTTGCAAGTATGTGCCCATCTAGTTAACGCTTCGGTAATTATGTCTCGCTCTCATCGCCCCATATTCCCTATTGGTAAATTTTCAAATTATTTTTTTTCTGTGCGAAATCGCTTTTTTATGATTTGAGGAACTGGTAAATATGAACTTGTTTCGCTCACTGGTTCTCTCCATAGAATTCACTGAATATAGAGACACGTTAATTTGGGTCATCTTGTATCATAGAAAACTATCAATATATTTCGATTATTATTATATAAAACTACACGAGTTTTACTCAAGACCACAATCTACGTTTAATCATAGACGAACTTGTTATTATTACGGCCCTTATAGGACTGTTTTAATAACACTCTTATCGTACGGTTACCAAATTAAAACCAAATGATCAACCTTAATAGCGACAAATTCACAATTATTGCTTGGTCTGTGTACGAACGCAAGGTACCAATATACAGGACTATTTGACTGTAATATTAGCGACCATCTACCAATCAGTATAAATTTTGGTACCTAAGACCTTTTGACTCGAAATTTTAAAATTATATACTTTATGAAATATTTGTTTAACACAGATTTAATTGCATTTAAATAGTATTGTGCTAATGCAAATTGATTATAAAATTTAATGCGAAGGAAGGTCTGTGGGCGCTTAAAACCCATTTTTCTACACTAATGTTTCTCAAACTTTGATCGCTCATGGACCACTTTCAGCATTACTTTATTGATCGCGGACCACCATGGGGGGGAGGGTTCACCTCCATAAAAAAATATATTGCCTGAAATCAAGGTTGCCAATTATGTTTAATAACATTAAGCGTTACTTAGCCACCGTTATAATGATCCCCTCCCCGCATCTCTCAAGGAAAGACATAACCAAAACAGCCCTCGATTTATATAGTTTATTGCGGCGGGAGAGATGTATTCATTTCTTGAAATATAACTGAAACAAAATAATTTTTTCAGTTTTAAATTCCACCATGTTTAGCGCAGTATAATCCTGATACTCTTGCGTCATAAAAATCCAAATAAACAAACAAGGAAACTAATTTTTAGAATAACACTATTTGATAAGGAGAGTGTCAGTTATGATCTTATTTTGTCAAATTTACAATGAAAATGACATCATTAACTTAAATAATAATAAGCAATGTAGACAGCATGGGTATTTTTAGAGGAGTCAAAACTTTCACGAATCGCCGAAAGGTAAGGTTTATAACAAGTAATATTTATGAGAAATTCCTTAAATCTCGCACGAACCTAAATTCTAGCTACACTGGCAATTTCTAGTCCATATTTTTTCTCTAAAATTTGGTGACGATTCCTGCGGACTACTTGATAAGCCGCCGCGGAGTACCTGTGGTCCGCAGACCACACTTCGAGAAACACTGTTCTACACTTCCAATCTCTTTTAGAGAAATCTATTTGCCAATGAAACAAGTTATCAAAAACAAATTAATCCCAATACAGTGAATAATATATTTTGGAAGAATTAAAAAATAATAATAAAGACAAATTTTTAATTCCCTAAAAAGCAAGTTTAAACACTTGTCTTACTAAAAAAATTCTTACTGGAAGCAACTTTTGGTAAATGAAATATAAAAAGTAGTTTAAACTAACAGAAACTTCCAGGCAGAGACAATACGAATACATAAGCAACACGTAATAATAAAATTCAATTCAAAATTTAGATATTGAGCATCGGAGCTTAACTACTCAAAAAGGGGCAACTGGGTGGTTGTTTCTTTATGGTGCAAGGACAGCAATAGTAATTCTGTGCCAAACACGGCGAGACCGTACGCGTACGGTTTACGAGATAAATGAAAGTTTCAAAGAACATTTTTCTTACTTTCCACCTGTGCGCATTCATTGCCACTTACATGTAATGTGTAATGTAAAAAAGGCTTTCGCAATAACAATATTAAGAGTTGCATTTCATTTGACGAGAGGAGGATATCACTGAAAACGAACTTATTCAGACAAAAGTAAATATGATAAGTGGCTCAGAACATGTCAAACTATTGTGAAATATATTGCATATTATATTATTACTTTGTATTTTCTTCATATTTACAATATATTTATTAAAAATGTTATTAATAAACACGTTTTTGATAAAATATGTTACGAAAACTGGCATTTCAAAATGCACAATCGAAAATATGTTAAAAGCAATCTGCTTATTTAATGAACGATTCGGTCATTGTTATTAAATGTTCAATTTTCAGATGCGGACGATATAAATCAGAGGTAAAACGTGGTAGTGTTCGCATTCCCTAAATTGTCGTCAAAATGTTCGTTAAATACTTTCTTCTTTGGACTTCACACATTTTACTTTCTCTGGTCTTTTCGTGATTTATGACAGTCGCATCACCATTTGCCCTCTCCTTATTTCCTCCTTATCGCCTGTTTTTCTCATGTAATTGGGCTTTCGTTCGCAGTCACGGGACAATTTTGACTTTTTGGAATCTTTATTTACGTACAAATATTCATTATGGACTATAATAATCGGTAGGTTTTAAAACAGCCTTTTTTGGTATCATGAGCATTGTGTCAGCAAATAAAGCGAAATGGAAAGATTTGACCCGTAAAAAAAACAAAAACAAAAACAAAAACAAACAAAAAAAAAGAAACACAGGGAATTTTAAAACGTTACGACAAATTGCCAAAAATAGGTCAATACTGTGCTACTATACGGTTACGGATTTCATTTTTTTTTTGACAGATTTGAAATATTGTGGAAAAATAAAATAGAGTTTCAGCTCAAAAAATAAAATACAATTCGTACGACAAATTAGACTTGAAAGTATGTCTATGTTGAATATGCATTGAAGCATTAGTTAAATAATGTCTGTGAAACTTTTGCTCGTATTAATGTGCAAAAGAATAGTAGAGTTAGCTACAGAGATGGAAAAAGAGTTTGATACTAGGGTTCAATGGTTCATTAGTTCGAAAAACGGGAGAATATTGCACACAAACGGTCTGAAAATACTTAAATACGCAAGAGCATATCACGAGTAAGAAAACTCGAAGTATGCAACGTAGATCAGTAGAATTTCACGAACATTAAAATTATGAGCATTTTTTTACTGAACTGGTATAAACATTACTAGCAGATAACTGACATTAGAGGACTTTTTATTGCATAATTTCAAAAAAAGAATTAGCGAGTCACCAAATTTAATTTCATACAATCACATTCGCTTAATGTTATCAAATCAGTGAAGTCTGGTACTGATTACAATAAGATATGTCTAATGTGCTTTTAAAAGTTAAAATGAATGCCTGCTTTTTTAATCAAAACAAAATATTTATTCCAAACAATTTAACATATTTCATTCTTAAATAGAGCAATGCTTTTGGATCTATTCTTTAATTAAGATTTGAAATGGGATTCTTAACTTTATGCCAAAAATTAGCAGAAACAGAAATAATTTGAAATGGTGATTTCTTTACAGGATATTATTACCTTTTACATGAAGAATACATCTGACAAATATTGGTCGACGTATAAAATCACCGGGGTAAGTTGCTTATTATTCTTCGATGGGGAATTAATGATGAACAATGTTTTGCACCTACGTTTATAAAAGGTCAAACTAGAGCTGTTTTGTAGAGAAAAAGAGACACCGCCCTGCCCGGAGACGAACCGGGGACCACTCCGTAAGAACCGGAATAATATTCCGACCAGACTGCTAGGACACGGGAATGATGCTTTTTCTTTACATAGTCAACGTTTACAGAATGTTAATACCCTTTGCAGGGCTCTATTTCGATCCGGGATGGCGCTGCTTTTTCTTCTTTTTTACAAAACAGCTCTAGTCTGAGCTTTGCAAACGTGGGTACCAAATATTATAATTAATTTCTTTAATAAATTATAAATGACTTCTTTCTCCCAAACCGGTTCTAATCAACCTACGATATTTTTCGCTCTTTTCACCTATATTCTGTTGTATATTTGGGATGTATACCTGCTAGCTTGGCGGATCATATCAAAAACCAATTATACAACTAGCAAAAGAAATGTAAACAAGGTGCGAAATAGTTGCTATTATTATCTTTTAGAGCTGTTATCAATTTAGTATTTAAGAATTTGCAAACTTTGGATACCATACTTAAACAAGTTCATATTTTAGTAGCCATGTGAATATCTAGATTTGAATGAAATTACATGCTAACCTACCCTTGGTTTTCCAGAAAGCCGTGGAGTAATATATCATACATTTAATCACACTACCCATTGGCATTCTTTGCAATAATTGATTCCGTAAAGGTGGCAGTGGTGGATTATAATGTATCTTCATTTGAAGAGCCGGTGGAATAGCAAGAATAATATAGTCAGCCTGAAATATAAAGTTTGAAGATTTACATTTGACCATGAAAAAAAGTTGAGCAAATACCATCGAATAAATAAATAAAAATGGCGAAGGTAAATTTTACCTACCCTATATTCTTTCCCATGCAGTGTTTTTATTGTTACCTTTGAGTTTTCTTGACTAATATATATAACTGGTTCATTCAGAATGACAGGTTCTGTAAGAGTTTTTGTGTTTCAACATGATTTACTCATATTATACTGCACAAAGCTGAAAGTGCAACAGCATGAAGAAATTTATATGTTGCTACGAAATTAACAGGACATAATCGTAGTACAGTAGACTAGGGATTTTAAAAACTATTGTCTCGAAAATATCCCATTTAATTAACGTTAATTTCACTCCCATTTATGAACTAAAATTACATATTCGCTATTTTTTACGAACTCGATTTCCTCATTTTCCCCCACTATTTTTCTTCGGACGCCGACAATTTGGAAAGGGGAGATATTGAATTTCCTTACACTGGTTGGACTTCGGATGTGGGGGGGGGGGATAAATCTGCATTCGGTATTGCATTATTTTATATATTTATGAAAAGTAGCACATTAACGCTAAAGAAAGGAAAATGTTTCCTTTGTTTATGGTTTGCCCTGAGAAATTGCGATAGGGGATAGAATAAAACTAGATTTGACATATACCAGGTGGACCACTTAAGTGGATAAAGTACTGTTAAGTCTTATAAAACAGTTCTACCATTTTCATGCTTTGTACTGCCACCTTGCGGAAAATTGTTGTATAAACCAGTTGTAATTCAGGCGCCGACTGCGTCGACCGCATTGCAATTCTTTAAAGCGCTAATTCCATCAGCCAACATCATTCTCCCAGTAAAGCGGAGAAAATTAGAAATAAACATATATAATTTTATTATATTCTGGTCCGTCGTCATGAATACTTTATTCAGCGCCACCAAGTACACATCTAAAAAATAAGCGTTTTGAAAAAAAAAAAAAAATGTTTTAAACAAAAGTTGCTTGGCTTGAAGGAGGAAGTTATTATTGTTGCATACATTATCTATATTTTTCTGGGAGAAAGGTTTGGAGGTCATTTGAAGGTCAAACTTTGTTTTTTAAGGGAAACCTGCATTTTGTATTTTTTATTCTTATTCCTCGTAAAGGAATAAACAACTTCTGTAGAAACCATTTTTTAAATTTAGCGCTTAGTTTCCGAGATATTTAAAAAGTAAATCTGAATGCAGATAGTCATGCCATATCATGCGTGCTGTATATTTCTCCGAGATTCCTCACAAATAAGAACCATTTCGACTTTTTCCTCCACAAACAGATACTTCATTTTTAACACATAATAAATTAAAACTGAGTAAACTAATTTATCTTAACACTTAAGTGCTAACTTTCAAATGACTTACATTAAATAGACGGCTGTAAGATGGAAGCAGATAAAAAGCTGAATGCTGGTATCAAGCGGCCATTTTGCTTTGGTACCAATTAGTGCCACGCGCAATATTTCATTTTTCTAGGGAATATACAGTAAATCGCGATCATGACTAATCAACCAATAATATGTATGCTGCACCTTTGTGTGTACAATGTCTCTCCAAGTACTGCATACTTAAATTCTGTTTAAATATTAAATTAGATGATACTAACTATTAGATAATAATGCTAATTAGATAATAATGATATAAAATTAGATATGTACTGCATACTTAAATTTTTTAAATATTAAATTCATTTTTTAAATATTAAATTCATTTTTTGCATATTAAATATTAAATTAGTTGTCTATGATATGTCGTGGATTTATTTATTCAAGCTTATTTTTTATATATGTCAGAAACTAAACGCTAAAAAAATGGTTTCTACAGAAGTTGTCTTATGAGGAATAAAAGTTAAAAATAATAGTGGCTCCTTTTAAAATAAGCAGTTTGACCTTGAAAACGACCCCCCTCCCAAGTTAAACATAGATAACAAAAAAAAATTTCTCCCCCTCAAGCCAAGCAACTTTTTTTTAAACATTTTTTGCAAAACGCATATTTTTTGAGATATTTTACATGATCAACTTAAGTGGGACACCACGTGTGAGATTTTTGGTACTGGAATTTATTGATAAGTTGATGTGTTAAATTTTGATTGTTATAGATAAGTTAAAGCCATGCACTATCCAGGCATAACTTCAACTGTTATTAGTAAAAGGAAGAGAATGGAAGAGGAGAAGCCTATATTCTGTGAATATTGTAGTTTTGCTGTGGGAAAAAAACATTTACAAACAATTTTTAAACCAGGTTTTGGAATTAAAATGGCATTTTTTGCTTTTTTAATGCCATTCTTATTTACGAACTTTTTTAAGGTCCACAGGGGTTCGTAAAAACGCGTCTACTATATATTAATGTGTTTACACATTAATATATAGTAGAATATACCGGGTGATCCAAATTAAACAGGAGGTGTTTAGACCTCTCTGTAGAGAAAACTACTCTGTCAATTTCACCCAAATTTCATACACATGCTCCCCTGAGTATGCGGTTTCGATTTCTGAAAGAAAAAATTGAGTTCATATTTCGGCCGCTAGGGGAGGAAATGGCGCTGCGGAGCAGGCAATTTACATATTACTTAACATGCGCAACATCCTCTGCCTATATAAGGAGTCGTGAAGCATTTTTCCACCATACGAGGACTCCGTCATGAAACTTACTTTACCAGATCGCGCGTTACTTGTTAAGCTCTTTTATCAACGAAATAGCAATGCTTCTGCTGCATTTAAAGCATTTCGGCAGGTAAAAGGTTTACGCAGACGCACTCTCACAATTACAAATCTTCGAAAAATGGTCTTGTATTTTGAGGAGACTGGAACATTCGCCATTAAATCAGGACGAGGCCGCAAACCAACTCGAGTGCAGCAAATTGAAGAAGTTGCAACTGCAGCAGTGGAGCAAGGAGCAGCAAGTTGCACATGGTAACAGTAGTGCACGTGCGATATCACGGGAATTGGACATGCCATATACGACAGTGTGGAGAGTTATGAGAAATGTCCTGAAGTTTTATCCGTATAAGATAGCCCACACTCAGCAATTGCTTTCTGGTGATAATGACGTGCGGAAAACATTTGCTTTGATGTTCATTGCTCGGATGACAGTGGATGATGAATGGCCTTGGCAGATACTGTGGAGTGATGAGGCCCATTTCCACTTGAATGGCGCTGTAAACACACGTAACTGCCGTATTTGGTCTGACACAAATCCCCACGTTCATCAACAAATTCCGTTGCATGCTCCAAAAGTGACAGTGTGGTGTGGCTTCACCTCATCTTTCGTCATTGGTCCTTACTTCTTTGAAGAAAATACGGCCTCGGGGCCAATGACATGTTCTGTTACTGGCTCTAGGTATGCATTTATGCTCTGGAACTTTGTCATTCCTTTGCTTCAACAGAGAAATTGTCTTGACACTACAATTTTCATGCAAGATGGTGCACCCCCGCACATCGCGTTGCCTGTTCAAACATTATTACGGCAAAACTTTTCGGATGACAGAGTGATTAGCAGGTCATTTTCAACATCTTGGCCGCCTCGGTCACCCGATCTTAACCCTTGTGACTTTTGGCTGTGGGGATATTTAAAGAGCTGCGTTTATAAAGGCAATGTTCCGAACTTAGCAGTCTTAAAAGACAGAATTTCGCAACATGTATCCCACCTCCAAGCGAATGAGTTACGTTCTGCCGTGGAATGTGTTGTGCATCGAATGCAATTTCTAGAGCAAAGAGACGGGGGACATATCGAGCCGTATCTGTGATGATAGTGTGGTTCCACATATGATAGCAATAAAGTTATTGCACAAATCTTTTTTTAGTCATACCTACTATCCTACGGTATACTGTAATTTGTAGTTAATTTCATGTGATTGCAATAAAGGTTATTGCATGTTAAAACACTTTTTCGTTGTTAATATTAATAAATTGCCTGCTCCGCAGCACCATTTCCTTCCCTAGCGGCCGAAATATGAACTCATTTTTTTTCTTTCAGAAATCAAAACCGCATACTCTGGAGAGCATGTGTACGAAATTTGGGTGAAATTGGCCAAGTAGTTTTCTCTGGAGAGAGATCTAAATACCTCCTGTTTAATTTGGATCACCTTGTATATCAGAAGCTTACAAGCTTCAGATGTGATATAGTAATTTTTAAACCCGATGCTTATATTCTGCTGGACAAAATTTCACCTGATTATTCGTTACGAAACTGGGATTATTTGCATATCTCGACATGCTGACCACACCATCTAATTTTTATACAGATACAGTTAAGCTTGCATGGTGTACGATTTGCAGTTGTCAGCAGTGTAGTTTGTGTATAACTGTTTATTAAAAGTTCACTAGTATAATACATGTTATATTTTTTTTGATCGTCGAAAAGGTGAGCATTTTATTTCAGAGCATAAAAGTGCTAATTCGAAAGTTTGTTGGAATTGCTCTAAATAGGCATAATTTTAATTAAATCACTTAAAAATTTAATTTCGTTTCATATACATTCCCATTACCTTTCTGTCGTCGTTTCTTCTACTAAATATAAATAATTACTTGTATTTCATTTACTGAAGTAATCATCTATACGTGTATATAATAAATTTTTCTTAAACTTGTAAACTTACCATTAAGCTCCGCTGCTAATTTTTCACTTATTTGCTGAGATCCACCTATAAATTTTCGTTCCTATTAAAGGACACGTCATATTTCAGTTTGTTTTCAAATATTCAAATTCAGCACACTGTATATACTTAGGGTATTTTAATATCGTTTAAAACTAAATATTACATTTAACGGAAAATTATGAATACTAAAAATAAAAGATACCTGTCCCCCATTTCTTGTAGAATACATTCTTTTAACTCCATTGCATTGTTTTGTGTACCACAGAAAGCTAAGCAGAGAAGCTTCGTATGCTTCAGATGTTAAGAAAACTCTGATAAAATCAGAAAGGAAATCTATTGCTTCGCTGAAAAAAAAAATATCATTGAGGTGCAACAAATGTAAAACTGTTCAAAATTTAAGGAAAACATGATGGAAAATAATATATCGTATATACTACGCCCTTATAGATCTTACTTTTTGTAATAAAGAGAATACATATAAGTATAGTACGGAATTTAATATTTTTATTTATACATTGTATATACGTATATTCTATGTTCAGTTTCTATCATTCCGAAATAAGCAAGTCAACTTGCAAGACATTATCTATATACTGCCAAATGGTTAAATTTTATGCATTTTAAAAAAAAAAAAAGAGAAACAATTCAAAATATTGTGCAATGAATTAATTGTTTTGTTAGAAATGAATTACTTATATTGGCGTAATCAGGGCTGCTAATCATCATTGCTGGGAGTCGAACCCGGATTAGCGCATTCGGGTGGGGCTATAGCTCCTCCTAGATTTCGAGACTTCCAATGGTTGCTTATTAAAAATGCAATAAAAATGAAAATGCTATACGTTATGTCTAAAAACGGCATGTATAAATTATAAAAGAGTAACGTACGCTAAAGCGAACCTTACTTCGAAGAATTTTATTTTAGAAATTTTCTTTATTTGGGGGGTATTGGGGGGGGGGGGGAACGCACTTGTGTCTATAGCAATAATTAATGTAACTATTTATTATATGTATTTCTGTGGTAATAATCATGTTAATTTGTTCTTAATTCGCCAGCTACAATAATGATAAAATAGTTGATAATAATAAATAGTTAACATAAATTAACCTTTACGGTAATAATGTTTTTAAGCAAGACGTTAAATTTCTGTACCGTATTAATTACATACTTAGTCCAGCAGTTCTTTTGAAGGAAATCTTTGACCGTCATCGTATCCCATTCTTCAGCGTGTGGTGCCTTCCATGGGGCATGGGGCATCAGCTGGGATCTTAATGAAAAATAAAAAAAACTTATGGGGAAGGTAATTTCCCTCACGAAATATTGAAGAAAGAACATTAATACATATTTTTATATAATAATTTTCACAATAATGCACTAAATTGTATAGCATGCTTATATTTGTGCACAAGCTTTCTTGATTATGCGTATTTCATACATCGCACATTGGAAATATTTTGTCATTGACAAATATAAAAAGCTGATACTAAATATTGATTGTCAGGATCCAAAGTACACATTCAATTTTGTAAAACAACCAAAATTGTATAAAACATGATCTGTAACGTATCAAGAAATAGGGAGGCACTATGTCAAAGTGTGGGTGTGAATCACACACACAGGTACACCGGTTAATGGTAAATCTGATCAGCGCCTGAAGACAGGAAAAATACTAATAATATATAATAGTTTTATAAATACGAATATAGTCCCATGCCAGTGTAATCGTGTTTATATTGGTCAAACACGTCGGGCCCTTCGATTTCGGCTTAAAGAGCATGAAGCCTACGTGCGTAAACAACAACTGGAAAAATCTGCTTTGGCCAAACACGCCTGGGAAGCTGGCCACAAATTTTCTTTCGACAAGGCCCATCTAATAGAGAAAGTTTCTTCACCAGCCGACCTCAATTTCTTTGAAGCCTTCCATATTCTTTCGCATTCCTCTTCTACTGTTAACGATCAGCTTCCGTTCAATTCCATGTCCTCTATTTGGAGAAACTTCATTCGTCCCATAGCAAAAGACGCGGCTACGGACCCACAACTGGTTTACCCGAACTAATTTTTGATTAGTAATTTGGCATCGATGGACTTCCTTCTTCAGAACCCTAGTTACACTAACGTGGTCCACGTGCTAGAAAGCCTATCGAAGCCTAAACGCGCTTCCGAAATAGCTATAAACCATCGTATTTATTTTAACTGTGTTAATGTGTTTTATTTTATTTAAATGGATAGACTGACACTCGAAAACCGGATTACATATAAAAGTGTGATATAAACGTTGGATTCAAATCAGCACACGGATTACTAAACAAAAGGGATATATCATAATAAAGATGAATAAAAAATTATAGGTACCTTTTTTGTTTGCGTTTTTTTTGGCCGAGAATTTACATTATATGGAACCAAAGAGACATCGAAATTATGAACTGAGATTATTTCTTTATGAATAAAAATAATGTAAAATTAATAAATAAAAAATCGTCGGCAGGCAAACAGGTATGAGCGAAATCACACTAGACCAGCTGTTTCCAACCTTTCCCGTACCTTTAGACTAGGCTTTTATTTATGAGTACACCCTCCCAGGGGCGGACTTGGTCCTCTCAAACGGTGTACACTTTGGATTATCGGAGGGCGCTAGTCCTATCGCCCATGAGGGCGCACAGGCCCAGTCCGCCCTTGCCCCTCCTCTTATAACCACCCACCCATCGCTCCAGAAAAAAAATTGTTTTTGTCAGGATGTAATATTGTTAGGTTAGATAAATAATCAAATGACTCAAATTAATGGAATTTATAGGCTTTTATATTCGATTTTACCTTTTACAATTTATTTCATTTTTTTTTATAATAGCAGACTAACATAAAAACAAATAAAAACAGTATTAAAGTAATTTTTAACCACATTAACTTATGATGAAAGTCCATAACTATTATTCATATTGATATACAATTCTTCCAATGCGGCTCTCAATAATTTCAATGTGGTCTTTGAGCTTGTTTCATGGAGCTGAGTTTTTTTTATGTACTTTTCTTCTTGAAAGCCACCTAACTTCTGTGTGCAAAGGTAATGTAGACTGTTCATCTGTTTACATAAAGATTTGAATAGTCTGGAGCTTGTTAAATCGGCCTTAATAAAATTAACAACTTTCGCAGATTGATTCGGTACTTCCTTCAATGGATGTGTTCCCCATTTCGTGAGTAGGCGATTGGACTTTTACATAAATGTTTTTTTGTAAACCAAAACTCTATAATTTTGATTTTGTGTTTTCATGCTAACCCCTTATTTTTTGGTGTTTTACGCTATTACCAATATCATTTTCACGTACTTCCAACCGGTCCACCGCGTACCACAGGTTGGAGTACGCTGCACTAGACCCAGAAGGTCCGTATAAGCACGTGGCGAACGAACATTCTTAAGGTGCTGAGAGTGGCAGTATTGTTGGATGGGTATGTGGCAAAAGGTTTGTATAATTTGTTATTATTTGTGGGTTTTACGGCGCAAGAACAGCAAATGTCATGCTGCGCAGGAATCTACAGTTTTCGAAGATTCTGAACCTCTTAAAGTCTAGGGACCGACCCCCGAACTACAGAGAACAATTTGTCAGTAAGTGTTCCTTTTTCGCACTGTTGGGAGTCGAAGGATAACGGCGTACTAGAAGAACGCGTTACCACTGCACTACCGTAAGACCTTGGTCTATAGGTAAGGAGGCCGAAGTGTTAGGAAAAAACAGAGATCATTAGAATTTCAAGAAAATCGTTGAATATGATCAAAGGAGAATGTTAGACCCGATAGAGATTTAAGACGATGCCGATTATGTGTAATACGTGGCGTCTGAAAGAGAAAAACAGCTTTTTATGTAACTCACTAATCGTAACAACAACATGCAAAGATTGACCATCTCTTATTACAGCTAGTTAAAAATTTTCCATCGCCGTTCAGGATAATAAAAAAAGCCTAGTGAGGAGGAGGTGAAACTTACCATCTGCATAAAATATGCAATATTTCGAGAACTATTTTTCCCTTTATTAAGCACGGTGTCATGAAAAGGTAGGTGCCCTCTATTTATATCATAATTTTCAGAATTCCTCCTCATTTTAGATTTTCCCAAAAGATAATTCCGTATTTGAGGATTTCCCTTAGGTTTTAGTTTCTCCTTACTCTTTCACATTCCGATCAGTGATAGTTTTTTACAAGCGGTCATCGTGTTTTGCTTGGTGGCCGAGAAGGAAATAAATTTTGTAACACGCTATGTACAGTCGAACTGGGTTATAACGATATTCAAGGGACCGCTGATATTTTGATGCTATAAGCTGATTAAATGGGTTCGCACGGGGATTTCAGAATTTTGACGTAACAATTGCAAATTGTTGCTAGAACGAGATCGTTGCAAACGACTTCAACTACATATATACAGGGTTGTTCCAAAAGAGTCATCTGATTACAAAATTGTGTATTTTGAAACATAAACAACGCGGAACGATAATTAATACAGGAATAAAAAGTAAAAATATCTAAGTTTCTTTTTTACAAATGTTTGATATAACTTTTTTTAGTCACACGTATAATGTCAATACGATATGCAAATTCTTGTCAAACAATGTCATTCGCAATTGCTTTTAAAGCCGCAGAAATGGATTTTTTATGTTCTCATAGGCTTGCGGACAAAGGTGGCACAAACATCTAATCTTTTACACATCCCCACGAAGGAAGAAGCTGCATGGAGTCATATCAGGAGAACTAGTAGGCTAATTGTATAGCACCAAGTCATTTAGTCCAGCGCGACCAATACAACTGCAAGGTAGCTGTGCATTAAGGAAATGACGCACCTCTGTACGCCGCAAAGCGGAACAGTTTCCCATGTCTAAAACTTAGACTTTTGCCTTTTCATTCATGTATCACTCATCATTCTGCGTTGCTTATTTTTTAAAATAAATAATTTTGAAATCTGATGATTATTTCTGAGTAACCCTGTATATTACAAAAGGCAGCATAAGGAATAAAGCTTACCGTGTATCTTTGCTTTCCTAGATACTCAATTCCGTTCCTTTAAGTTGTTGATATTGGATATTAATTAAATATAGATTGAAAGTGGATTGAAGTAGATAGACATCCTACACATAACATAATTTAAACAAGTTTATCTGAAAAGAGGTAGGCAAATAAGGGTATTAAGCTGAAACAATGCACGATCGGTCGAATGTATGTTTGAATGCTGGATTTAATTTCAAAATATTAATAAAAGGCTTATATCTTCGATCAAAATATATTTCCCGAACTCAATAACGATAAGGCGTTCTTTCAGCATAAAACAGTACGACCTGACCTTAAAAATTAATTTCAAGGATTAATTATACCTTGATACTCTGACAGCTAATTGGACAAACATATTGAAATTTTCATGACAGGCCTCTATTTTCCCATTTTTGTTCTTAGCATATGTTTCCATATATTATATCATTTACTATTTAAAATAAACTGTAGACAAATTCTTCTTACTTCTTTACCCATTTTGTCCATGAGCCAGAAGATATTATTGATATCCATATTAGCAAAAGGATTTCTTCTTGAAGGAAATTCATTGCTGGAAAATCTTTTCCGCCGTCCCTGAAAATAGCGGTAAGAAAATACAAACAATTGAGCAAAATGGGTCGATAGGAAATATTGTTCTGGTTATAAATGATTCCGAACCTTCTCTTTCTCCTTTATTGACTATTTACAGACTGAGTTATAATTTAAGGAAGTTTTGTGGTAAAATTTTGATTTTTTAATAAAAATGCTGGGTTGGCAAAAAGTTTCTTCGGTGGATAAGACTGTCAATATAATAATAATAATATCGGTTTGGTCAGTTTTTTTAGATGTTCGCTATGTGACAGTTTTCACAATGCAATTTAACAAAATTATTTCTAATAAAGTTATAGACAACTAACAAAGGAAGCCTCCGAAGTGCCAGTCGCACCTCAAATCGAGACTTACATAGTATGAGAGATCCATATGAATTGTGAACAAAACGGAAAGAATTTTTCTGTAAAACTCAACTAATAAACTAAATAACTGATCATCGGCGGTCAGCATTAAGAGGATCTCGGAATAAAATGTACCAGCTTCAGATATACGCGGCAATACAATTGGCTATTCTAGTTTTCCGTCCCTGTGGAGAACTCGCCAGAGTCTTACAGAGTGTCAGCTACAAGGCATCTGGGGCTAAGCATAGCTCAAACATACTGTTCGAAAAATTGAAATGCTTGGAAGAGAAGGATTTTGAAGTAATCTGGGAAAGAACCAGCAAAATAGAAGAAAAACTAGGTTTGGAAGAACGAAGTCAACAACAACGAAAGAAGTGCCACGCCGCTTAAAGTATTTTTCACGTTCTGAAGAGCGTGTTACCTTATCAGAAAAGGAGACATTGAGGAAGAAATAAAGGGAGGTATTAGATCTCATGATGGCTGAACTTCAACGGTGATTTGATCAACTCGGCATGATCTCAATTACAAACCTTAAAAGTCTTTTGTTAACTCATGCTCAAAATAATGAGAACCTTCAAGAGCAGCTAGGAAACTACGCAGGAGATTTCTACATCAAACGACTTGCGAGTAAATTGGAACTATCCCCGTCATTTTTCAACCCAGCGGCCACCGTTAAGGAGTACGCACAGCAATGGCGAAATTTTCCTGCGACATCGAAGGTTCTACTCGACCAAGTCAGAAGGTTGCTACTATTGCTGATACTGATTAATCCAGCAACGTCGGCTCCAGAGCCGCCGATGTTGCTAAAATCACTAGTGCTTTAAGCCGTACTTTAAGCGATTCTTTAGTGCTTTAAGCCGAGTAAAATCACAATTCTCATCCATCATGTCACAGCTAAGAACAACGTAACTCCTTATATAACACTGTCATGAAAATCGAACGAAGGTTCTCAATTTAAACCAAATAATGACCGACTTCATCGGAACTACTTCTGAAAGGCAGACAATTTTTGGCAAAGTCTTTCAATGACATGAAAATGCCACATTTTAATGTTTAATAAAACTTATTCTCACTCTTATCTTTTTATTCTACACTGACCCTTGATCTTAGTTTTCTACTTTTCTTGGTTTAAACAAGTTTCTTGTTTTTGCACATTAACATCTAATTATATTGCTGCTCTGGTCCATACGGCGTTGTTGGTAATTCCTGGGGTCTCCAAAACGAAAGCGGAAAAAAAATTTAAAACTGTCATTTATTTGCTGATAATTAATTAATAAGTATGTCTTCCCGTCCTCTTCTTTCTCACCGGGCAAAAGCAACTTCCACAGCTCTTGACATTATATAAGAACTTACTATTTTTTGCCAAGAAATCCAAATGGAAACTACCAACTGAAGACTTCACTTTACGGCTTTGCAGTTAAGCGCTAAGCTGCGTTTTAGTGTAATTATGAAAATTTAAAAAATTCATAAAAAATCAAAAATCGAGTTTTTTACAGAAAGGTTGTTTCGGCTTTGTTCATTACTCATATAGATCTCTCATACTATATAAGTCTCGATTTGAGGTGCGACGGGCACTTCGGAGGCTTCCCTTATAGGTGATACTAGACTATCCTGCTAAATAACCGAACGAACTTTTTTGGCTAACTAGGTATTAGAAACTAAATGTGCGTATGTGAGAGAGAGAGAGATTGTAATTTTACGTCCCAAAACTGTATGATGGATGACGTGAGGAAGAATTAAATGCAATTCTATGAATTAATAAGTGACATCTGAAAAATTCAAAGTTGATATTAATAAATATAATTCCATCAATCGTCAGACATTTATTAAGTTATTACGATTTTAATAATCATATTTTTTCAACAAATTCTTCCGATAAAATTTCGTCGTAAATTAATAACGTTTCTATACTTATACTATTATTGATAAGTGAAGCATTATTTCTCAATGTTGTGCAGAAAAATATAAAAAAATATATAAATATTTGGTACGTTAATTAATCATGTTGAGAATCATGATTTAAGTCATATTTGTGTACATACTAACAATAACAAGTATGCACATGCTACTACCATATGTTAATTGGTATTTTAATCTTACGACTGGTATTAATATATATTTTGTTTACATTTTTCCCTTATACTAAATACCCACATTATTTGGAATATGTTGGTCTACAGGGTGGTTATAAAATAACTGACCCCGTTCAGAGCCGTCTGCAGCTTGTTTTAAACAACAGATCTCGATGAAATTTGGGATATACGCTATTGAAGTCATGGGGAAGAGATTTCTGAGAGAGAAAAAAAAAAGGGTTTAAATGTTTATCACCAGGTGAAATTGTAGCGCTACAAAGCCTACAATTAGAAAACAGATGATCAAAACTTTATTAGAACAATTAAATGAAAGTTTACACAATTATGTGCTCAATGTGTGAGCCATCGCTGTCGACTGTATGTTGAGATCGTAATATGGCATTATCAACAGTCGCGCGAAGTATTTCAGAAGGAATAAGGGAGACATGCCGCACTATACTAGCCTTCATCTCAGACAAAGAGTGTACACTTACACACGATTTCTCAAGAATCCCTAAAGCCAGAAATCGCAGGGATTTAGGTCTGGAGAGCGAGGTAGCCAAGACTCTAGAAAACCTCTGGAGATTACACTATCGTCACCGAAGTTAGCATGAATAACTTTCTTTGCCATTGAATCAGTATTAGGGGTGGCACCATCATGAATTAAAAGAGTAGTGTGCAAACATCATCGTTCTTGTAATGTAGGAACCACATGCTGTGAAAGAAGCCTACTGTATCGTATGCTCGTAAATGTAAACTATACAAGGCCTCGAGGTGTCAACTTTTCTAAGAAAAAGGGGCATAGAATAAAATTGGCAGTCATTACACACCACATAATCCGAATATAAAGGTTGTTCTTGTACCACATGGAAAGGCTAGAAGCCCCATATGCGTCAGTTCTGGGTGTTAACCACCCGCTATACATGAAAGTGCGCCTCGTCTGTCTAAAGGATATTCCAAGGCCACATGGTATCCACTTACATTCTCACTAAACATCGGAGAGTACAATCAAGACGTTGAAGTGGATCTTGCGATTTTAACTGTTGCGTCATTTGGATCTTGTACAGATACCACTTTAAAATGGTCTTCAAAACCTTACAAACTGTAGACCAAGGAATGAAGAGTTTCTGTGGCAATGCTCAAGCAATAACTGAAGACTTTGGGCCACATGTAGCTCTATCTGCTACAACAACAGCTATCTCATACGCCATGTCTGGCGCAACCCGACGCCTTCCCCTTACTGGTGATAAGCTCAGATCTCCAGTCGCTTCAAATTTCTTAATCATGTTTTTCAATTCGCTTTTAGACATAGACCCTTTCCTTAAACCTTTCACTTAACGATATTCTCGGAGTGCAGCAGGGCAATTGCTACCATTTTTATAAAAAATCCTTGCCAAAAACGCGCGTTCTTCCTTGTTTAAAGGCACAACAATGGAGACAGAAGAGTTATGCGAAAGTGAATCTTCACTTTTTGTAGAAAAACCACGTTGTTTGCTAGTTTGCATAAAATTTCTGCTCAATAGCGCCACCTGGTAGTGAAAATTTAAACTATATTGTCCTTCAGAAATTGCTTCCCCATGTTCTCAATAGCATACATACCAAATTTCATCGAGATTTGTTGTTTAGAACAGCTTCCAGAAGGCTCTGAGTAGGGTCAGTTATTTTATAACCACCCTGTATAAATTTAATAAGATGTAAATATGATTGAATAATAACAATAATAATAAAATTATTAAAACTCAACAGGGGTTACAAATACTCTTACGTTGAGAGTAAAAACAGAATTATAAAATTGTCAGTCGGAATACAATAAAAACACTCAAATAAACTCAAGGGACACAAATAAGGAAAAAAAACTTTAAAACCACGATAGATCACAGATCTCCAAAGCCCGATAAAAAGCAGCGAGGGAAGGCAATGTCACAAGTTCTTGTGGAAACGTATTCCAGATTCGGCCAGTTCGCGGCGTGAAAAAAAAAAAAAAAAAAAAAACGAGAATTTTTTCTGGTAATGGAAAACTCAACCCGCAAGAAGTGTTCCCTGGTGGTCTGGTACTCCAAAAATTAGATTATGGAGTCTGTCCAGGTGGAAATTACCATGTATTAATTTATAAAAAAAAGTTTCGGGTCAATCTGCAGACGATGCCACTTCATAGAATGAACAGCAATTTCGGTGAAGCGATCCTGATTTGAAAGACGATCAAGGAGGGGCCTAATATTCCTAGTAGATCTCCGAAGCGGCGTCTCCAGCGAATAGACATCTCGTTTCTTGTAAGGGTTCCCCACTGATGAAGCATATTTCAGAGTAGGGAGGGCAAACGATTTAAAAGAAAATACAGGCATAGCTATTGCGCACATTTGGAGAAAACTTTCATAAATAAATAAAAAAGAGCGTTAGTTTGCCCTTGACACCAGTCGGCGGCAGCGTGGTGAAAAGTTTAAGTCATCTGTAAAAAGGACTCTGAGATCATCCTGTTGGTTTAAAACTAAAAGCATGGATTGCATGGATAAGAGTGGTGTAGTGTCGAATTCGTGACCAAATAAAAGACAAATGACAAATTACTCAAGAGATTGAAACTCGCACAACCGCCAACTAGTAACAAAAGCATGGATACCTATTAAAATAGTGCTTACATTCTTATAATGTAGCAAATCCTCGCTTTCGTTAATTATGTAATTTTCGATTCCCAATTCTTTAGTAATGCGAGCTAAGCGATCTTGTGTGACACCTAAATATGATCCACCAAGGTCTACGTAATTGAATTTCGGATCCTGAAATAAAAATGTCGAAAGTATAAAGTCACATAAATTAATCATTAAATGAAAAATAAACATTTAAAACGCAAAAGCTGTATGAGCAAAAAAGTCCTTTTTTTTGTTGTTACTATCGAACCTCGTTGATGCGTACATGTTTAATGAGAATTTCTTTTAACAAGATCTGTTTCCCGAATTCCTGTCAAATTGTATAACTTACTAGGAAGGTGTAAAAGGTGTGAGTTGTTGATTTTGTTAAAAGTGGTATCATGCGAAAGATTTTGCCGTGGAGAGTAGATCAATGCATTTATCCGTCGCAATACAACCGTTTAAGAGATGTGGATGAATTTTGAAGAAAACAAAAGAGTAAAGCTACTGTTTCTAACCGATGAAAAGAGGTCAATATGGGGTAAAATATACTAGGTAATGTTATTATGACAAGAACGTAAGCAAATTGGGAGAAAACGTAGAGGTTGTGTTCCTTCCTCCTAACATTACGAAGTACCTCCAACCACCCAATGTGAAAATTTCACATAACTAAAATTACGTAATCAAAAGGATGCTCGAGTATTTCCCTGCTCATCAGATTATATATGGTGAAGAAAACTTGACAACAAAGAAAAGACTACATGGCGACTTCTGACGGAAGTCATCATGTTTTGTTGATGATAGCTACATACTATCGAAACAGCAGTTAACAAATATTTTTATTAATCATCTGCACCAATTAATTTTGTGTAATTATTTCTTTCACTTTCACCATTATTGTGAAACATACCTATTTCACAGATCTGAAGTGGGTTTCGATCACCGCCTTTTAGAAGAAGTACTGGCGAATGGTATCAAATACAAATGATTTGGTTATGAATCAACAAGTGACGTATTCTTACGATGCCTTCCTTCGTTGTCATGTTTTTTTTTCACCACGCATGAACCGGTGAGTAAAGGAATACTCGAGCAGGTGGTCACAAATAACCATCGAATGGTTGGTGGTACTTCGTAGCGTTGCCAGGAAGGTATACAACCTCTACATTTTCCCCCCAATTTACTGACAAGGGAGCTGACTCGGGTGCCGGTTGAATTTAGGATTAAGATATGCTGGGTTTTGCAGAATCCGCCTTCATTTTTAAGAATATATATTCAGTTTTTTGTAAAAATAATAAGCTGATATTTAATTACGTTCCAAAAATTGCTATTGGCGACGTATTTTTGCGCCATTGGCGTGTGTTCGGCGACGCATGTGCGTTAATCTAGTTTAGTCTTGTGTCGGCAGGCTAGTCTAACTGGTGTAAATAGCGATCGTTTGTGCTGTTCGCAGAATTTTAAGCTGCTGTGAAATCCATATATTTAGTAATATTTCCCGTTCCTTTGCAACTGGATTTTTTTTTAATAATTTACTTATTTTAGGATTACTTATTCTAACATTTGACAATGAAAAATATTGTGAATATACTTCAATCAGCTTTAAATTTGTCTGTTCTTAAATATAACGTAACCCCGTCAAATATTAATGACTAAGAATTCGAAGAGAGAGCAAGGCACTTCTTATAAAAATTGAAGAGTTACTATCTGCTGAATATATCATCGAGGAAGTGACGTTAGATTATGAATATGATTCTGCTAATTATCTTAGTAATGAACTGGCTGGACATATTATCAACGATAACTTATACGAAAGTGATTTCGACGATGACATGTGACGTTGATTAAACATACTGTTCCTTATAAAAAATGAAAAGAACCGTGAATTTTCACGACTCTTGCAAAAAAGAAAGAAAGAAAGAAAGAAAAGAAAGAAAAAAAACGAACAGACTAAAATGAGATACCCATTCGTGAAAGACTCATTGTACATAACTAGATATAAAAGATATATTTCTAACGAAGTAACAGGTACCGAAAACTTAAAATAATTAAAACCGCAATTTTAGATAAATTTAACCAGTCGAACTGGCCGTGAGAAAATATAATACACCCGCTAATAATTCAGTCTCTAGAAAATTAGATTGAGGAAGATAGAGCCTTAAAGCTTGATGACGAAAAATTGCAATTCCAACAAGATGGGGAACCTCCACATAACTCTGTTGCCGTAAGAAATAGGCTGAATAACACATTTTCCTTTAAGTGGATTGGGAGAAGGTGTTATCTGGAATGTCCTCCAAGATCTTCTGATTTAATTCCCTCGATTTTCTTCTGTGGGGCTACTTAAAAACTCGAGTATATGTTACTCTCCCAATAATATTAATGATCTTAAAATTAGGATAATTACAGAATGTAGAAATATTCCCTAGGAAACATCTAGAAAAGCTCGAAAAGTATTCGAACATAGACTTTATTACTGTCTACAAAGAAATAGAGAAAATTTTGAATATTTAATAACGTAAAGTTTGTGTATTAAATTTGAGGTTTCAGTCAAAATCTATTTGTCATTATTTCTGAAATGGATGCATGGATTTACTTTTTCTTCAGCAGAAACATTGCATTTTTTTTCTGTTTCAAATGGTATATCACAAGGTGGGGTTACCATTCGAATTTCCAAAGTTGTGGTCGGCAGGGGGCCTAAAGTAAGTAGGCTCTCCCTAAAATTCCGCTTACACTATTTTCCAACTTCCCCCCGCAAATAAAAGTTGACGTGTTTTTTTCTTCAAGTTTCTATTCAACTCCTATCAAAAGTTATACATGGTGTTACCTTTTTAACTGAACACACGGTATATAAATACTGTACAAAATTTGTGTTGATTGTGAGTACCCATTAATTCTGTAATTTTTCCTAATTATTTTCTGCACAAAACACATTTAAATGACAATATAATAAATAGATTAAGTGGGACCTGTGTGTTTTCACATGTGGTGAAAATTCTGCGTAGTTTTACGTCAATGCTATCGCAAAATCCAAAACATTCGCGGAATTAAAAGTAAGACTATTTTTTCATAAATTTTCCACTGTTTACGTTATCATCATGGGCGTGTTTTCCTTGCATTTGCTATATATGTTAAATTAATTAAAATATTTAATTAATTTACCTAATAAAAGGCTACATTTTTCATCTACTTCGGATTATATCTAGGATTTCCAGAATAACGTGTAGCTTTTTTTTCCCTTTCTTATTAAATTTACAATTACTTCCACTCTATTCAAAGTACAGTGGTTAAAGTACTGAACTGAAACTGGAGTTTTAAAGTATTAAATATTTTAAAGCTTATATATAGAAGAAAATATACGAAACATACTTTTTTGGTCAAAGTTCGTCCTCCAACTCTGTCACGAGCTTCGATAACTAACGTTTCAACACCAGTATCCTGTAAACATTTTGCCGCTGATAATCCTGAAAACAAATTAATATTGTTTCACGTATTTGCACAAAATACCATTACTGCTGTTTGCTAGAGAAAATGAATTAAAAAAAAGTAATTTTTTCGTGACAAAGTGCAAAGTTTCACTAAATCACGGATCTATTTTTAACACCGTCGAAATATTTTGACGTCAATAAAATGTACAATTTATAGTGCATGTGAAATTTCAAAGTTTTATAATACTATATAAAAGACGGCAAAAGAAAAGAATAAAAATACACTTTCGAATTCTATTTAGTATCGGGATCTAATCCCAAATCTAGAGACCAAATCTAGAAATCTTTTAGACGGAAACGTATGCAAATTTCTTAGGGAAAAACATGATAAAATTAAGTTATTTTTCATGTAAATTAGTTAAACTTTCCAAAAATAGATAGGTATAAATCTACTTTGTGAATTTTAAACCCATATGATCTTGGAAAAAAATATGAGGACAACTGATTTTTCATCTAAAATTATAGTAAAGTTTGCATATTTGAAAACATAAAATGACCATTTCAAATATAAAGACTGGGTTTCTAAACAAAATTCACACTTGCTTCGATTTTTGTACGATACCAAATGGAACTCACCTTTCTGAACTTGAAAAAAGGAAAATTCTTGCTTTTAAAGAATCTGGATTGAGTGGCCATAAAATTTCGAAAAAAATTAAAAGATCTAAAAGTGTAGTTTATAATTTTCTAAAAGAATTTGAAATGTATGGAATGAATAAACTAACAGGAAGACCAGAAATTCTAATGCATCGACAGAAAAGAATAGTTGTAAGAAAAGCTTGCGAGAAAAAAGAAACTGCAAATAACGTTAGAAGAAATTTGGATTTACCATGTTCCACACGAACAGTTCAAAATGTTTTGAATAAACATCCGAATATTTGGTATGGAAAGTTAATGTTACGTTCGCCTTGTACAAAGCAACGTAAGGAAAGAAGACTGGACTTTGTAAAAAAATATATTTTTCTCGGTCCAAAATGGAATGATGTAACCTTTTCAGACAAAAGAAATTCAACCTTGATGGGCCAGACGGTTGTCCCTATTTTTGGTATAATCTGCGTAAAACCAAAGAAGTTTTTTCCAAACGTCAATACGGTGGGGACATAGTAATGATTTGGGGCGCTTTTGCAGCAAACGGAACCACTCCAATAGTCTTTATCAACTACAAAATGAACTCTGACAAATATGTTGATATGTTCGGTGAAAATTTGTTACCTGAGGCCCCACTAATGACTTCAGGTGACTATTTTTTCCAACAGGATAACGCTGCCATACGCGTTTCTAAGAGTGCAAAACTCTTGTTTGAAGCCAATTCAGTAAATTTACTTGATTGGCTGGCGAGGAGTCCAGATATGAATCCTATAGAAAATTTATGGGGCCTTCTAACTTGAGAAGTTTATAAAAATGGCACACAATATCAGTGTAAACCGGATCTTGTGTTAGCTATCGAACAAGCTTGGAATAACATTACCATAGACACTTTAAAAGAATTTTCAGCATCGATGACTTCCCAGCTTATTCAAGTAATTGAAAACAAAGATTGTTTTCTTGATTATTAAGAGAAATCATATGTAATTTAGAATATGTCCTTATACTTTTTCTATATTTCTTTCGTGATAATTTTTATGAGGTCAACTTTTGTAAGTTTCATATTTGTTGTTTTATGTTTTGTAGATGTTATTGTAAAATGTGATATTATAGCTCATAAATATCAAAAAGTTCATTTGGATAAAATGAAAATAAAGTTTATTTTCATTCAATTATATGTTGTCCTTATACTTTTTTCGCGCACTGTTTACGATGTCACGATTACTGTTACGATTTACCTTTCAGGTATGTGGAAATCGTCTTCCACCTGAACGCGAAACCGACTATGGCGGTCGCTACACCATAGAAATTTTTAGAGATTTCGTTTGCGTCGGTGCATATACTTTTACATTTTTCGTAATTGTGGTTTGCAGAAATAACTTATGGCTACAGTAAACAGACAATAGTAAACAACAATAAGACAAGGGACCCCAATGGGTTCCCCCGTTTCTAGTGTTGTAGCTAACCTATGCATGGAGACATTAGAGACAGACATTTTGGATTGCGATGAATTTGGTGTTGATATTTGGAAACGGTAATGCGATGATATTTTAGTTATACTTTTGAAGACAGAGGTGGATATCTTCCACTGTTTCTTTAATGATTTAAACCTCCATATTCAATTTACCATAGAGGTAGAACATGAGGGATGTTTGCCATTTTTGGACGTGAAGGTTACCAGAGGAGACAATGGAAGCTTGTCAACCTCTGTATATCGAAAGCCAACTCATGCGGACCGGTACTTGGATTTCCTCTCACCTCATCCATCTTGCCACAAAGCTTCTATTGTGGGGTCTCTGACACGTCGGGCCCTCAAACACAACAACAATGTTGAGTTGAAAGATGCTGAGGTAGGGAAAATAAAGAGAACACTTGCGGATAATAGTTATCCAAGCAAATTCATCGCTCGAAGATCTGATTATGGACGTGAAGACATCGTGGAGCAGAGACAGACTAGAGGGACGGTTGTTTTGCCATATGTGGAGAGGACTTTTGAAGAGATGGCACGTGTTCTAAGGAAAGCTGATACCAAAGCTTACTACAGATCTGCATTGACTTTACCTGACTTATTAGTGAAAGATCGAGTTCCAATGGATGAATTGACTGGAACAATTTACCAGATACCCTGCAAAGACTGCGAGAAAGTATATACTAGCGGGACGTAAAGAACTGTCTGTAAAAAGGAATATTATCGAGCTGTGGAGGATAGTGTGATGACTAATCTTCTGGCATAACATGCCTTGGATGGAGGTAATTCTCCTAATTGGAATGGTAGAAACGTTGTAAGACATTATTACCCTTTTCAGGGCTGACACAGTTGCCAAATAGTGGCCAACACACAAAGCTTCCGGGGCGAGATTTTATGATTTGTTCGTGGGGAATTTTATTATGGTTAATAATTTTGACACCCACGTTTATGCTTAATCTAGAGCTTTTTTAGTACAGGAGAAGACGAGACATTGTCCCCGTCATCTTACCCGGAGTGCTTTAACAGCCTAGCGGTTAAGGCACTGCGGGCTCAATAGAGAGACCCCAGTTCGACTCTCCGACGGGGACGATGTCTCTTTTTCTTCCATATTAAAAAGGCTTTAGATTGAGCTTAAACGAGGGTGTTAAAATTAATAACCATGGCCCAAAAGTTCTTCATAAAAATGTAACTTCTCGCTATTGTAGACTTTTTCTGGAGTCTTGGGAGACTTTTCGAATGCGAAGTAAGGCGATGAACATCGCAAAATCGATGCCTGAACCTTACAGCACCTTTTCTAGAAGACTAGAGTGGGGAAGGATTCATACAAGGGGGGTAAACCCGAGTGCGGGATAGCTTTGGGAAAAACCAAAGTTGGGGTATAAATACCGAACACCTACACTTCCTTGACACTTTCGCTTGATGAAGGATCAGCATCGCAGCAATGAAGGGTTACTATCACACTAGGGGTAATGGCTGTGTGCCTTTGTAAAACAAAGGGTGGTTGGGACCGCTGACCCTGTCACCTCCACACATGGATCCGATGGTCATCTGCTCCAAGACTGAAGCGGGATTCATCTCTGAACACTATGCGATGCCAATCTGCTGGCAGCCATGATGATCGGCTACGACACCACTCCAGACGACTCTGTCGATGGTGTGGGGTTAAAGGCAGACGTCTTAAAGACCATTGTGAGCGTAACCCCACCTCAGCCAAGTGTTGTAAGATGGTAGAAGGTGCCACGGGTGGTATGGAATAGACTGTAGCAAGTTGGATGGTGGGCGATAATGCCGTTGGGTGAACTCGGGTCTGTCGCACAACCAACCGACCTTGCCTCGAATTCGTGCACCTTGGCCTTCCAGAGCTTTTATTCTGCCGATGAGTTCCTCGCAGAAACCATTGCTGCCAACACCCTTGAACAGCAGTGTCCGTACGGTGCAGGTGGCAGCCTATTGCTCAGTAGGACCAGCCAGCTTCAAGCATCCCGACTATGCGACCACGTTCGAAGATTGACGATAAAGTTTTCGACAACGTCCCAACGTCATTACTGGTTGCGTCTCCAGGGAACTGCAACGCCGACAACGAGAAAAAATAAACCGTTCGCAATTTTTACCTCTTTTATACGATGCCAGTTGCGCAGTAGAAATGCGCGCTATGATCGAAGTTAACACTCATTGGCTTTGAAAATTTAATCATTTGCATACTTGGTCTAAAAGAATTCGCATGCGAAATTTCGAGATGATCAGATTTTCTTTTTTTTTTTTTTTTTTTATTTTTTTTTTTTTTTTTTTGCAAACGGGTATATATGTTACCGGCAAAATGTGAAATGCAGGCATTGTATAGAATGTCTAGACGTTTTAGGCAAAGTGTGAAATGTTTATTCATTTTAATATTTTACGACTAATGACGTTTTTAATGTCACGTGGCAAGGCACGTGATTTCCGACCCTTATTGATGTAAGACTTATTACTTATTATTACTGCTACTTATTATTATGTCTATTATTATTACTTATTATTAATATTACTTAACATCCAGGGCGGATCCAGAAATCTTTCAAGGGGGGCACGATTTGTTTCCAATTACTATTTTTAGCCAAGTGGCCGGTGCTTTTCATTTCATTTTCCATGATATAATCTTGGCTGAAGTGGGGTGGGGCCGATCGCAACATGGCCTCCTTGCCTCTGCTCTAGTGCCTAATATTATTAATATTATTATTACTTACTTATTAATATAAAATATTAGAATGAAATGGACATTAAATACCTTGCCTAAAAACGTCTAAGCATTCTATAGAATGTCTATAAATTAATAGTAAATAGATACTAGTAATTAATAATAATAATATATAAGAGTAATAAATAATAGTAAGTAATAGTAATAATAATAAGTCATAGAAATAATAAGTAGCCATAATAAGCATTGAAGGATCCAAGAGAGGGACATAAGGTGACCGATCTTCCCTCGAGCCAGGATTATATGATGGAAAATAAAATGAAAAGTACTGGACACTTGGCTAAAAATAGGAATCGGAAACAAATCGTCCCTCCTGAAAGATTTCTAGAATCGTCCTTGATAATAAGTAATAGTAATAATTAGTAGTAAATAATAATAGTAATAATAAGTATGAAATAATAATAGTAATAATAATAATAAATAATAATAGTAATAATAATAAGTAACATTAATAATAAGTCTTAAGTTTTACATTAATAATAAGTCTTAAGTTTTACATTAATAATAAGTCTTAAGTTTTACATTAATAAGCGTTGGAAGTCATATTTTTATGTGAAGTCTGAGGCTAGCGTCGGAAATCCCGTGCCTTGTCACGTGACATTAAAAACATCATTAATCGTAAAATATTAAAATAAAATAGATATTTCATACTTTGCCTAAAAAGTCTAGGCATTCTATAGAATGTCTAGGCATTCCATACAATGCCTGTATATCACACTTTGTCTGTAACATTTACATAAAAATGTGCATTCTAATGAAATTTATTATAATCAAATTATAAAGCGACCATAAGGAAAGTAAAAATAAATATCTCACTAAAAATTATATATTGCACTTGTATAATGTGCGTAACACTTTTACGCATACATCAATTGCAAAATGATTCGACATAATTTGATCTAATGCATATATAGTCCCTATATATCCGTTTACTGCCAGAGGAGGAATGATTGGCCAAAGACCGCCCAAGTTCCCCTTTTCGCACATTCCCTAATTTAGCTGTTTCTAGCCAAAATTGGCTCGAAGCTAAAACGAAACGATTAGGCGAAAGGGGCATAAACCTTAGCAAACGTGATAAAAACACGGTCTTTTAATTTGAAGCTTCAAAAGTCTTACAAGACTTAAAAGCTGCTTGGCCACTAACAGCTAATCGGTGACCACATGGAATGTAAAATCTCAAGCGTGAATGCTAAAAGATAGTATAAGTTTAAAACAAATTGATAAATTATTTTATTACAATAAAAATAAGCAAATTTGTTGTCTAACTCTTTGCAACGATTTTAGTTTTATAAATGATTTTCATTAACATGAACTACATATTCACACATTTCTTTAAATTTTAAAAAGGTTGATTAGCGTGTATTAATTGGTTTTAAAATATGATTTACTTTCGTTTACCAAAGATTAGGTTATTGCAAAATAACGTTGGATCTCTTAAAAATATAATAAATGTTATTTGTGTTAAAAATACGAAAAATTGAAATACTGAAATAGAAAAATAGAAAAGAATATAAAAGGTATGTCAATGATTCCTGAACACATCTATGTATTCTATTAATTAGGAATGTAAATGAACTTACATATTTTAAAATTGATTATGTTTCTTTTTTTTTACATTTAGGTGTATTAAATTGTAAACTTATTTAATTATTTGAAATAACTAACGCTTAGAATGGAACAGGGTATATCGATTTTTAAAAACGAATATTTTCCTATCATTAACGACTATTTTTAAAAGCAATTTTTTTTTTGTTATTTAAGAAGTAAGGACAAAGTTTGAGTTATAAGATTAGTTCTATAGAAGACAAATGTATTGCAGTATTTACCACTAATCCCTGCTCCAACGACGATTGCTGTGTAGTCTATGCTCATCTTTTCCAAGGAAGTAGCAGGCTAAAAACTCTAGAGCTATTTGTGTTCAAAATTACGTTTGGATAACTTCCAAGATTCCGAAAATCGTGCGTACGGCTCGTTATGTTACTTTTCCGTGACACGTGACAATAGACGTAATGCAGTGACTGGGCACCTAATAATTGATACGGTGGCTCTTAATAATAAAATTATCAAAGCTTTATCGACTTGTAAGTATCTATTTTAGAAAAGATAATGCTCTTATCTTGTGCTGCAACTATCTTATGAAGCGTTTTGGACAGTGATAGCAATAGTGGTGAATTTTGGAAAATGTTGTACATTGGGTTGAATAAAATTATTATTATTATTATTATTTTTTTGTGTGTGTTCTCGCACTTGGCGGATTAGGCTTAAGACGGGCGGTGCCAAGTTCTCAAGTCTACCTTCAGTGTGAAAATATTTTTGTATGTTTCATTCTGGTGCCAGGTTTAAAAATTTTCTGACTGTTCGGCAGGTGTTTAGTATTGTTGCTTTTTGCATCTGAATATATGTGTTGGGGTCAATTTCAAGTGTCTCCAAGTTCTTTTGGAGTGTGGTTGGTATTATACCTGTTGCTGATAAGACAAGAGGGATAACGTTTACCTTATCCATGTACCACATGTCTTTAATTTCCTACCTTAAGTCTTGGTATTTAGTCATTTTTGTGGTGTATGTGTTCTGAATGTTATTTGTGTTGGGTATTGCTATGTCTGTGATGTGTGTGGTTTTGTTGGTTTTGTCAATTAGGACTATATCTGGTCTGTTGTGTGGTGTCGTCTTGTTCACCCATAATATATAATTACAATAATATATAATATAATAATACCTTGTATAATAATAATAATTGTTATTACTATTATTATTATTATTTCAGAGTAGGTTAACAAGGCACGTGCCGAGAGTGGCAACAAAGAGCTCCAAAATACAATTTTTCAAACTAAACAATGTTGAAAAAAATGTTCTGTGATACAAATATAGAAAGGTAGAACGAGAATATTAGTTTAAGCTAATAGTTTATTTCTCATTCATTTTTTTAGGAAACCTCTAGAACAGTGGTTCCCAACCTTTTTCAAGCCGCGACCCACTTTTATAGTAACCAAGTAATCCGCGACCCCCTTTATAGTAACCAAAAGATCTGCGACCCCTCTGTCCGCCGCCGACACATTTGTATAATAAAAGCATTTTTAACAGAGTAAAGAAAACACATTAAATATAAAATTATATTATATTAATTATATATATTAGGTACATGTATAATAAATTCCCCCACGATAAACTCACAAAAATCTCGCCCCGGAGGCTTTTCTGTGTTGACCATTATTTGGCAATTGTGTTATCCCTGTGAAGGGTAATAATATCTTACATCCTCATATACGGAGAAAAATGCATTTGTTCTTATCTACATTCGTCTAGTAGGTCAAGACACTCCGGGCTAAACGGAGGGACCCTGGTTCGAATCCAGGATGAGGACGGCGCCTCTTTTTCTCCAAATATAAAAAAAGCTCTAGTTTGAGCTAAATATACGTGGGTGGCAAAAATTATTGTATAATTATGTATATCACAAAATAATTATATATATCATATATGTATATTATAGATATATAAATTTAACAACCATTACTAGAATATTCCAATGTGTGTAGCCATGCTGAAATATGGAAGCATTATAAACATTTGGTATAAAATTCCTTATAAAAATAATTGCAACTAAAAACAGTTGCGGTGAACACTCGTAGAAACTTGTTCACCACCCCCAGGTTGGGAACAACTGCTCTAGAACTTCAGCGACCTTTAACCCCCATTCGAACGACCAGGTAGGGGTTAGAGTCCCCATGCACGTAGAATAAACTTTTTTTTTAAACTTTCTTCATTTCCCAAGCCATAAATTGCACTAAGTTGACAGTATTTTTCTGAACAAAATGCCCACTTTTTTTACCGTTTAAAAAAAATATTTCATTACAAAATCCATTTTTGTGGGTACCTGAAATTCACGATTTAAATACTGATTTTTCCCTAAAGACACAAAGAACGAAAGCTCTCTCTCATCTGTCAAAGCTAAAAAATAAAGCATTTCTTTATACATCACGTGAATATTTAACATGAACTTAAAACAAATGGCGACTATTCTAAAACAAAAAAGTTCTTTCTTTATAACATTTGAAATCCATTTTTCTTTCCATTTTTCTAAAAATTGCACTTCAAACCTCGGTCATTTCTTTCACTTGCATAAATGAAAGCATATTTTTCTACAGCCTGCATGCTCCTGACAATCACACTTAGGCTAACGGTTTATTTCTTATTCATCTTTTTAAGAAATTTCTAGCATTGCAGCGGCCTTTAACCCCATTCGGATAAACAAGTTCTAGGCTCGAGTCCCCGTGCTTGAAGAAGACAATTTTTTTTCAAACTTCGTCAATTTTCCAAGTTGTAAATTGAGTCAAGTAGACCGTATTTTTCTGAATGGAATGTATATTTTTTCATATTTTTAAAAAAAAATGTTCAATAATTTAATCATTTTTAAGAGAACCTGAAATCTAAGGTCAAGCAATCTTTTTCTCCTAATAATTTAAAGAAAAATGCTCTCTCTCATCTGTACATGTTGAACAATAAAGTATTTTTATACAATGTGGATATTTAACTCGATGTTAAAACTGGAATACAAACATTCTAAATGGAGAAAAATGGTATTTCTTCATAACATTTGAAACAATTTCCTCCCTATAAAATTCCACTTCAAACCACTGTCTCTTCTTTCATTTTCTTAAATTGGATCACATTTTTCTACAGCATACATGACCTTAACAATCGCTCTTAAATTAATAGTTCATTTCTTATTAACCCTTTTAAGAAAGCTCTAGCACTGTAGCGGCAATTAACCCTTTTCGTTCCAACAAGTCCTGGGTTCGAATTCTTGTGTACGCAAAAGACACTTATTTTTTTTCAATTTCGCCTGTTTCCCAAGTCTTAAATTGCATTAAGTAGATCGTATTGTTCTGAATGCAATGCATATTTATTCACATTTTTAAAAAGAATATTTTTTTTTATTAAATCGATTTCGAAGGGCACCTTAAATTCAAGATTTAAATACTAATTTTCCTCTAATAACACAAAGAAAAAAGCCTTTTCTCTATCACCTGTCAACACTAAAAAATAAAGCAGTTTTTATACACGATGTGATTATTTAACTCGATTTTTAAACAGATGTATAGCTATTCTAAAACGAATAAAGTTCTTCCTTGATAACCCTAGAAAACAAAGGTGGTCCGCTGGGACGTCCCGAGGACGTTATGGACATCCTCAGGACATCCATAGAACATGTTTACTATCTGAGACATTTGAAATCCGTTGTGTTCTCCTAAGAAATTTCACTTCAAACCTCCGCCTTTTCTTTCATTTGCCTTATTTGAAGCCCGTTTTTCTACCGCCTACATGCCTATAACAATCACTCTTCATCTAACAGTTCACTTCTCATTAATATCTTTAAGAAATCTATAGAATTGCAGAGACCTTTAACCACCTTCTGACCAACAAATCCCAGTGTACGGAGAAGAAACTTTTCTTTTTCAAATTTTATCCATTTTTGCCCAATTTTTTCGAATTATCTCTTATGGCCAATAATCTTAAGGTCCCAGGTATGTTATATCCTTGCCGATATTTTCTTGAGACCTTTCATTGTAGAGTCTAATATGATGTACTTTTAGTATATATTGTCGGTATTATCGCTGTACTTGCACAGTGTACTGTTATTATGACTTTGGAAATAAATAATGCATCATAATAAATAAAGCAGTGATATTATCTGACAAATTTTTTTTACATACAGGTAGGCGAATTCAAAGCCGATGGAATTTCTAGAAGGCGAATTTAATTTTTAAAAGGGGGTTAAAATGTGGAGAGACGTACCTATTTAAAAAAAAAGGTGAAAGGACGTAAAAAGGGCGTAGCAAAGTAAAGACCAGACGCAAAAAGTGCGTAACAAGACGGAGAGAGACGATAAGGGGACTGTGTCAACGCGAGGAAAACCGCCAAGGGGCGTGGTAATGGGTGACAATACTTAAAAAATGGAGTATCGATGCTGCGAAAGACGTCAATAGGGCTTTTCGGCATGATAGCGCGATGAAAGATGTCCAGGGGAGTGACAGTATGGATAATTGGATCGAGGGCCGTTACGAAATGTGAAATGTCGTTGAGAGGGAGTATGCAAAAAGAGGAGGTGTGGTAACACATGAAACACATTAAGGGTCATGGGAAATGAACCACAAGGGCCCATGCACAAATTCCCGTGTACGCAGAAAACATTTTTTTTTTTAAATTTGGCTCGTTTTCCAAGTCTTAAATTGCACCAAGTAGACCGTATTTTCCTGAACGGAATGAATATTTTCTCACATTTTTAAAAAGAATATTTCTTTATTAAATCTATTTTTAAGGGTACTTGAAATTCAATATTTAAATACTAATTCTCCTCTAATAACCTAAAGAAAAAATCTCTCTCGCATCTGTCAATGAAGCATTTTTTGTACAACACCTGAATATTTACCACGCATTTCAAGCCGCTGGAAAATTATTCTAAAATAAAGAAAAATCTGTCTTGAAAGCATTCGAAATGCGATCTTTAACCCCACTCGTACCAACAGGTCCCGGGTTCGAATCCCCGAACATGCAGAAGACACTTTCTGTTTTCAAATTTCGCCCATTTCTCAAGTCGTAAATTGCATCAAGCAGATCGTACTTTTCTGAACGGAATACAATTTTTTACACATTTTTAAATACAATTTTTAAGGATATCTGAAACTCAAGATTTATATACTAATTTTCTTCAAATACCATATAGAACAAAATTCTTCTTCATCTGTCAACGCTAGAAAATAAAGCATTTTTTTTTAATACACCACTTAAACGTTTAACTCAAATTTTAAACAGATGGGCAGCAATTCTAAGACAAAAAAAGTGCTTTCTTGATAACACTTGAGATCGAATTTTCCCTTCTGGTAAATCCACTTCAAACATCTGTCTTTT
>QLNU02015360.1:155232090-155260187 GCA_006491805.2 Dysdera silvatica | reverse complement strand
CCCCACTCCTGCAGTTTAAAATTACTTTGCTCACTTTCATACAAATCTCCACCCCTTCCCCACCTCTGGGATTCGTACCGGATCCGCCAATGCCCTCCACCTGCCAATCAAACTTTTATTCCCCGAAGACTTTTTTATTTTCGCTCATGTTTTATCGTCCAAGAATTCAAAAGTTTGTCCTGCAGGTAAATAATAAATAGCTTGATAATAAAAATAAAAGTTAGTATCGAAAAATTTCCCTTGATTCAGTAGCGTACGCAGAAAATTCCTAAAAGGGGTTGGTTCGAATGAGAAGGTTTACTCCTGCATCATAGCTTGGGTTCCAAAGACCTATTGTTAATTTTCTCCCAATAGCGAGGGGAGGGGGAGGGGGTTATGGCCCACATGAATCCCTCTCCCGTACGCTTATGTCTTGATCGATTCTGAATCATTAATATGGGCATTAATCCGGCATTGGGGGCCGGGGGTGCTGGGCTTGGATTTCCACTAACTATGGAAGAAATTTAATACAGAAAAAGACAATAGTTCGGTGAGTAAATAGCTTGCTTACTTCTCTCCAAAAATTGGCGACGGCGAAATTTGGGAAATTAAATTCAAGAGGCCAAACTTTCAAATACAATTTTCATTGGCTCGAAATTGTTAACTCCCACCTTCCAGAGATGCACAGCTAATAAGATACCAGTTTCTTGATAATACAGCCCAGATGCAGTGTATATGACGATTAGGCCCATCATGGGAGTAACTTTCCTTTTTCATCCAATCATGATTTGCTTTTTGTTTATAGTGGTAACTCTATGAATAGTCATTTCTAACCCTCCATGTAGAGTTTCATTATGGTCCATTTTGCACAAGGATCACGGCCATATACTTTTGATCCGGTGTTTTCGGAACACCCTCTATTGATGCTTTAAAATCGGATTGGATAAGGCTCACGCCGATATTGTGATCGTATCTATTAGTAATTTGTGCAGATCCTACTCGATTTATCGATCTCAATCGTATTTCGTAACACGACGTTAACTATAAAAGCTATAGTTTCTGGTGATGGTTCACTAAATTTTAAATCTAACAACAAATTTGAATTTTCATTGTATGATATACAAAGTTCTGTGAAACGGGACATATTAAAAAAGGGATAGAATAAACAAATCGTTAAATACTAGTAAAAAAGCAAATGAAATAGATCACCTTGATATTTTATCCGTGCTTAACCTTTCGTATGTAAATTTCTTCCCTGGTACTTGGTATTTTATTCCCAATATCTTTAGACACCTGACAATTTGCATATCAAAAGTCAAGCAATTAACTTGAAGCTCAAAACACTTTCGGTATATAGTATATAAAAAATTTGTTATATATCTTTTAAATGCGTGATAATCTACAATTTAAAAGGCGACGAATAAGAATATATCATCATAGAAATCAAGATCTTTATTCTCTCATTTTCATATCATAATAGCTATCGTTTATGCACATCTGTAGAATTCGTGTGCTTAGAATTCAGTATGTCATTGCAGATGTCTTTTATAAATAAATGCTGCTGCAGTAGCTGCACTTAAAACACTAGAAACGCTAAGGAATTTCAGAAAGCCGGAAACTGACGGTAGGAAACGTTCCATAAACGTTGCTTGAAATGGTACAGCTTTGATATCCTATAAAAAAATGGAAAATACTTTACTTGGTTTCTTAATTAATTTTACGTCATTAATTTGGAATGATTTCTGAATACTTATTAAAATCAACACTTTTAAGCAAATTTCTTCAACGGACCATGTGTAGTAATTGGAAATTTCAATAAACCTTATTGTCGCGTAAGTTAAGTATCCGTAATAGTGTTCTGTGGTCTCAAACGTAGCTCCTTTGGCGGGCCACTTTGCAGATTTTGCAGGACATTAACGGGCCGCATGAAAAATTAATGCTTTACAAAGCCAACATAATAGGGAATTAATTATTTTACATGATTTGAGAACACATATCTACATATATTGCTAAGTACAGAGTAAAACATGTTATCAAAAATCAAAAACAAGCTAATTTAATTTTACGTCATACAAACTACAATTGCGGTAGTTATCTTTGTTGAGCACGTAAATCAGCTTTCAATTTTTTAAGTAGGTTCTCTCGAAATTGTTCTTGCATCGATTTATATTTTCCCCCATGCACAATTTGAAAATGACGTTTTACGTTGTACTCCTTTGTGACCGTTAACATTCGTTTACATATAAGGCAAAACACACGATAATCACCCTCGCAACAAAAGTACTACAATTCCCACTTCTTGTTGAAACTCTACGTTCATCTCCAATTTTTCGTTTTTTTATTACCGCATAAATTAGATAGAAAAAGACATTCTGATTTGTTAAATAAAAGTAAACATATAGACACACTGACTGCGTTAGGTGAGTTCAGTTGAGTTTAAAAAAAAACAAAAAAAAAACCAGCGAGGGTCGGCGATAGAAGTCCCGCCAGATCTGATCTTTTCGTCTTTTTTTTTTTAAAAAAAAAAGGCCATGAAATTCGATGGAGAATTTTTTCTTCTTTTATTAACACCTTACATTCCTCCTGGGACTAGTGGCGCCATCAAGTGATTAATTTTCAACTTATTTTTAAAACCTTGTCTTTTTTAACCTTGTGGGTAAATAGACGAATTTCAATGATTAAATTTTTTTCGTTTTGTTGGATAAGAAAGTCCTCAAAAATATCTTCAACTTTTGTATTTCATTAACATAGAAAATTAAAATTATAAAAATACTTAAAAAAAATAAGGTACTCTTTAGATTAGAAAAAGGCTTCGCGGGCCGCAAAATCATGTCCATCGGGATACACATTTGATATCACTGGTCTATAAGGATATGGAAACGACACAAAACATTTAACTAACGAAATCTTTTGCAGTGAAGAATATTTTCATGCAATGTATTATATTTTTTGTGTTCGTTTTTACGACTTAGATCAGTTGATAATTCAGTTTATGCTGTGTGGTTTTTTAGCAAAAGAATGGGTCAGTACAGAGCCGGACAACCTGAAGTCTTTTAAGCCGTTTTTAGCGAGCAAAACCTATTGCAGACCCAGAATTTAGCGAGAAAGAAATGGAGAGAATTTTTAAACAAAATACAAAAAATTCTAAATGGTATTTAAAAAAAAATCAATGATATTTAATGCCTTTTTATATGCGACGAACATGATGAAACAAACATTCCAGCACTTGACATATGAGAATTTCTGAGAACGCTCATCTTTTTTAAAACGCATAGTAAAGAGCTCAAATCGGACGCCATTTTTTTAGATAATAGATTACACTGGCGACTATATATTTAAGCGCCAAATATTTTCCGCACGATTTCCAGCTCCTCGTCAAGTAGGGTGGGGCTCCAACTGTATATCCTTCTGAATAATAAAAATAAATTATACAAACTATAGTACACCATGTGTGCTTACCACCAAGTTTGCAGGAAAAGTGCATTATAAACGAGATAAATGTGCGCATTTTTAATTTTATGGGATAATTTATAAAGTTACTAAAACCAAATAACTTCCATTCCGCATTTGTAACTTTATGTTGAGTACCTATGATAACGTAACCGTTTTACCTGGGATGGTGGTTCAGACCTCCAAATTTGATCTTTCGAAATTTTTCCCATGTCGTGTAAAATCTCACGAGCTGCTCTTTCTCCTGCTTGAATTGCTCCTTCCATATATCCAGACCAAGCAGTTGCCGTTTCTGTTCCGGCAAAGTACATGCGACCTACAGGTTGTCTTATGACTCTAAAAAACGGGAAGTCATAACTTTTTCATTAAATGACTAATATCAAAATAAATAAATAGAGAATCTGGGGAGAAGAACACGACTCATACTTTCCATAGCGAGTGAACAACCCCGGAGGATACATTGCTGTATAACAACCACCAGAATATTGCTCCTCCATCCAGTTCTTTTCTTCATAGTGAATTGGCTGAAAAAAAAAAAAAAAAAAAAAATCTTAATTTTCAAAATAGTGAATAAAAACAATATTCCATTAAAACTGTTTACTAGAACACAATTTTTAAAGATATAAATTCAAAGCGACATGTTATATACATTGCAACCACACAACAAGTGAACTAATTTTAGGACTGTATTAGCAAAAGAGATGATATTAAAATTTAATATAACACTGATGAAATGTAAACAAGCAGAATTATATGATATATAGATTTTTGATGAATGCTCGCTTGCTGGCTAACTGATGCTAAATAGAAAATGTATGGATAGACAATTTTTTGAGGCAAAATGAAATATTTTTTTTCCTGCAATCATCATTGGTATGAATAGATTTCAGAACTGCATATGGGCGGAGACCATGGCCCCTACTCAAACGTTTCACACGTACCAATAATTTGTGATTTCAATCTTTTAGAGGGCTAAATTTCCTTCTATTTACACCAATGGAAATTATATGTGTATATATATATATATATATGGCCTGCAAAAGGGTTGCTGGTATCTAACTGGAAGGAGACCCACACGCTGAACGTATGTGACGATGTGTGGAACCGGCCAGGCCAGTAACCTAGTGTCCTACCCCGCCTTCAAGTGGTGCAGGCTGAGCTTTCTATTTATGTGGCAAATTAATATTTGCTACACGGATAGAAAGGCGGAAGGGGAGGGCTAATTCACCAACCCGTCTAGCCAGCGTGGTGAAATTATGGCTAATTCCTCCATTATGTTGACACACCAGAAACCATGGCCCCTAGTCTCCAGGTGCTGGAGTGCTCCTGATCAAGGCAGCGGTCAGTGTGGCATGAAAGCAGGGGGTGCTAAGAATCACTGGAATGGCCCAGGCTGCCGTTTGTTATTGACCTTGGCAACGTATAATGGACGATCCCTTGCTTCTGAAGCAAAACTTCAGGAATTGGAAGAAGAACTTGACAAGATCAAATGGGACATTGTAGGACTCAGTGAAGTTAGAAGAAAAGGTGAAGAGTTGGTGGAACTTAAAAGTGGACATTTGTTTTATTATAGAGGAACGGAAACTGGAAGAACAAGTGGTGTTGGCTTCTTAATCAACAAAAGAATTAAAGACTGTCTTCTGGAAGTTGAAAGTACATCAGATCGAGCAGCGAGGCTCGTTGTTCAACTAACCCAGCGATACCAACTTCAAATAGTACAGGTATATGCACCAACATCAAGCCATACCGACGAAGAGGTTGAAGAATTTTATGAAGAAATCAAAGAGTTACACACCAAAGGGAAACAACATATCAAGCTCATCATGGGGGATTTCAATGCAAGAATTGGACAACAGGAACAAGGAGAGACATCGGTTGGTAAATACGGATATGGGGAAAGGAATGAACGTGGCGATCAACTCATCGAATTTGCAGAAGCTGAAAACCTTAGCATCATGAATTCATTTTTTAAGAAGAAACCGCAAAGAAAATGGACATGGAAACACCCAAATGGGGGAACTAGTGAAATTGACTATATCCTGGCAAACAAGAAATCAATTATTGAAGATTGCAGTGTACTGAACAGATTTAATACTGGAAGTGATCATCGAATGGTGAGATGTAAAGTGCACTTAAATACTAAATTAGAACGACAGAAGCTCATTAGGAAACAAGTAAGTAAGAGGGTGGATTTAAAGAAATTAAAAGAAAATACCGAGGCATTCAAGTTGGAATTAAAAAATCGCTTTTCTGCACTGGAAGGACTTATTGATGAAAGTGATATCTCAGAAGCAAATGAAAACATTGTTAAGACAATAGTTGAAACTGCTGGGGAAATTGGTGGTGTAACCTGTAAAAAGCACAATAGCAAATTATCTGAGAAGACGAAACAGCTCATGAAAAGGCGAAGAGATATGAAGGTGGACAATCGAAATACCAGTTCCAGGATTGAGTACATAGAACTTTGTAAAACTCTGCGCAAAAGCATGAAAGAAGACATAAGAAAATTCAATTGTGAGTTAGTAAGGAAGGCCATTGAAAATAACAAGAGCCTTAGGGTTGTTAAAGGAAGTTTATCTGTTGGGAAGAAACACATCATTGCATTAAAAGGAGAGGATGGCACCGTAACAAGAAATAGGGAAGAAATACTTAGAAGAGTTGAAGAATTCTACAAAAAACTATATGAAAGTAACAGTGGATTAAACGAAGACACTGAAATAGTCGAAGGAACAGCTCCTAAAATCTTAAAAGAAGAAGTTTCATTTGCAATAAAAAGTATGAAGAAAGGAAGAGCCCCTGGCGATGATGGTATTACATTAGATATCCTAAAAGAAGCTGGAGAATATGTAGAAGACATACTTGCAAAATTCTTTACCAAATGTCTTAACAGCGGTAACATACCAAACCAATGGGATTCTGCAACAGTAATTCTTTTGCATAAAAAAGGTGATAAAGAGGATTTGAAAAATTACCGACCAATTAGCTTGTTACCTGCTATTTATAAAATCTTCACAAAAGTGCTAACACATCGCCTGCAGAAAAAATTAGATGCAGCTCAACCAAGAGAACAAGCTGGATTTCGAAGTGGATTCAGTACAGTGGACCATATTCAAGTATTAAGAGAATTAATTGAAAGAACACATGAATATGAACTTCCATTGTGTGTTGCATTTATTGACTATGAGAAGGCCTTTGACTCTATAAAAACATCAGCAGTCATCAACTCTTTAAGATCAACAGACATTGAGGATGTGTACATTGACATGGTGAAACGTGTGTATAAAAATGCAAGTGCAAAATTTCGGTTACATAAAGATACCAAAACTATCAAACTTGGCAAAGGGGTGAGGCAGGGAGATACCATTTCTCCAAAACTTTTTACTTCTGCTTTACAGATGATTTTTCAGCTGATAAATTGGAATAACAAGGGAATAAAAATAAATGGTGAATATTTAAATCATCTGCGGTTTGCTGATGACATTGTTATTTTTTCAACGGACCCATTGGAACTCCAAGACATGGTACAAGAGCTCTCAACTAGAAGTGAAGAAGTTGGACTCAAGATGAACCTACAAAAAACTAAGATCATGTTCAATAATTTTGTAGAGGAAACAAAAATACAAGTTGACAACACTGAGCTAGAAATTGCTGATTCATATATTTACCTTGGCCAGCTGATTTCAATGGATGGCAACATTATGAAAGAACTCAACAGACGTATTAAACTTGGCTGGAGTGCATTTGGAAGAAACAGTTTTATCCTGAAGGGGAAATTGCCTTTATGTCTAAAAAGAAAAGTCTTCAACCAGTGTGTATTGCCAGTCCTCTCTTATGGATCAGAGACATGGAGTCTAACAGTTGGAGCAATACGAAAGTTACAGACAACGCAAAGGAGCATGGAGAGGTGCATGCTTGGAATAACTAGGAGAGATCGAAAAAGAAACACTTGGGTGAGAGAGCAAACTAGAGTAGAGGACATCATTGTTAAAGTAAAAGGACTGAAATGGCGATGGGCTGGGCATATTGCAAGAAGAACTGATCAACGATGGACAACAGAAATTCTGAACTGGATTCCAAGAGACCACCGAAGACCTAGAAAACGTCCTCAAACTAGATGGGTGGATGAAATAAGAAAAGAGGTTGGGGTGACGTGGAAACGAATGGCCCAGGATAGACTTGTGTGGAAAGCATTTGGAGAGACCTTCATCCAGCAGTGGATAGATAATGGTTGAATATGATGATGATGATGATATATATATATATATATATATATATATATACATACGAGGGCCGTTCCCTTTGTTTGTTACTTCCAGGTTTGACTACAATATATATGCTGTTCCTAATATATGCATGTACTTTCAAAAGTTTTACAAGCACGTTTTAAAATACAGTATTTTTTAACTCATTACTAAATTTTTATATAAATCGAACACTACGCAGATTAAATCAAACAACAATGTCAATCAATCAACGTTTATTGGCGTAGTGATACCAACGCCGATGGTATGGCGTGATTAGATGGTGAAACGTTCGAAAGAAAATAAATATTTCTGCGTTCGGTGGGACCTGAACCCACGACCTTCCACTTGCCGGGCGGAGGCTCTACCCACTGAGCTACGAATCTAATCTCTTTACGAACGTATATATTTTCTTTTGAACGTTTTACCATCTAATGCGCCATAACATCAGCGTTGGTATCCTTTCCCGCAATGGCATTGATTGATATTGTGTTGATTTCATACAAATAATCAAGTAGTATCAATTATATTTGTAGCATTTTAGCATCTTGTACATTCACTAAAATATTTGACAGCCTTGAAAGAAGGTAATAATTTTTCTCAGCCCCCCAAGAAGTACTCATATGGGTGCTCATGAACACGTCTACCATCCTAATATTTAATGCAGTACATAATGTCCCTAACACAGAATACAGCATATTTAATATATAAAATTGTTAACAAATAAACAAATATAGTACTTTTTTAAAGAATGAATGTTTAAGCAATTTAAAAGCGTGTTGGAATTAATGTAATAACAGGCAGAAAAAGGTCAGAGGTTGGATATTATAAGGAAAAAAAATGGAAAAGAAGTTACACTCAAGGCTTCAGGGCAACCCATTGTTGCAGACATACTTTCACATAATCTCCTTAACCTTTCTTCACGATCTACATTAACGAGACGACGAGCTTTGTCCGCCAATATGAACCTACAAAAAAAAAGTAAAAGTAAAAATAAATACTACTTTCTATCCTTAAACGAATATGCACGAATAAGTTGATTTAATATAAGAGTTTAAAAGATTACATTGAATACATACATTTTAGATATAAGCTTATTAAAATTTTTCTTAGAAAATAAATTTTTACTAAATCGTGACGTTAAAATTTTCTCAACAGACTATAAGATTTCCTTTGTAGTAATATTAGTCATATGATATAAACATAGAAAATGCTATGTCATCTAAATGAAAATATAAAAAAATCCTAATAAAAATAACGTTTGTTTAAACAAGTTACTAACATTATCTTGATTTCATGCGTCTTTTCGCAGTCACTAGTATCATAATGGTCATATCAGTTTCTTAATAGCATCACAACGGTTACATGATTTTCTTAATAGTATCATAATCAGTTATAAGTATCATAATAAAATACTCAAAAAATGATAAGAATGTTCAACCAATGTATAAACCTAGCTCCTCAATATATAACTATATATAATTTCTCTTAACAGTATATAAATTATCTTGACAGGATGCAAAGAAATCTAAAGGGACAGGAAATATCATCAAGAAATTGAAAAATAAATTAAGGGGATAACAGTTAAACTAAGAACTTACAAAACGATAGCAGGGTAAGTACCATCAGGTTTTGTGTCATCAAGGGTTAAAAATGCTGGAAAATTGTCATCACCTTCAATTAGCATGCTTCCACAGAAACCTAAAATTGCGATTACTAACTTTATAGTAAAGAACACTGACATTAAATTTTGTCTAATCAATTTGATTGAATTTTCAAAAATTCAAAAATTTGTTAGGTACCAACACGAAAAAACTTTAGTTATTATGAATATCAAATGAATCGAATATATTATCAAATGTACACTTAGAATAGCAAATAAACAGCTTGTTCGAAGATGTGACAGTGCAGTTTAAATTGAATTCATTTACCCTTTGCTCTCCAGAAAGCAGTAGAGTAGTATACCATGCATTTAATCACAGAACCCATTGGCATCCTTTGTAATAATTGATTCCGCAAAGGTGGCAGGGGCGGGTTATAATGTATTTTCATTTGAACTGCCGGCGGCGTTGCAAGGATAATATAGTCAGCCTAGAAGAGTAAATGTGTATATATATTAGTTTCTCCAACGCAAGCACAACAGCGGCTACGAAAACAAACAGCATTAACAAAAATAAATCTCACTGTATATTCCTTCCCACTCAACGTTTTCACTGTCACCTTCGATTTTTCTTGGCTTACAGATACAACTGGCTCATTCAAGGCTACAGGCTCTGCAAAGTATTAAAATTTTAATAATAGTTTTTTCTTTCACAGCCCACCATTTTGGATATTAACCATTTCATGTTTGAGAGTTAAACTGCCAGATAATAGCAGAAATTTATTTGTCATTCGCCATAGGGGCTGAATGTTAGGCGATTGACATCACTTCGAGATACATTTATACATAACCAAGCTTACTTGAGAATCGAATTCAAACGCAGTGTACTCGAAGGCAGTGAATATAAGCACCTGAGCACTTTAGGGGCGCAATTTTATCAATAACATGGCGAACTGTATTAAAAAAAATCACATATGTAGCACTTTGCATTATAGACTTCGTGAACCGATGCTAATGAGATTTAGAGAATTATACAATTGCTAATTTTATCATGCGATCATTTTCAGTATTATAATTGGCAACGGTGTGTTTTATTGCTTTGTTAAGTGCATTGTAGCTTGTCTACCAGAATGTGGTTTGACTTAGTTCTTGCTTAACGCTTCTTCGTACAGCGCTAATTCAATATGACGCAGTTTTCAAATTATTTCAATTTTTGATTGAAATTAAAAAAAAAATATCAAAAAATCATTCTAAACAACACTTAATACATTGCAAAGACGGCAAAGTTAAATTAGCCTTTATTTATCAATGATAAAAAAAAATATTATATAGTACAATATCATGGCAGTAAGATCAGTTTATTTTACAATCGGCGCTCTAAACTAGATAAATAATAACAATTTAAATAAAAGTATATACTTTTTCACCACATATACACATACATATTTTTTTAAATATATATATTTTAGAAAAATATAAAACCACAGGTTAAGATGGCTTGGACATATGGAGCGGAGAAATGAGGAATATGTGGGAAAGGTATTGGATAAGTTGGTGGTAATGGGTAAGAGGAAGAGGGGAAGACCACGGCTGAGATGGAAGGATAAAGTGACGGAAGATCTGGAAGAGTATGGATGGAGTAGAGAAGAGGCATTGGATAGAAGATTGTGAAAATGAAGATTAAAGGACCATAACGCCGACCCCATATAACATGGGAAATGGCAAAGCGAAAGAAGAAGAAGATTAGATCTCAAAAATTACAAAATACCGAAGATTTTAACCTTCGCCCATAAACACATGGGGCATAAAATTCGATGTAGCACTACATAAAATGCATTAAATGTTGGTATCAGTATTGTAGAACGTATCGACGTCTATCCAAAACGCATTGATACTTCCGAACCAACATAAAAAATTACGCTTTAAAACATTCATACTAATATTTAATACAAAAGAAGGGAAATGAAGGGAAAAAATGCTCACTCTCAAAATCCTTTTAACATCCCAAAAGTATACATATAGATCTTCGAAGTAAGAATCTAGACGGGAAGTGTCTCATAGAAAACCAATTCTTATGAAGGACTGCTGCTGATGCGTCCGAAAGCTTGAGTGATCTTTTTCATTGCTATTTTACACGTATTCAACTTTTTGGAGATAAGTTTTTCCCCCCCCTGGTACTTTGCATATTTTATTCCAGAATATATTTTTGTGCATTAATATTTTTATTAGATTTTAATTTCCATGTTATACAGGTTAAAAATGTGAATTTTTATATGTCAATGTGAAATTTTTTTATGGTATTTGCTTCGCTACAAATTATATTAAATATATTTTTTCTTAATTGGAGCTCAGTTCTTACTTTTGCCTGTGGCTCGTGATAGTTATGCAGGCCTCTTCAGGAGAACTACACAGATTACAAAAGTGAACTAAATTCTATATAATGCGTTAGAATTACACTACGATGATAGTTGTTTTATATAACTAAGTATTAATTTGATAGAATTTCCTATGAATGGATCGGGGCACACTGAAGATGCCATTAGTTTCACCGACCAGCAATTATGATCAGATATGTAGTACAAACATTTAAACGTTGCTCTACGTTTGCACTGGTGCTCCAGTGGTCCGCCGCCTTCAGATTTGCTGGGTTTGGGTTCCACTTCCAGGTAGCTTGATTGGTTGTGAAGGAACCGTGGGGGGGGGGGGATGTCAATCGCCCATCGTGGTGCCCCTATCTCAAAACAGGTGACACTTATCGAACATTGTGGTGAAGGAAAACTAAAACCCAAAATATCAACTTCGTTTCAATAGAAAAAGCATTATATTAAGATTAGAAGGTAAAGATTGTTCCAATTTCTAACACAGTTGAAACCGCATATATGCAAATGGACGCGGCAACGAAATCCTTTGCATATAAGCGAGTTTCGCATATAAGCGGGTTTTACATAAAAGCGGTATTCTCTGAACTATAGCGTGCAAATAATTTGCTCATTAAATTTTTATTGAATTTTATTATTAAATTAGATATTCTTATTTCTAATTTTATAAATCATTTATTTCAATATTTATAATGCACGGTTACTATTTCATTAATAAGAGTAACAAGAAATAATGTGCTACTTACATAAACGCATGTACTGTATTTGTGGAAAACAGTGGACAAATTACAACCATATTCTTTTGTTATTTATATCTTTGTCTTATTATTTGATTTCAAAGAATTTAAAATCGCCAACTTTTGATCAATATTTAAGCAGATATGTCGTTTCTTTTCATCTGCCATGTTCACAATAAATATAAACTAAAAAGTGCAGAAGAAGAAAGCAAAAAACTTGCAAATAGACTAAGTATTTTGTAGACCAATAAAACACGAGACGCGTAATCCATTGCTCCAGTTATAAAAACAAATTGTGATAGTGATTCTGAACATAGGCATATTATGTACGACGGTATGTGAGATTCATTGCACTTGCCTAATGTAATGCATAAGCTTGTCTTTACAGATTGTGTGCATTGTATGTCTCCTGTGATAAAATCTATTTATTATTATTATTAGAAAGCGGGGGAACCGTAAACAAAGCCATAAATAAGCTGGTACGTGACACTTCGACAAGGGTTGACAACTATTTCCGATGGGGAAAGCCAATCCTTAAAAATATGGTTACCAATTACACATTTTCTGCGGATGAAAACTTGTTCATAAAGTTTGTTTGCATATATCCGGTTTAAATTTTACAATAAAACATTCATTTGGCTTCAAAAATATTCGCATGAATGCGATTTGTGCATCTTTAAATTTTCAGTTAAGCGGGTTTAGATAACATTAAAAAGATAGGAGAAAATTTGAGGCTTGATATTTTTTGCATATATGCGGTTTTCGCATATATGAAAGTTACGTATACGCGGTTTCGACTGTACATACTTTAACCAAATTATTAAAAACTTTTTATTATAAATTATTTTCTTTAACTTTAAAGCTTGATATTTAAACATTATGTTTAGAGATATTAAGTGTTTTTAAAGATGCACTGTAAAAGCGGATCTCCACGCATGATTATCTAGTTTGGACAAACAGAAACGAACGAGTACAGCATGAACGAACTAATCAAACTGATACAAAACGAACGTGATTGAATAGAACCAACCGAAAATTGAACCTTCGCCAGTGTTCTGGCAGCCCAAATAGGATAAAACTATTATCCCCGTTTCCGTATTTGCACGCTCAAACATGAACGAACGCTATTCCTTCGAAGTATCAACAACAATAGGTTACATTCCTTGCTGTTCAATTCGTTCTGTTCTGATGAATGTAGAACGCATCTCTGTCGAAATAATTGTAAACGACTGTCGCTAATTTCGATTTAAATATATAGTTGCGCTCATTTGGTCATCCCTCCCTCCCTCCCACTGGCGTACGCAGGGTGTAATGGGGGGTTGAACCCCATTGCAATGAAATTTTGTATATTTAACATAGGAATATATGAGTTGTAGCTCTGTAACCCCTCCCATTAAGCCTATAACCCTCCTCTTATGAACTTTCAGGGTACGCTTATGCTCCCACCCTTCTGTTTATTTAAACTTGTTGTCCCATTTACACCTCGGCTCACTTTACACTTCAAATCAGTGCATTTTCGTCTCCGTGCTCGTTTGTTCGGTGTAGGTCTGGCTATCACATACAAAATTTTAAAGGCTAAAAAATATTTCCAAAATGAAATATATGAAAATAATAAGTTAAATACAAATTAACAATTAATAAACGCATATTAATAAAATACTTTTAAAGACATGTACCCACCATTGAGCTTTGCGGCTAACTTTTCGCTTATTTGCTGACTGCCACCAATAAGTTTTCGTTCCTGTGAAATGACATTTACTTGAATTTTGAGAAGTAAAGGAATGAAGTACAACATGATTGAAACATTCACAGTAATGAAAGCATACATTTCAATTCAATATAATCCATTTCTTATTAAGCTGTTCTTAAACAATTATCAAATTAATATACATCATACCTGCCCTCCATTTGTCGTCGAAAATATTCTTTTTGTCCCACCACATTGTTTTACGTACCATAAGAAGCTAAGCAAAGAAGCTTCGTACGCTTCAGATGTAATATTGATATTGATAAAAGCCGAGAAAAAATCTATAGCCTCTCTGAAAAAAAAATGATAATGTATCAAATCAAGGAGTATTTTAAGTTAAAAGTGTGTGGGATAGAGTCTTATTGTAATCATACGTTACACGTTTTCAAAAATTGAAGTACAAATTTTAATCCATCTTCCTTTATAACTATAATAAGGACCATACTATTTAATAAGGACAAAAAAACAACAACAATAAAATAAATAATAATAATAATAATAAAAAAGCATGTTTGGATAGCAGATGTGGCTGTTCCTGGTGACTCAAGAATTCAAGAGAAAGAATTTCACAAAATTTCCAAATACAAAGAACTACAAATCGAAATTATCCTTCGATTTGCGGATTCGAAAATGTCCTTCGCTAGGGTGATCGAAAGCGATTTCGCATTGCCATGTAGGAACACAATGTCTTGGGAAACTTTATCTGGCTGGCAGTTTTTAGGTGATTGTCGCAATCGCTTCAGGGTTTGTTAATAAGACGCTGTAGTAATCGTGACACCCTTTAGCATGGAGTCAGTATGCACTGCACCTCCTCTGTCGTCAGCGTCATCATTAACTTACCCGCAGATGGAACTGTTCGGAACATTTTTCGCGTTGGAGAAGTGGAATGTTTCCACTCCATTTGTAAGGTTATTCTCGAACATGCGGATCCATTCCATACTGCCTTATAACCGTGCACTGTGTGCAACTGCCGAAAATTTTCAGTACAATTTGCAACCTTTTGTTCACAAAACACGAACAACTACAAGTACTTAAAATTTCGGCTTCACCTTCAGCTTCCGAGGCACGTTTGTGACTGATTAGTAATCGAACTGATGCTGTACATCAACGTCGCTACTGCACGTGTCACAGACAAATATCTTTATTGTTGCCATAACGAAATATAACTTTTACTTAGCTTTTTAAGGAGGAGTGAAACTAACTTTTTGACTGCCCCTCGTAATAGGAACATTGGGAGAAATCTCACCAAATCTCGAAAATCATCTCAATACAATCGGAATTGACAAAATGGTAGTGCAACCACACCAAACGACCGTTTTGCTTGGAACTTCCCACATTCTAAGAAAATACCTCTGATATGTCAGTCAGGCCCTTGAGAAGGGCCCGATATTAAAGAATCCACCCAGTCGTCAAATTCAAGACGGACGGTGCAAATGCATTATAATTAATAATATATTTTATATAAATATTGGACATTTTAAAGAAAAAAAACATAATAGCGCCTAACATAATTATAAATGTGCTTAGTTTGCTTCATCTAAAAGCAATTTTCTTAAGAAGACGTTTACGATGTGACCAGGCCTGTAGCCAGGATGAAGGGGCAACTGGGGCAAGGCAAAGAGCATATTGGGCACAGGGCACCCGGGGATTATTCTATACATATACAAATAGATCGATGGGATAATTGGGAATGAAGCATGGGGCAACTGGGGCCACGCCCCTGCTGGCTCCGGATTGTCTACAGGCTTGGATGTGACAATAGTTCTCCATTTTTTGTCGAAGATAATCACTTTATCTAAAGTGTGTTTGTTTAAGTGAGTGTTTTCCAAAGAGGTGCGCAAGATTTTCAGGAAATTTCAGAAGAAACAATAATAAAATTTTATAATTAACATTACAGTTCGAAAAAGTGCCCTTCCGCGAGGAATAAAAATTTAGTGCGGGCAATAAAATTTCTAAAACTGATGTTCTAGTGGCTGTCTAACTACGTAATTTAAAAGTTTATATTAGGATATAAAAATCTACCAGAAGCTTTGAATGTTTTAATGATAATGCATACAGAGCAAATTTATTTATCTTGCTGCTAATTGTGATCGGTGGGGCCTATTATTATTATTTACCATAGTTGGCGAACTTAGTTCCAGACAAAAATTTTTCCAATTGTCTTCCGTGGAAGGTCCCCTAGACTTCCCCAAGAGATCAGCGATGACTAACTAAAGGCAATGCTTAAATTGTTCTGTGAGTTACGGAAGTTTTTAAAACATTGATCATATAAGCATGTGAAATAATAGATTAGAAAAGAGTTTTAGGACATACTTCGTCCAGCATTTCTGATAAAGGAAATCTTTATATGTCAGCGTGTCCCATTCCTCAGCATGCGGGGCTTCCCATGGAGCATGAGCAGGGATCTTGACGATAAATGGAAATGCGATTATGTTATTTAGCACTCTAAATACACAAAAAATATACATCATTACATAGCTTCAAAAGTTTCATGTGTTTTTTGCCCATATCATAAAAAAAGTTAAAATTAATAATCACGAGTTTAACCACCACACGTAACCACCGATTCTCGGTCTCTCAGACCGCTATTTTATTTCAGTTTTTTTTTATTGTTTAGGTTTTTTCACGATTGAGATAATATTGCTAGGTATAGATACAGACAATAAATGTAATGTACTAAAAAAATTAAACTCAGTATGCAGTATAACAACGTTTTTATATCCAAAATGCAGGAATCATGCATGGTTAAACATATAAAGTAAAATAAAAAGGTATGCAGAAACTACACTAAAAAATTGCCACTAAATAATATCTCGTTTTATCAAGTTAACATATCTGTTAGCAAAAATAAACTTAAAAATAAACAAATATCTGTTCCTTCTAAAAAACTGCAAGTCACAAAAATGTACAAAATTAACTGTAGTTTTTACATATATTCCATGAACATTGGAGACAGATTGGATTCTTGCATGAGATACATATATATTGAGTCTTCCCTTTCTTTTGATAAGGACATAATGAACATGTTTTCCGTTTTTTAAGTCTACCATCGTCGTTGTTAGCCTCTTGCTCTTGGGCCAAATTAGAGCATCCCTGAATTGATAAAATGCGTCGTATGCTCGTACAAAGTTCACGGTTCATGGAAATATTTCCTTCCCTTCGTTCCATTTGTGACAATACTAATGCGTATGCTAGATCCTTCATATATTCTAATCGACTTTGTTCGGGATTATCTGTAAAACTACTATATAGTATATACACATTTATAGCACTCATGTCTATAATTCTGAAAAAGACAGACATTGGCCACCTTCTGGTTCGTCTTCCTGTACAATATTTATAACACTTTTCATCGAGAGAATCTACTCCTGCTTTAGTATCATTATAACGAGTAATTATCTCCGGTTTCCCCGAGTTTTCATCGGTGCAGGTTGTGCGATGCATGGAACTAACTAGAATGACTGCTTTCGATTGCTTGGGTACATATGAAACTATCGTACTCTGTTTGGTAAAACCATATATTGCCGAACCTTTTTCTCTAGATCGATTTGGAAGGAACTCGGATGGAATTTCCCTTTTATTCTTTTTAAGGGTCCCAACATAAGTGAGTCCTCCATAGTCTTAGAGTTAGTCATTAGACAAACTCTCTTTCTTAGCGTATCTACCAGTTCAATGGCCGAAAACCAGTTGTCCGCCGTAATGTTCCGATTAGTATAATATATAGGAGCTGCCAGATAAACAGATTGTGTAGGTTTCAGATATTTCTTTTCTTCATCTGTTAGTCTGACCGTCCGAATCTTTTCCAGTGTATAAATAACCATTATAAAAATAATGACTTCTGGCGTCCGTAAGGGCCATTAATTTTATGTCGTATTTCGCTGGTTTGTTAGGCATATATATACACGGAATTTACATCTTCCCCTGAAGCTAATCAACATCTCATCTATGGTAGTATTTGTACCCAAATTGTATATCTTTTGACAATTTGTAACAAATTCGTAAAACAACTTTCTTCTTGCTCTGTATCGGTATCATGTTCACTTTAGCTTACACAATCTTCTGAATCAATACCACTCACGTCACTCTCGACGTCCTCAAACCACGCTATATACATTTCTTCAAACTTGGGATCACCCCGCCACACGCTCTTTGAAGATCCAGCAACGGAACTCGTTTACATTTACACAAAATGCTGCGTTATATTTCAGTTACATAGTTTGCATTCCGTGATGGGAAAAAGGTCACGCAAATACCGACCATCGGTCTGAAAGGCCGCTTTAAAATTTCGCGATCTTATAATGGACAAGAAAACACGGCCGTAAAGCTATGCGTCTGCTAAACGACTGCTTGTTGTCTAATTTTTTTAAAGGTACATGAAACGCCATCTGTCAGAGATTATCCGAACTTGCAAAACAAAAAATTCGTAACTGCATAGCGGTCTGCCAGGCCGACGGTCGGTAGTTGAGGGTTAAGAAATATACTTTTAAACGTTATTCTAAAATTCCAATTTACTTATGAAGTAGAAAGTTACACGGAAATCAAATTTTTCAAAGTCACATACTGCTTTTTATGCATTTAAATATTAATAGCATCATTGTAGAGCAGGGTTGTCCAACATACCGCCTACTGGCCACAATCCGGCCCGCTGACAACTGTTTGGAATAAAAAAAATTCCACAACAGTTTTTTCAGAAATATGGAAACAGTATGGGTGACCCCTTTCCACATTACAAGTGAACAAATAAATAATCAAACGAAATTCTGAAAGGAGGCTTTGAGTAATTTATTTATTTATTTTTTTTACGAAACTCGCTAAACCCGGTGGCCAGGGAGATCCGAAAACGTTCTTTAAGTGGTCCGCTGCCCAAAGAGCTTGTACAACATTATTTTAGAGCGTAGTTTCGGACCCCAGGTAGAAGGCATCAATGCGTTTTTGACAGATGTCGCTGCTCTTCATCAGAATTTGACTGGAATAAACTCCAAGTAAGCATAGAACGTCCTCATCATGTTACTGTTGGCTGCTCGTTGGCAGCGCCACGTATTGGAGGAAAATAATTGGAAACAGTGAAGTGGAGCGAAAATTGAAAAGAAGACGATGGGTGGGTTATCATTGGAGAGTGGAGTTTAATAGGTTCTTCCACGCAGTGATAAAGGCGGGTGTAGATTTATGGTCATTGACGAGGTTGCCAGACTGTTTATGAATACGAACAGCCCTCCTCCTCCTCCTCCTCCCCTACCTCCATAAAGCCTGACTCCAAAAGCGATCTAGTTTGATAAATTATGATTGTTCTCTCACAAATAAATAGCGATGTAAGTGTTTTGAAATTCGGCCTTTTGATATTTTACCATATTTCTTAACATATTTTTTTGCACTCATTTAATCGGGATTTAAGAGAATACATAATTTGACCGATAAGTAAACTATTATATACACAAAATATTCAGGGTATACGTCAGCGTTGAAGAATAGAAATATTGTCTTCGATTTTCAAAAAATTAATTCCATTGTAAGGAAAGAAGGTAACTCAAAAAATCTGCCTATTTAATTTTCAATAACCACGCTAATTTTAGGATCAAATGACAAAATAGCTGGTACGGAAAACTCGCACTCGACGGGATTAGAGAGTGAAAGTGAAATAAAAAGAGTTGTGTTTGTTTAAGGGGTTTCTGCGGAAAAATTTATAATTCCGTGATTGAAAACGGTAGTGCCAAAGCTCCTATTTGCAGCGACGAATTTTAAAGCAGTTATCTTACGAGAAAGTACTGAAAGGAGTGAACACAATTCTAAAACGCGATAAGTATAAGAAAAAAAAAAATGGGTCCCCTTTATTTGGTTAAAGGGGTAGAAAGATTTAGGGGGGGGGCAGAGGAGCGAAACTATGCAAGGTTTTCTGAAAACACTAGTAACGGAAGTATTGCCAAATTTTTTGATCGATACGCCGAGAAAGAAAGAGTTTTTTTGTTCGATTTAAGGGAAAAATTAATAAACGCATCTCTATTACATAAATAATTTTGTAAGATATTATTACCCTTCACAGGGATAACACAATTGCCAAATAATGGTCAACACAGAAAAGCCTCCGGGGCGAGATTTTTGTGAGTTTTTCGTGGGGGAATTTATTATACAATAATTTTTGCCACCCACGTATTAATTAGCTCAAACTAGAGCTTTTTTAATTTTGGAGAAAAAGAGACGCTTTCCCCATCCTGGATTCGAACCAGGGTCCCTCCGTTTAGCCCGGAGTGTCTTGGACCGCTAGACGAATGAGGACAGGAAACAAAGAAAGAAGGGTAATAATATCTTATATCCATATATAGGGAGAAAGAGAGCGATCTTTCTTGTCCTCGTTCGTCTATTCGACATTCCAGGCTAAACGGAAGGACCCTGGTTCGAACCCAGGATGGGGACGGCGTCTCTTTTTCTCTAAAACAAAAAAGCTCTAGTTTGAGCTATATATACGTGGGTGGCAAAAATTATTGTATAATACATGATATTAAAAATCATGGAAGGTTTTAGAGCGGGCCTTCCCAGAAAATGAAAATCTCGTAGACATAACACGACCAAATTAAAATAAAAATTTCAGAATATTGAAGGAGTGCGAATGAAATTCAGGTAGAAAGTATGGAGGGGGAGAATAGTTGTTTACCCATCGTCATACTCTTCGTTTGCTTATACTGTTGATCTCTAAAGGCGAGGTTCGTATGATTTATCCAAAAAGCTTTTAAGGGACAAAGTTCCCTTATTTCAGGTAGCGCGAAAGAAAATTCGGTCCAATGGTCATTTATAAGTTTTTCTGTTTATTGGATTTCACGAAGCTTGTGACTAAGTTTGAATTTCACTTTTGATTAATTTTTCACTTTTGACACATTTGACTAAGTTTGCATATACTTTAGCAGCTGCTGGAAAAGTCGTATCTCGTCTCCATTATTTATCATCTTACGTTATATGTTTTATCGCTCGTGTGTTGTATTTTGTTTAGCATCAAGCATAAATCTATAACCCACTTAATAAAATAAAAAGGAAACGTGAATTTAAAGAATCTCCAAATTAGTAGCTTTTATCGTCAGCTTAGTTTTTACATTATATGGCTCAAAAAGTGACTAAACTATTACATTAAATATTTATTTTCAGATAGTAAGTCTGACACCTACGTTTGAGCTCAAACTAAAGCTTTCAATGCACAGGAGAAAAAGAAACACCGCCCTGGCCTGGAGTCGAACTAGAGTCTCTCCGTTAGGTCTGGAGTGCTTTAACCGCCAGACCACAAGGCACAGGAATGGACCCTCTCCTTCTCCGTATACATGGTTTTTGTAAGATATTGCTACCCTCCGCAAGGTTAACATAATTGGCAGTCATGCTAACCCGGAATATATATAATAATATCTTGAAAAAAACAACAACCTTATTCTTACTTCTTCACCCATTTTATCCATGAGCCAAAAGATATTATTGATATCCATATTGGCGAAAGGATTTCTTCTTGATGGTAGTTGATTTTGAGAAAATCTCTTTCGTCTCCCCTGAAAACCAGAATTCAAATTATGAAAATCTAAATATTTGAATAAGAGTTAACATAAACTCAACTAATGGTCGAAAAGCATGAAAACACCAGCAACAACGTTAGTTCAGATTTCTCGAAGCAAAAGCAAAAATTTTTCCGTATAATAAATTAACGATAAAGATAGCTTGTACATAATGCAATATGTGTGTAGTGCAGAGCAACATAATTTATCATCACTTATTACCTATCTACTGCTAGACAAAAATCCTTAAAAGCTTTTTTCATGCATGTTGTATGATGTCCACCACGTGTATTGGTAAACTACAATTTAATTAATCCGAACCTCGATTTCACAGCACGGAATCTGCCATGAATGGACACCCATTCAAACGCCAAGTTGCTTAACTTTGAAATATTTTGTAATTATTGGCTTATTGAATCTGTACGTAGCGTAATATGCACTAACAACACTGCCGCTGCTGTATGCCAATTTCATGCATCACTAATTAATGCTCTCAAAAATTTTAAGTAAAAAAATAACGTCTTAAAGATCGTTATTTATTTGTAAGCGGTAAACATTTCGTATGCCATTCTTCTTAATCCATAAATTTGCATGGCTGTTCCATCGAATTTTAAAGCTCTATGCGGTGCTATGATACTTACATTCTTATAATGAACTAAGTCCTGAATTTCATTGACTTTGTAGTTTTCGATTCCCAATTCTTTCGTAAGGCGCGCCAATCGATCTTGAGTAACACCTAGATATGATCCACCCAAGTCTACATATTTAACTTTAGAATCCTGAAAAGATTGCAAAGGATCACATTTAAATATTCAACAGGTAACTAAAGAAACTTCGTTCATAAAATTTAGTTGCTAATGTCTTAATTAAATTGCCTATAAGTGTTCAGAGTTTTATAACTTTCTATGCAATTGTGAGGAGTAATTTTAGAACACATTGCCGAATGTGATAACACCCCAGATTCACTCATGAACTACTGCGTCAAGTATTTTAAACAACTTCATTAAATTTAAACGTAATGTGTTGATATATTCACTTTTAGGAAATTATTATATAACAGGTTATCTTCAAAGTTAGTTGTAATACGTAAAGAAATATAATTTATAAATATTCTAGATTTCTGCAATTAAAATATAAATGGAAAAAGCTAGTTAGATGGAGTTCTTATTTTGTTATTCTGTTCGATTTCTGTTGTGAATCATTTGCCAGACGTTAAAATCTTTACCCACCACTGCTAAGGCGAATAATGTCAATAATGGTAGTTTTCTAATATATTGTGATTATGTAAACATTTCTTCCCGAAATAAAATGTATTATATAAATTAACAAGCCAGGGTCTTTATAAGCAAAGTATCCTCAAGTTTGCACATAACGTGAAAGTGATATTTTTTGACTATTTCACACATACCAGTATTCTATTAAAATATTGTCGGTTAATTGGGCTGGAAGAAGATTTCTCAACTTCCCACATAAACATCCATCTTGAACTGCTCTTGTCCATTATTTTCCAAAAGTGCTGCTTTTTAATTTGTTCATTCTGTCCAAAGATACTCTTTTTAGGTTTAATCAAATCTTTTAGCAAATAATTTCACTTACCCTTCTTTAACTAGTGATTAAAGAATGATAAGAGGCAGAAATTACAGAATGCTAAAGCTGAATATTCGTAAGTCCACACTGAAAAACATATATCTTACATAGTCACATTATAAACCAAGTAAGCAGGCGTATTAAATTTAGCAGAAGACAAATGGAAGCAACAGAGTTTAATCTCGCAAAAGGAAAAACATCATTCTTAAAGACAAAAATAATTTAATTTGCGGGCTTTATATATTTCACACACACATACAGGACAGAAACATAAAGACTGAGTAAAACTTGCCATAAACAAGAAGTCTCGAAAGGATACTGCTTGGAAAAATTATAAGAGATAATAGAAGAAATCGATGCATAAAACAACAGATAATAGTACCTAATTATGTGCATCTGCAATGATTGCATAGTAAGTAATTTATCAAATATACCTAGTTACATTGGAAGAATGTCATTAACAGGGATAATAACAAGCGCTGTTACCAGTAGGCCTAGCTATCAAGCGAAATTGACACATTTAAAGCGTTAGTTACGATTAAAATTTATATTTAGAAAGAAGCGAAAGAATATGTTAAATATTACAGACCTTACGTAGAATAAATGTCCAATTACGGATCTTCTAACTACTTGATATAATTAACAATCCTATTTCCATATTTTCCATAGTTAACGTCGTTTCTTTGGAGGTTTAAGATAGAATTAGCCACGCTTATTTTAATGCTAATTTTAAGAGAAGTCACATTTAAGAAGTGTAAATAAAAATTCACTTTAGAAAATTTAAAAAAATTAGTCGCCGGAAACATTAAATTCTTCAAAATTTAAACAAATAGATTTAAATGTAAAAATACCTGTTTGGTGTAAGTTCGCCCCCCGACTCTGTCACGAGCTTCAATAACCACCGTCTTTACGCCAGCATCCTGCAAGCATTTTGCAGCTGACAATCCTATGGAGAATATATAAACACTTTTACACAAAATAGTTTAGTTATTAGCTACGAACGAAAAACTTTAATTCACAACAATTTAATTGTTCTAAGAGTTTCTTCAGTTAATATTAGAAAGTATTTTCCAACAAAAGTTGATATTTTTTTGGGGGGCGCCATGAAATACAAAACAGTGAAAGAAAGATGAAATAAAATATATAAAATTAGAATCACATTTTTATATGCAAAACACTGAATAGTGTACGGTGTTTTGCCTTGAAATATATGCGTCTGCATAATTGTGATTTCCACGTTTATTGCAAAAATTAAAGAGTGAGAATTTTATTCATTATGTATTTTAGGATAAATAAAGATTGAAATTATTTTACCTCGTTTTATAAATTGTGTTACTATTTTATGTGTTCATTTTACAAACTTAATTTCAAATGTTTGAAACTCGCATGGAATACGTTAAAGAAGCATCCACACACACTCTTCCCTTTTAACTCTAATCCATAGATACAAGCATAACTTCTTCAGGCGCTAATGCTCCTAATCGTCATAAACAGAGCCATTCGGTTTTCATAGAGAAGTGTGAACACCGGTGGTTAAAAGTTAAAAAACGTTTAAACACCGGTTTTCTTAAGGAATCGTGGACAACGGTGGTTAAGGTTAATACGTATTAAATCAATGAGTTTATGTATAAATGATAGTAAAATCTTATTAAACGAAATAAACACAAAGCTAACGCAGTCAAAACATTTATTAACTTGATGTTAGATTTAATAATTTATTAACTTGTTGGCAACCGTTTCAACAGAAATCTGTTTGCCGTAATTTGTGAATGAAACGCCTGCCATGTCGAAACGTTTTTCAACAATTAATTAAATGTTTTAATTGCCTTCGTTTTGTGTATGTTTTGTTCAATTAATGAGTTTATATGCGATTTCGCTAACAACTAACGGTCACAGCATATACAATATTGTAGTTAAAATTATAATGGAAATACAATTAAATACAATTTTATTTCCCCCCCAAATTTTTAAGTTTGATGTGCAGCTATACATTTTTTTATTTGTGTAAGTAATTTTAAGCATTTACAAAACAAGAAACAAAGTATCGATTAGTTGGTATAAATAGTAAAAATATTATGTGCCTACGCTTGGAATGAAAATTTCTGAAAACAAAAGCTTTTTTTTTTAACAAAAATTTAAAAACAGGGAATTCGTTTTTTAAAAGCGATTATTTATTTGAGTATATTTTTGAAAACTCGACACCTATATAGTATGAACAAGGAAATAATAAAATTGAAAAAAAGAAAAAAGAAAGAAAGAAAGAAAAGTGAAAAGCAACGGATGGAAAAATTTCAAAAGCCAGATTTATTTCCTCCGGGTATATACACTGTTTGTCTTTACTTTTTTTTATCTATCTTATTTCTGGTACCGGCTGCTAGCTAATGATAAGAGCAGAAGCAGCAAAGCAAATAAACGAAGCATAACACCTAGGACGACTGGATCAATTTTGGAAGAGCAAGATTTTGTGTTTTGGAAAAAAATTAATAATACTTCATTGCACGCTACGATAGAAATGTTTCCTTTTACCTACCTATAAGTTACACAATTACCGTGTGTTTTCTCACTAGCTTTGCAATTCATGAAGTTTAGAAATTTCTGTTCTAAGATACAAGAATATGTTGAAATTAATTGGAATGAAGATCAATAATTATTTATCGTTTTTGTATTTTACATTTATATTTAGTATATTATATTACTTTTCGTACACCTTGCATTGTGCATTGTGATTGCTTGAGGGTGAGAGCTGGGCGGCAGCCCAGGGTCGCTAAAAATTGTATTGCACGAACCAAGAAATCAGTTTTCAGCGGTCTTTATATACTTTCAACAGATTATTTGGTCACTTGACCTTTTGCGTGTGACGTCGTACTTCCCATCAGAGCTCCTAAAACCCAAGCTAACCTATCGTCGCCATTTTGTTTCCCATCCGCGGTGAGCGCTGGGCGACGTTGGAGATTGGTTGCAATTCTTGGCGTCATTATCGCGTGTATTCATATATTTCCTCGGATTTATAATTTGGAGTATGGTCGGGTGGGGAGGGTATTGTCGTAACTACGAAATTTTTCTAATGTGGACCATGGCCTTTTTTCCTGAGAATGAATATACAAAATTAATAAATAAAATTGCTCTGGAAAAATTTCTAGGGAAGACCAATGAGCCTTCTGGGTTGGGCCAGGCCCATCCCAGCCCCACTTAGTCACGTCAATGAGAATGGGCGCTTCTAAGAATGACATTTTTAATATATTTTAATAGTATATTTCGAGGTTGACAATGGTTTTGCCCCGTGAAAGGAAAGCTGGTTACTCCTATGAGATGGGGTGTGCTATTTTTTGGGGGGATGGGGTAAATACTAGTTGCAGAATTGCAAAAATGTATATCTATACAACAAATATGGCTGTTTAAAATCCTGTATAGTTATGCATGATGTCGTGGCACAGCAACGGTGTTGTCTAGCACCCCTCCTCCCATCCCCCAGAAGAATTTTGCTTTGAAGAGAAAAAAAAATACAAAATTCAACACAACTGTCCAGCCCAAATTACAGCTATCCTTTGTTCACAACTGTCCTTGAGGGGTGGGAGTTACAAACTTAGTTTCAAAGAGAATTGTTTGGGTTTAGATTGGTTGAACATGGCGCAAAGAGCATCTGAAAGATATGCTGCGCCAAATGCGGTAAGGGTGTTGGGAAGGGGGAGCTCACACACAATTTGTCTAGGGGCCCAAAAAGTCTATAGGTTGCCCTAGCTCTAACAGGAGACATTATCTCCCTCCCGCTCTGGTTTCGTCACCACTGATAGAGACATAGGGAGTCTGGTTTTTTTCAGCCAGTAAAAAAAAAGAAAGAAAAAGAAAATACATAAAGTGTGAAAAAAAACCCCACACCCACCATGTTAAAAAAATTAAGAACCGTTGTCAATGCAATGTCGTTGATTGGCGCCGTTTGGTGAAACCCAGTTGGTTCTCAGTCTTTCCTTCTACAATTTATAGTCCATTTAATTCGCCTTTCTTTCCCAGATAGAAATCTAATCATCCTAAATTCATTTTTTGAATGAATTGAGCAATTTGCTGGGACACATTCACCCATTTCGAAGAGTTTAGAATATTATTTCTGCAACGAACTCACACCATCCCGTGGTTAATAGATTGGAAACAACACCAAATGGGAAACAACATGGCGGATGCGTCAGCTCGGATTACAAGAGCGTTACTTCCCATAATGCTCATAGAGCTGCTAAATGGTACTTAAAATAAATACACGTGTTATTCGACAAATGTGTGATAGTCCACAAGTGATAAATCCCTATTTAACTTCGTTCTGAAATGCCTCTATTTCTAATTCAACTTTACTATCTTCTCTTTACCTTTCGCGTTTGGACCATTGACGAACTTTATTTTGTAGTGCTAAATCCCGGTCAGTCTTTTTATCGTTGTGATACGTTAAAAATTTTTGAGGGTCGCTAACACCGTAAGCACGGTCCTGAGTATGCTCTACAACTTTCTAATTGAAAGTACTTCTTCATCTTAATTATCTTTTGATATAAAATTTCTTAACTTCCTCAGTTCGCCACCAGAAATGTTGCTGTTCATCTCATCTGATAGTGCATAGTCATTTTATTATAACAGTATCTAACTTCCATTGCAAGAGCCATCTTCATTCAAAAGTTATTGGTCGCATTCAAACTTTCCTAGGGACACTGTAAACGACTGCTATTAAATACTTCCATTACATATTTTTTGCTATTGAATTATGTTGTAATTAAATAAGGATTCTTTTAATTATTGCTATAGCAATGTTTTTAGTATTATACGTATAGTATTTTATAGCAAATGTTTTCAACAATATTAGTTTCCGCCATTTATA
>QLNU02015360.1:155217937-155231990 GCA_006491805.2 Dysdera silvatica | reverse complement strand
AAATTGTTGATTCATTTATTTACCTTGGTCAAATGATTTTAATGGAAGGCAACATTATGAAAGAACTGAACAGACATATTAAACTTGGCTGGAGTGCATTTGGAAGAAACAGTTTTATCCTGAAGGGGAAATTGCCTTTATGTCTAAAAATGAAAATCTTCAACCAGTGTGTATTGCCAGTCCTCTCTTATGGATCAGAGACATGGAGTCTAACAATTGCAGCAATACGAAAGTTACAGACAACGCAAAGGAGCATGGAGAGGTGCATGCTTGGAATAACTAGGAGAGATCGAAAAAGAAACACTTGGGTGAGAGAGCAAACTAGAGTAGAGGACATCATTGTTAAAGTAAAAGGGCTGAAATGGCGATGGGCTGGGCATATTGCAAGAAGAACTGATCAACGATGGACAACAGAAATTCTGAACTGGATTCCAAGAGACCACCGAAGACCTAGAAAACGTCCTCAAACTAGATGGGTGGATGAAATAAGAAAACAGGTTGGGGTGACGTGGAAGCGAATTGCTCAGGATAGACTTGTGTGGAAAGCATTTGGAGAGACCTTCATCCAGCAGTGGATAGATAATGGTTGAATATGATGATGATGATATATATATATCAGTGGCGGATCGTGGCGGATCGTGGCGAGATTTTAGGGTATGTGCATGAAGCCAATTCACCAAAACCCAAAGTTACCATAAATTTCTTTCTTACTTACCTAATGAGCTAAAAACCAGTTTCTTGACGAATAGAGGCCATAAATTGATGCGTTTTGATGAATTAGCCTTCATGCACACACCCTAAAATCTTGAATAGGGTTTTTAGCGCAGGCTATCTATCTATTAGAAACATCATATTATTCAACCTGTAGAAAATATTTCCCCTGATGACGAATTTTCTGAAGTCATTGAAATTTGATTCATATCTTTCATTTCCTTCCATTTTTGTATTTTCTGTTTTTTATTTCTCTATTCACATATTAGTATTATTATTTGTTCTTTGTTTTATTATCATTCTGTGATTATTTTGATTACTGTCTTTTGCTTATTTACTTGTATTGTATATTACATAAACTTTATTTCTTCATTGTTGATTGCAGCTATAAATACTATGTTTACTATTTTATTGTTATTTAATAAACGACATTTTCTGTTTGTGCTTAAACTTTTGAGACGCACTCTATTGCCCTTTTAGCTGTTTATCCTCTTTCTTTAAACGTTCGTTTATTTAGGCCTCGTGTGTATAAATAAGTAGCGAATACCCAGATATATACAGGTAGTTGCTGACTTTATGAGCAATTCTTTCTTAACGTGTGCATGTGTAAAACGAGAATTTATTTCAACCTGAACAAACTAATGCATGTGCAATAGGATTATATTGTATAGTCCGTTCGCGCAGACCTGACGCCTGATCCCGTTACCAGACGGGTTGTTCCATTGCAGTTTAGGGAAGGGCGTCTTGCCGTAACTGGTTTTTTCTCGGGCTAAAAACCAGTTCGGGAAAGACGTCCTTCCCTAAACTGCAATGGAACAACCTGTCTGGTAACGGTATCGGGCGACAACTGAGAGCGAACTCACTATATGTATGCGCGACCACTGGCGTACGCAGGGGGTGTTGATAGGGGTTGTAACCCCCCATTATGAACTTTTTGCTTACGCCTATGTAGGCAACTGATCTGAAATACCATGTTTATGAATGTTTAACATTTATTTACAGAAATTACTTGATGTTCATATTTTAGATTTCGTAAATAATTGGATAAAAAAGGGGGCGAGGATTCCCTCATATTAGTCGTATGGTATATAATAATAAAAGTGTCAGATTTAATGTATGTACACATATGTTTTAAAGTTCTTTCTTTCCAGATGAGTGTTTGTTGAATGTATAAGGTGATTGCAATTAAAGTCTCCTTGTTTAGAGTTCTCTATAGCCTTAACTAATGAGAGAAATAGCACCAAATTTTATGTACATATTACTCAAGAGGCGGGAAGAAGAATTCCGGGAGAAAGAAATCTAGTTCCAAAATTCGCCAATAGGGAAAAATGTGGCGCTCCAAAAGCGGAAAAAACGTGAAAAAAAAAATAACTAAGACAAATCTAAAATTATATTTTCATTTTTTAAGTTGACTTATTGCAAAAATTAAAATACACTTATATGAATTGTCACGGGAAAGGGTTTTAAAAGAAAAAGTGTTTTATGCAATTTTAGGCCCTAACGTAAGTGTATTTTCATTTATATAACGTACGTATTATTTTCATTTAATCTTAAAATAAAAATTTTGGGGCAATTTATGTAAGTTTCTTTTAGTTTTTGTAATAAGTCAACTTAAAAAGTGAAAATATATAATTTTAGATTTGTCTTCGTGATTCATTTTTTTGTGTTTTTTCCATGCTTTTCCACTTTTAGAGCGCCACATTTTACCCTATTGGAGAATTTTGAAACTCCATTTTTTTTGCGGAATACTTCTGACCATGCCTTGAATATGAATAGTATGCGTACAAAATTTGGTGTCATTTCTCTTATTAGTTCGGGCTACAGAAAGCTTTAAATAAAGATGCTTTAATTGTAACAACCATGTGTTTTAATTTAATAGCTCTTGACATTGTGCATGTACGTAATATAAAAATTAAATACAGTCGAACCAGGTTATATCGTCATTCAAGAGACCGGTACATTTTGACGCCATAACCGACGATTTTTTTTAAAATGCTGGTGTATAGTACTAAATCTGTACTATAAAAAAATATGTACTTTGGATATCTCTGTTTTATAAAATACGGACTGATACAATATGAAATTTATATACATATATATACACACATTGTCACAGGTCATCTTAATGGAATAGCCTCTGAAGATCTGAAAACTCTACTAGAAAAGGGATCAAAATTTAGGATGGCGGTGAACAAAGGCAGAACAGCATTTTCCCAGCATATTCATGCTGACATCTAAAAATTCTGTTATGATATTGCCTTCAAATATAATATACCATTAGAAACCTTCATTGAATTGAGATCCAAGATTCTTTAAAAAATTTTTCACTTCTGCAACCAAAGGAACCTTTTGAAAAGATTAGATAATAAAAATCAGCCCAATGTAAAAAAAAATTCTCGAACAAATTAAAGACATCCAAAGAGATTTTGTGATCACTGTTACAGACAAAGCCACAGGAAATTTTGCACTTATCTGTAAAAACTTCTACATTGAAAACTTAAAAAAGCGGCTAGAACTTTCATCAGCCTATACTCCTTTTAATGAAAGTGAAACAATCTTTGACAAAAAAATCCTTGCCTTTCATAAAAGGCTCAAGTTAACTAACAAATCTCTTAACAAACCTTTCCTCTTTGCCACGGTAAAATTCCACAAAAACCCTCTAAAATTTCGTTTTATGACTCAAGGAAGCAATTCGTATGGACCCTCTGCTGCAAAAGCATTATTTCATTTATTAAAAAAGGGTGAAGACCAAAGTAGAAGCCAAGAAAAAACCTAGTTCATAAAAGATAGTAATTCTATAATTAAATATCTCCAAGAAAACCAACTATGTAAGATTGAATGCCATGACTGTGAAAACCTATTCAATTCCATTGACATTTCACAGTGTTCCGAAATTATCTTTCACTACCTTGAAAAACAGAATTCCTTTGGGCTGGAAGCATCATACTGCAAAAACCTTCTTTCCTTTTGCCTCGAAAACAACATCATAAAAATGTTTGGCAGGCTTTATCAACAAACACACGGAATTCCCACAGGGGCCAGTTACTCCAGTATTCTGGCAAACTTATACCTTCATTTTTACGAAAAAGCTTACCTTCAACAACAAGTCACATTCAGATACATTGATGACCTCATAACACTCAATTGCACTAAGAATCTTGACATCTACCCTCCAAACCTAAAACTAATTAAAACTAATACTGACAACAAGAGTGGTGTTTTCCTAGATTTAAATATCAGCATCAACGACAACTCTCTTACTGAAATTGACTTGTATGATAAAAGGCAAGACTTCAGATTTAAAGTGAATTTCCTCATAAACTGGGACTCCAACATATCCAGAAAAGTCCACAGAAATATCATTTGTTCGAAATGTTCTCGAAATGTTCTCGAGTAACAATAACCTCAAATTAAAAAACTTTCAGACACTAATGTCGAATGCATTTACAATGATGTTCCACATTACTTCACCAAGAATCTGGTATATAATTCTGTTAAAAAACCTTCTTGTTCCTAAACCCTCCACTCCATTTCATTTTCCACATACCTTTAACTTTCTCAGTCCCTATTTCCACTATTATCATCCATTATAATCTATCCTTCGCTTGGTTTTTCACCACAAAAGCACCATTTAAAGTTTAAGTCCTAGTGGACAAAAGGCAACTTTTCTAGCAAAAAGAACCCCAGTGCTTTGGTGTTTTCTCCTACACCCAAAACACGACAAATTTCATTTCTTTTACCTACTTTCTTACTTCTAATCCTTCAGTATTTTTTCTTAAATACTTCTTGTCACCTCTGGATTGTTTTTCTTACATTTTTATTTATTATACTAACAAGTTTATCTCTGTAATGTAGGTAAGTGTTTTGATATCAGGTTTGAGAATTATAGTAAGCTTTTTCTAGCTGTTGTATGCATATTTATTGAGTTCTCTATGTTCAAAAAAGTTTTTGTATTTATTATTGTTCTAATTATATTTGTGTGTATATATATATTTATGGTGCATATTTGGTTTATATGTGTATATATACTGTGTATATTTTGAGTGTGTATATATACTGTGTATATTTTGAGTGTGTATATATACTGTGTATATTTTGAGTGTGTATATATACTGTGTATATTGTAGGGGTGTGCATGTTGTCATCATCATCATCATCATATTCAACCATTATCTATCCACTGCTGGATGAAGGTCTCTCCAAATGCTTTCCACACAAGTCTATCCTGGGCCATTCGTTTCCACGTCACCCCACCCTCTTGTCTTATTTCATCCACCCATCTAGTTTGAGGACGTTTTCTAGGTCTTCTGTGATCTCTTGGAATGCAGTTCAGAATTTCTGTTGTCCATCGTTGATCAGTTCTTCTTGCAATATGCCCAGCCCATCGCCATTTCAGTCCTTTTACTTTAACAATGATGTCCTCTACTCTAGTTTGCTCTCTCACCCAAGTGTTTCTTTTTCGATCTCTCCTAGTTATTCCAAGCATGCACCTCTCCATGCTCCTTTGCGTTGTCTGTAACTTTCGTATTGCTCCAACTGTTAGACTCCATGTCTCTGATCCATAAGAGAGGACTGGCAATACACACTGGTTGAAGACTTTTCTTTTTAGACATAAAGCAATTTCCCCTTCAGGATAAAACTGTTTCTTCCAAATGCACTCCAGCCAAGTTTAATACGTCTGTTGAGTTCTTTCATAATGTTGCCATCCATTGAAATCAGCTGGCCAAGGTAAATATATGAATCAGCAATTTCTAGCTCAATGTTGTCAACTTGTATTTTTATTTCCTCTACGAAATTATTGAACATGATTTTAGTTTCTTGCAACTTCATCTTGAGTCCAACTTCTCTACTTCTAGTTGAGAGCTCCTGTACCATGTCTTGGAGTTCTGATGGGTTCGTTGAAAAAATAACAATGTCATCAGCAAACCGCAGATGATTTAAATATTCACCATTTATTTTTATTCCCTTGTCATTCCAATTTATCTGCTGAAAAATCATCTGTAAAGCTGAAGTAAAAAGTTTTGGAGAAATGGTATCTCCGTGCCTCACACCTTGCATATGAGCATATATATGTCTTTATTCTGATTGCACACTTCTGGGTCTATTATGAGTGCAAAGAAACAATTTGTTTATTTTGAATATACGGGTTCATTTAAACTTAAACTTATATATTTTTACTAGTTAATAATTAAGTGTTTATCTTGAGTGTGACATATTCATGTAAAACTTTTTACAATTTTTGGTATAAGTAATGAGTTTTCTCACTTCATCATCATTTCTATTCATGTTAATTGAACCTTTACACTTTAATCACTTTCAATACCTCCATCTACTTGCTGTAAGTTTGCGTTTGGGCCGCTTACAACAATTGAGATTGTTCTCAGTATTAATAAAGAGACCCTTCTAAATTACTAAAATATTGTTAAACTAATTATATTCTGGGTTTATACTGTTTTTAGCTAAGTTTTGGTCAATGCTGGTTTATTCAGTATTGATCACAAATCTCAATTATTGTAGTCAGAAAAAGCAAACCAATAACAGGGATTTTGTGCGGTCCTTGATGAAGAACAAAATTCTTGGTATTGTTTAATCTTTTACTCCTCTTCACCTTTTACTACTACATGTCAATTTTTATTCTGAGATGTTTCTACTACTTAAATTTACTTGGGTTTACTACCTTGTGTGATATTACTTTACAACTTTAACTTTGTCCAAGTTAATATACATTTAGATATGTGTATTCATGTATATTACATTAGAAGGTACTACATGTCACAATCATACTACAATTTTGCTATATATATATATAGAAAACAGGTTGGGGTGACATGGAAGCGAATTGCTCAGGATAGACTTGTGTGGAAAGCATTTGGAGAGACCTTCATCCAGCAGTGGATAGATAATGGTTGAATATGATGATGATGATATAGTAAATTAATCTGGAGCATTAGTTTGACTACTTAGTTACTCTTTTGTATTCGATGAAATTCATCCATATCTCGCAAACAGTTCTATTATGGCAGAGTTGCATTGACTTTTTGTTTCCCACAGTCAGGCCTTCTAAATGGTGCCACCATTATCAAACTTAGCAATTCATATCTCACATAGTGCCCTAGTAGATATAATCTAAATTGAAATTGATTAAGCTAAGGCAATTTACATACTTTTTCACTATATTAAATATGCATGACTACTTATTTTTAGTGGCAGACTCTAATAAATTGAAGACGAGTTCTAACACTCGAACCAAGAAATCGTGGATACCACAAAAAAAAAAAAATTATTATAATTAATTCCTTCACAAAATCCTTTATTTAATAAATGAGTTCCAGTATAATCATTTTAAGCATGAGAAGAAGAAAACCATGTGTAATGGGTTAGAGGTTAAAGCATCAACAGGAAAACTGAAAGTTGCAGATTCGAATTCAACCTAGACTAAATTTCACTTAAGACTAAACCTTATTGGGTGCAGCATGAACTTCGTTGCCTTTGCACCACAAAAAATTTTAAATAATTAAATCTTATCAGACCCTTGTGAGTTCAAAGGTAAATCCTAGATGAAGCCAAAAAATCGTGGATGCAACAAAATTAATTCTTATTATAATCAGTCCGATAACCGTTGTTTATTTAAAAAGTTGCTTTATCTGACATCCCAAATATACACTCCATTGCAATAATTATTAATTATTATTATAATTAATTGATAATTTTTAAAGGGGAAGGAAAGAAATACTGGCCGCACTAGGGTACTGAGAGCAGACATTCATAGTCAGCATTGGAAATTCCTGTTATATGTCATTTAAAAAAAAACACAATTTTTTGTATTTCATTTAATAAAAACTGGATTAGGTTGCATTGAAAATGTAATTAAAGTAATATACTTTACATTACCTAAAGTACAGCCAAGGAAGTCAACTCTTAAACCAATAGAATGTTCCCACGTAAGTGGCTGAATGCGCACATAGCGAGCTTCAAACGGTTTTTCAAACACATGAATATTTCTTGTATCGCTATCAAAGTTCCCAGTGAAAACCTAAAAAAAAGGTGGATAAATTAGACTTGTAGAAAATCCAAATATAAAAGAACAAATCAGATTCACAATAAATTTTGACCCAGAAGCCTTATGACAATCTGGACGATATGAGCAGAAATCCAAGTACTGGTATGTATGGCTGAAATTTGAGATATACCGAAGACGACAAGTTCCCAGCTTCGCCACAGGTCACTTTACGTGAAATCATAAAATGATAAACTTCCGTCATGCTCTATCTCTAAGATAAATATAAGAGTTTCAGTTACTGAGGTAATAGTAGAAGATGTCCAGTTCACTCCTTAGAAATACAATAAAGGAATCACTCACACACCTACTTTAGCATCAAAATATGCATTCGACATTCAATCATTCATTGGATGGATATTTTAGATCATAGCAAACTTTTTTCCAGAGTCATATCATCTGATCTGTCACAAAGCCTCTGTCGGCAGATCTCTGACTCACTGGGCCCTCACATATAGCAGAAGTGTCTGGTTAAAACATGCCGAGGTAAGTTGAAATAAGGCAATTTTCACCCTTGGGAACAGGCAAAATATCATGTGCCTAAAGGTGCCAATTTCATAAGCCACCACTGCTTGTGGATAATAGCCACCCGGGCAACTTCATTCATCACTTAAAGAAGGCCTGATGACAGGTGTAGAAGACCTGTGAAGCAAAGGCAGACTAGGGTGACAGTTCTTTGGTTATGTGCTGAGAAGATTGTGCATGTTCTGAAGAAAGCTGATATCAAAACTTATTACAAACCTGTCACTACCTCATGTGACCTGTTAACTGAAGTTAAAAATAGAAGAAAAAATTAAAGTTCCAATGGATGAACTGAGTAAAAAAATTTACTAGACAATGTGTAAAAGCTGCAAAAAAGTACACACCGTCAAGATAGGAAAAACTTTATAAGCAAGAAAAAGAAAAAAAAAGGAGCATCACCAAGCTACAGAAGAGGGTCACATGACAAATCTTCCAGAAGGATATGCATGAGGAGGAGGAGAGAATTCATGCTCTTGACTGGAATGGTACAAAAGTTCTTTATACAAATTTCGCTTCTCGCTACTATAGATACTTTCTGAAGTATTAGAAGATCTTTCGAATGCACACTAAGTAAGGCAATTACCATCTTAAAGTCAATGACCCAACCTTTGTAAAGTTTTGCAAAATGGTTGGGAAAACTTAAGATAGGATATCTATTCAAAACAGAGATTCAGCTTCATGGTGTAAAAACCTGAGTGGGTTATGAAGTTAAGGAAAATTACAAATGAAGAACAAGCTTTGGAGAAAACGGAAAGTGTGAAAAGTTTGAAAATAAAGGTATAATACAGAGCACCACCAACACTTTTTCCACACTTGCTTGATAAAGTGTACAATGGTTTACAAAATGTTGTGGAATTCCCCATGCAATATAATACTTATGCATAAATAAAAACCTACCACATTCTTCTTCTCTGAATCTTGCACATACGAAAAAGGTCCCTCAGGCTTGCGGCTATACAGCACCTGATAAGATGTAACCCATCTCTTTACGCTTCCTTTTGTAACAACTCCATAAACAGGTTTAACGACACCTAAATCCACTTCCAAAAATTGAGTCTTAGTACTTCGATATGGGACCCAGCCTTCACCTTTAAAATAACGGAGAAGCTTTTATATGTGTCAGCATATATATATTATAATGCACACATTACAATTATAAAACTCTCAGACTATACCAAAACCAAAAGAGATGAAATAATTAGATATATGACAGGTTATGTGCACATAACAATATAAAAATGGGTCGTCTTAAAATTTGAACCCTTTTTTGTGCACAATGATCAGGAAAGAAAATAATCCTATCCCAAGCAGTTCTCAAAACTTAAGTAACCGAAAGATCAGTCTAGTTAAGATTCTTTTCTTTCCTAACACATATGAGTAAAAAAATCTCTAGATTGAGTCAAAAACCATAGTTACATACAAAACTAAATGTACTTGATTGAATTCATGGTAAATATGTAACAAAACTATGGCCATCAAAAAACACAATTATGGTCATCATGCTATGAATGTACAGGAAACATAGTGCAGTTGTAAGTGTTGGTTGCAGAAGCTGCCTGCAAATGCAAGGTCAGTCCATTAGTAGGTATGATTTTTCAACAACTAAAGGTGCAATTCTTAAGGACCTGTGGGAACCCTGTACATATTTATAGGGAGACATCCCTTGATAAAAATTCGATAATCATAAATGATATTTTACCATGTTTGTCGCCGTAAATCAATCGAGCCTTTTGAGGACCAGTACGGTCTTTTTTTAATCCCAAGGATGCTTTGAAGCTGCTGTTAGGTAAAGGAAGAGGTCCATTAACAAGGTAATAGAATGAAGAGCATGGTCCTAAAATACAAAGTTGAGTATTTTAAAAACAGTAATCAAAATAAATATGTAATTAAAAAATATCAGTTCTTAGATTTGTTATTATTATTTAGTTAACATTTTTCAAATAAATCTATGCTTACTAATGCCTGGTGGAGAGGTTGTTGGTTGAATAACAACAGTCGAGGTGGGGATTTCTTCACCTATCGAACAAAAATCATCGAGATATTTTAAAACCTGTGAAATTCCTATAAAATGTTGCCATTTATACTTATATCCCAATACTTCTTATGAATTATTCAAATGGGGGCATATGGCTTAACACAATATCTAGAAGATGACAAGTTTATACATAACCATGGGCACCCTGAGGCGGGATGCACTTGTATCCCCCATTGGCTTATGAAAAAAGGGGGAAAAGAGGACTGAATCCACAAGAAACTACAGTCCAACAACATTATTCAATTGGAATTTTTCCTAGATGCACCCCCCCCCCTTGCATATAATTTTGGGGGAGCCCATGTTCATAACGAAGAGCATCTGGGACTGAATGCAGTCTGATGCACTTAAATGCTAAAGTTGTAGTGCCATTATGTGTGGGCCACAAGAAGAGGTTCAAAATTACGTTTGAATAACATAGAAAAAAAAATGCATCACAGAATTAACAGACGTTTCAATTTTATTTCTTGGTTGTTTATTTGTGGTTTTACAGCTCAAGAACTACAGTGGCCTTGCTGTGCAGGAACTTACGGTTTTCCGAGGAATCCAAACCTCTTAAAGCCTAGGGAACCAAACTCCAGACTGCAGTGTGATCTTTATGAGATCTCTGAGTAAGCGTTCTTTGCACTGTTGGGATGTTCATTAATCCAATCGGACCAGTGCGAACAAGGCACAAGAGTTGGCAGCTCTGTTTTGGTTGTTGGCTTTATGGTAACTACAGAAGCATATAAAGGAAACAAGTTAAAAAAATCTCACAGTATTCATTATACCTTAATGCTAATTGTTGTCTCTATACCTATACTCAAAAATAAATACTAATGAGAGCTACGCAAATCAAAGTAGAGTAGGACCCACTTATAATGAGCCCATGTGTAGCAGGTCTCTGAACGTAGCATGGAAAATATGGATTTTATTTGTTATAACGTTAAAGCGCAACACAATTTAATTGCTTTGAGTAGACAAGACTTTTAGACTCTCTGGATTGAACGAGAAAAAAATGGCCAATCAGTTGACATGTAAAATAAATGTTGATGTGTGAATGAAGTCTGAATGTCTAAAAGTAAACAATGGTCTGCTTATCATATGAGAATTTAACGAAAATTTCTTCTGTGCAATTAAGAAATGACAGAAAGATGCCCACACACTAAGAACAATTTTATTTCTGAACTGCACAGGACCATCTCTATTTATATTTCTTCCTGCATTTAAAAAAAATTCACATTTAAAGCAAAATATATTACCTGTGGTTTGCGTAGTGCTAATTTCATATTGTGCTGTGGTTGTAGGAATAAAAACTGAAAATAGAGTAATCAAGGCAATTAGTCAACTTTATTATCACTTCATAAATGATATTGGATGCAGAATATCCTTGAAGAAATAAATATTTAACAAACAAATGAGAACAGAGATTTTTTTTCAATCATCATAAAATGTTTACTATCCTCGTTCTTCCATATTTGACTACAATAATGCAATGATTCTCAATAGACAGCCCGCGATCAGTAAAAACAGACACAACTACAACAGAAAAAACAAAACAAAACCTGCATTGAAAATTGATAGTAAAATGTAGATGCCATGAATGGAGATTTGACATGAGTGTAATACATAGGTGTAACTAGCCTCTCAGTCTAGGGGCACTCATTTTTTTTCCATGGGGCGGGGAGAGGGCGGGCTAAAGCTCTTACCTCAGTGCTATTTTATCGAATGAAAACATTTCTACGGGGATAAGCTCCTCCCCCTCCAATTAAACCAATGTCTATATAGCATGTAAGATAAATTTTTTTATATTTTCTGGCCCACTGACCAAAAAAAAAAAATCCAAAGTGGCCTGCGATGAAAACTAATTGAGAACCACTGATGTAATGCCTCGTGTAGGCAAATAATTTATAGGCAGTGCACATAATTGTAAAATAACTTACATAGTTAAAAAAAAAACCTTTATTATGCAAATACAAATAAAAAAGTAAATAAGGCAGCATTCAAGTGCAATTCAAGAGCAATATTTTAGCCATTTCAACCCCCCCCCCAAGTAAGCAAAAATTAACATTGGCTAACATAGGAAAATAAACAAAATGGCACCCCTCACGATGCTTACGTAATACTTGAACACTCTGTAAGGTGTTAAATATGTTCTTGTACTTGCAATGTTATGTTCCTGTCCTTGCAGTATAATTTATGGGCAACGCAAGGAAGTGCATAGGATGATCTGAGGTAAAGGACTAATGAAGTGATCATTAAATAATGACCAACTTTTCTTCTTAACAGAAAAAAAGTCGTGGGTTTATTATTTCTATTTTGAATATACGAAATGCTACAAATAGCAGTTCATTGCAAATCGTAATTGCCTATTAGGTGCCAACTGTATAATTAAGGTTATGGTAATAGAAATTGTTTTCAATGATGAGTGTTGCCAATGTAACATGAAAAGTTAGAAATCTTGATGCAAATACCTATCTATAAAAATACACAAATCGTTGTACATCGTTTTATCATCCAATTACATAAATTATATCACTCTACAATTCTTTATGTACAGATGGATATGCAAGTATATTACAGATACAAGTTTGAGACAATTGGTCCAAAGGGTTGATTAGTCTAAAGGGTTAACTGATCCAAAGGGTCGATCGGTCCAAAGGCGATTTGTTCTGTTTTCAATCCTATGTCCTAACAATTATTCTAAACACAATTTCTTCAATAAGACCATTTGTCATTCGTTCATTCAAAACATATATTATTTAATTTAATGGCTATTTAATGTATTTGACTGTTTATTAATTCACGAGTTGTCATTTTAATTCATTAATTATCATTTTAATTCATGAATTATTATTTTTTTGTGTTAGAATTTTTTCTGGAGGGGGAGGTTGAACAACCCTTATTTATAGCCAGTTACTAAATCTAAAGGGTTTTTTACTTAGATAACAGTATGATAGCATTGAAGGGCACATTTGGAAAAAGTAGGGGGCAGAAAAAGATTGCAAACAGGGAGTAGGGGCAAACAGGATCAACGATGATTATTCAGAAGCAAAATTTAATGAAAAAACAGACTGGAACTTTCATTTTAGGGGTGTTGTCCGCTTGAGTCCACTCCTTTGGCCCTGATAGCACCCTAAATGTGGCGGAACTCCTAGCCTTAGCCACGCTTATGCTTTACCTTTTGAACTTGCTTGTAGTTAATAACAGTAAATTCCCGTATATCTTAAGGTCGGGAAAATAAAAACAAAGGGTGGTGGATGCTGAAGCCCTCCAGTTCATTTGCATGCCTCCCTGAGTGATAGCAATTGCCTCCAGCACCTCACATCTGGATCATCATCATCATATTCAACCATTATCTATCTATTGTTGAATGGAAGTTTCTCCAAAATGGGTTTCCAACCCACCGGCTTCTATCACTAGCGAATTAAGCTTTCCAGGTTACCCACAACTGTTTTCTTCATTTCATCCACCCATCTAGTTTGAGGACATTTTTCTAGGTCTTCGGTGGTCTCTTGGAATCCAGTTCAGAATTTCTGTTGTCCATTGTTGATCAGTTCTTTTGCAATATGCCCAGCCCATCGCCATTTCAGTCCTTTTACTTTAACAATGATATCCTCTACTCTAGTTTGCTCTTTCACCCAAGTGTTTCTTTTTTTGATCTCTCCTAGTTATTCCAAGCATGCACCTCTCCATGCTCCTTTGTGTTGTCTGTAACTTTCGTATTGCTCCAACTGTTACACTCCATGTCT
>QLNU02015360.1:155191750-155205897 GCA_006491805.2 Dysdera silvatica | reverse complement strand
ATAGGAAAAGATTTTCTATTCCCCTTGGTGTTCGTCTAAACAAGGTTCGACTGTACACATTTTTCGTAAATTTCCGAATTTTTCATTTTAATAAGAATCAAAGCATAAAACGTATAGACATAGTACTATTAGTAGTACGAACACAAACGTAAGTTCATGTTAAACGTAAAACAAAAGACTTTAAAATTTTAGCAAATAGACAACTGCATGCAAGGACGGAGCCAGGGCAGCACAGAAGGTGTGTGACCCCCGAGAATACTAAATTTACACATGATTATTCACCCAAACTCGGTCACAAATTTCACAGAATGAGTTTAAATTAATTTTCAACTGTACAACCGAAAGAAATTTCTGGATCCGGCCTTAACTTCATGGTACAAGTTTCACAAGCATTTCACTAACAGTACAAATATGAGAACAAAATGGGGAAAATAGAAAATAACCAATAAAATAATTGAAATAAAGCCGGTAATTCTTTCCCCACTTCTGTCGTGATAAGCCATATTGCAAAATAAAGTTTGAAGTAATTACTTCAAACTTTGTTTACAAACTTACTTTAAAAACACTTAAATAAGGAGAATCATAATTACGATTTACTAAATAATTTTTAAAGTAATTATAATTTATTTCTACCAATAATTGTGTTATTTACGAGCAAGCTTGTTCTATACAGATAGCGTGTTAATATATTTACCACTTATCCCTGCCCCGACAACGATAGCCGTGTGGTCTCCCGTCATGTTTCCTCAGGCGAAGTAGTCAAATTTAGCTATGCCGTTACAGCTATATTCGAAGTGGCCTCGACGTCTGTTGCAGATTGGGGCGGCGAAGTAGTAGAAGTATCATTGCTAGGAAAAGCACGTGATACTACGCGCAATCGGGAGAGGAAAACGGACTGTTTTACAGAAAGCAAATTTCTAGTTATTTACTGAAGCTTCTATAAGGTTGAGTTTTTTAATATAGTGAATCTCAAACTTTTTGTGTTTTGATCAAAATCTACTTTTGAACTTTATTCACATCCCCTGATATATTTTTTTTAATTATAGTGAATGTGTTTATCAAATGCACTTTTTATTTGTTACACATTTATGTATAATTGCTTACAACATAAGAATTATTAATAATAACACATTATAACAACATATGTCATAATATAATTCTAAAATATTATTTTTTTCATATTTTAGTGAGCTCCTTGCGGCTGATGAGAACAAATAAGTTTTTATGTATAGAATAGCCACAATTAAGCCGATGTGTTTAGAGCCATATAGCGGAAAATCCATTGGGGCAGACTCAACCAAATCTCATAAACATACTTCTGTAACCATGGAATTTTGATTTCTAAAAATAAAAGGAGGACCTTCAACAATTCTTAAAGTCTGGCATCAGCATTACCACGTTTTTGATAATTGAATTTTACCAGCAAAGCAAGACCACGTTAAATTAGCATAACACATCCGTCTTAGCAAATAAACATGAAACATCTTTTCCGTCATATATTCATGAAATGAATCCAATTTACTAAAGTTTGCATACTTTAACTGTTTTTGAGTGAGAATATGCTGTACATTTATGTGATGTCTGTGAAATTTCCTAACTGATAACGAAAAAATTCCGAACTATTTTTATATATAAATATATATACATAAGTTATATTAGTTGGAAGTTAATAATAGCTAAGAACTATTATTTCATTCATTCTTTTTTTTTTCTTTTTTTCTTAGAAATCAAAAATCTCATGGTTCCAGGAATATATAAACGAATTTGGCCAGATGGATTTTTTTGCTATCGGGCTCTAAACACCTTACATGTAATTATAGCCATCCTGTATATAGTTATAGTTTTGTTATAATAATAAAGATATTCGAAGTTATGGTATATCACCACTTTTCATAACATTAAGCAAAATCATGGTCCTAATAGGAACTATTTCTAGAATCGAGATTTTTTAAAAATAATACGTTTTTTTGAACAAAAGCATTCTGTCTCGATTGACTACTTTTATATGCATTTATATCTTTTAAACTCCTCTATGATAACGTCTAGCTCAGGGTTGTCCAACATACGGCCTGCGGATCACAATTCGGCCCGCCGACAATTGTTTGGAATGAAAAATTCCAAGACAAAAAATATAGATTTTATTTTTCGAAATGAGAGAAAACAACGGGAACAGCATAAGTCACCCCTTTCCATATCGCAAGTGAACAAACAAATAGCCAGAAGAAACTCTGAAGGGAGACTTTGTATTTTTTATTTGGTTTCGTTTGGTACATTTGATAGGTTGTTTTTAACACGTTTTTACCTTTTTAACTTTAATTTATTTTATATTAAGCCTGTGTTCATGTTCTCACCTTGTTTGGTCATAATGACCCTTGCTGTCCTTACGCCATAAAAAACACAACCAATCAACAATTGTGCCTCACCGAAAGTTTGGACATTTTAATGCGTACACAGAACCGCACCAAGCGGGGGCGCAAGGGATGCATAAAACTTCGAGGCCAGAATTCAGGGGCGGCAAAAAACACGAGTAAAAACTTGATTCTTTTTTTAATTAAGAAAACAAATATGGCAGTTAACTTTGTGGTGTGCTTTTCCCAATACTGCTATAATCAATGAAAGAATGAATATCAAACATTATTTTGATACCCAGTTTATCAGCTGCTCGAAACTCAAATAAAGCTGAGATCGTTTGTTTCTCACGAATGCCACGTCTTAACTATAGCAACTATAAATTAGAAACGAGAACAGAAATTTTAACATATAATAGTACAAATAATTTCTTTATTAACCCTTTAGAGGGCCGTTTTTTTCTAGTAATGGAATATTAAAATATTTATTGTTAAAAGCACATTAGTTAAAACAACACCTTTATTGTTAAAAACCACATTTATGCAATCCAAGCGTTCACTACCGATGGCAGCACTAATCAGTCGTTGTAAAATAGCTTACCATGGATATTTAAAATTGATGAAGTTAGTAGTGTACTTCCCACGGCATTATAAAGAGTTAAAAGGCACAAAAAGCAAACAAAACTATAAGGTTCGAACTGATTATATTATTTTATCAAGATGTTTGTTTGTTTGTTTTTTGGTTTTACGGCTCAAAGACTACAGTGGTCATGCTGCGCCGGGACCTACTGTTTTCCGAGGAATCCGAACCTCTTAAGGCCTAGGGAACCAAACCCCGGACTACAGTGAGCAGTGCGATCTTTATGAGATCTCTGAGTAAGCGTTCTTTTTGCACTGCTGGGAGTCGAACCCGGATTAGCCGCGCAATAGGAGAACGCGTTACCACACTGCGCCACCGCAGGGCCTATCAAGATATTTGTATTAAAATTAATATATTTTAATATTATATGCTAACAGAATAAGAATTATTATATAACAGAATCCCAGCTGTGCAAAATAAAGGTGCGGCACCGATTTTTAAGCGAACTTTCAGATAACAGCTACTACGGAAAATTGTTAAGAAAAAAAATTAGTTGGTCCATCTGAGATTACCTAGAGCCCTTGGAATACAAGCCACACACACACACGCATGTATGTATGTCCTACACGCATATATATATGTATATACCAAATGCCTCAACAGTGGTAACATACCAAACCAATGGGATTCTGCAACAGTAATTCTTTTGCATAAAAAAGGTGATAAAGAGGATTTAAAAAATTACCGACCAATTAGCTTGTTACCTGCTATTTATAAAATCTTCACAAAAGTGCTAACACATCGCCTGCAGAAAAAATTAGATGCAGCTCAACCAAGAGAACAAGCTGGATTTCGAAGTGGATTCAGTACAGTGGACCATATTCAAGTATTAAGAGAATTAATTGAAAGAACACATGAATATGAACTTCCATTGTGTGTGGCATTTATTGACTATGAGAAGGCCTTTGACTCTATTAAAACATCAGCAGTCATCAACTCTTTAAGATCAACAGACATCGAGGAAGTGTACATTGACATGGTGAAACGTGTGTATAAAAATGCAAGTGCAAAATTTCGGTTACATAAAGATACCGAAGCTATCAAAATTGGTAAAGGTGTGAGGCAGGGAGATACCATTTCTCCAAAACTTTTTACTTCAGCTTTACAGATGATTTTTCAGCAGATAAATTGGAATAACAGGGGAATAAAAATAAATGGTGAATATTTAAATCATTTGCGGTTTGCTGATGACATTGTTATTTTTTCAACGAACCCATCAGAACTCCAAGACATGGTACAGGAGCTCTCAACTAGAAGTAAAGAAGTTGGACTCAAGATGAACCTACAAAAAACTAAGATCATGTTCAATAATTTCGTAGAGGAAACAAAAATACAAGTTGACAACATTGAGCTAGAAATTGCTGATTCATATATTTACCTTGGCCAGCTGATTTCAATGGATGGCAACATTATGAAAGAACTCAACAGACGTATTAAACTTGGCTGGAGTGCATTTGGAAGAAACAGTTTTATCCTGAAGGGGAAATTGCCTTTGTGTCTAAAAAGAAAGGTCTTCAACCAGTGTGTATTGCCAGTCCTCTCTTATGGATCAGAGACATGGAGTCTAACAGTTGGAGCAATACGAAAGTTACAGACAACGCAAAGGAGCATGGAGAGGTGCATGCTTGGAATAACTAGGAGAGATCGAAAAAGAAACACTTGGGTGAGAGAGCAAACTAGAGTAGAGGACATCATTGTTAAAGTAAAAGGGCTGAAATGGCGATGGGCTGGGCATATTGCAAGAAGAACTGATCAACGATGGACAACAGAAATTCTGAACTGGATTCCAAGAGACCACCGAAGACCTAGAAAACGTCCTCAAACTAGATGGGTGGATGAAATAAGAAAAGAGGTTGGGGTGACGTGGAAACGAATGGCCCAGGATAGACTTGTGTGGAAAGCATTTGGAGAGACCTTCATCCAGCAGTGGATAGATAATGGTTGAATATGATGATGATGATATATATATATATGGAGACAGGAACAGTGTTGGATCAAGGGAGGAGTGGACGACTAAGAACATTCGAGGAAAACATCGGTCGCGTAAGAAAAGCCTTTGATCTTTCTCCCGAGATGTTTATCCGTACCGTTGCCAGAGCTAGTAGTTACTACTACTGAGTTCGTGGGTCCCTAAATTAAACAATTCCAAACCCGTGGATTGGAAGGGGGTGGCTCAATTTCCTGACGACCTCGTTCACCAGTTATCATTCCCCTCGAATTCTATGGGTTATGATAAAGATATTGTATATCAAACAAATGTACAGGGCATCATTAATCTAAAGCAGGGGATCACTGATGTGATTGCCACTATTAATGAGGCTATGCTACAATGAATATGCCAAGTAATCGAGTGTCAAGTAATCGTCACTTGATGTGCTCCGTTCAACTAATGGTGTCCATATAGAGGTGTATTAAATGAGGCAAAAAAGAAAAAAAATATATATATATACGTCTCATTTTGTTACAATTTTCACTTACCTGTCTTTTCATTTGCCTTTCTAATAAATTTTTGAAATTGTACGCGCGGACTTTATTGGACACCCTGTATGTGTATATATATATATATATGCTCCTTTAAGGGTGTCTATTTCTGCAGGCGTAATAAATTAAGTCTGACACCCCAGCAGAAACTACCCTTGGCATGGTCCTGTGCGTACAAATGGTAAAAGATTTGTAAATCATTAAACTTTTGTTATGCAGATGCGTCACAGTTTATCTCTTGCGATAAAAGTCATAAATCATGACATTCTGATGCACAAATGACCTCTAAAGGACTAAAAAATAGTTTATGATAAAAGTTTGTCAAAAATTACTTTTGTACTTTGTTGATGCGTTTTTGCTTTAAATATGAAACGAGTTAGCAAACCCGGTCATAGGAAATGTTTCTTTATTCTCGCTTACTTTTAAATTAATTTCCCAGCTTTTAGAAAAATCTGAAATTGGTTTTAACAATAAACTAATTTCATTTATTCTTAAAAGAGCGAACTTCCAAAGCAATCTTTTCTCTCGTGTTCAAACTTCGATTTTTCTATTTTAAGCTGCTCAAGAATGGATTAATAAGACACCTATCAGACTGATAAGGAAGCAAGTGATCTGCAATTTATAAATTTTTGATTACAGACCTGGTGAAATTCCCATTGGCAAATTGTCCGTTCCATTCATTTGCCAAGTAATTTATCAGAGTGTTATTAAACTAAAGACCGACGTTTGCTCGGTTTGAAAAAAGAGGTCTTGAAAAATGAAGAACGAAATTCGCAAACTAAGTCAAATCAAAATGTAAAAGCTCAGTGAGGATTACATTATTAATAATTACTAAAAATCACTCGAGAGATTTGAAATAATTTTTAAGACAGTTTTGGACAAGGGAAATATAATCTCGTTCGATGCAAAATTGTCCAACGTTGTCAGCTTTCTAACAAACAAATTTTGTTCCCAAAATTAATACGAACGTTTATCTTTTCATAAATAATAAGCAGTTATTATTTTCAGGATGTGAATGCATCTATCTTTATTGAAACAACAATACGTATAATTTGAAATTAAACATATTTTTACTAAAAGTTGAAGAACCACTTATTTTCACCAATCAACAGGAATGTTATTCTGCTTGTTATATTGCTGAAGCCACATATAGAGCGGTTTGTAATATTCCATCAAAGGTTTAGCAGATAAATCACCATTTCCGGTCATTTCTTGCAAAGTCGTTTGCCATGGTTTAGACGCTCCAACAGCCAACAACTTTCTAAAGTTACAACAAAGAAAATATATCAAAATTTGTGACAGAAAAAAACAAGCGTACAAAGCGAGGAGGAAGTGAACATTTTATGCGAAATGTGTACCATATTTCAGGAAACATAATATAAGAAATATAAATTTTAATTTATTTTTTCAACATTCGGCTCCGTTTTGATTCTGGGTTATATTTTATAAATACATATTAAATTTGAAGATAACAGTAAGAGGCAAATTATCCCTATGGCGCACGCATGAAAATCCAAGAAAAGCGATTAAAAGATAACTAAAAATATTCGGCATGATTGTGACTAAAAAACTATTCAGAGAAAATGTTATTGGCTTTCACTAAAACCAATTGTTTGAAACTGGTATCGGATAAAGCATTTCTTTTGGAGTATTTACTATAGTGGCAAAAGAAAATAACAGTTCTTCCGGGGCACTTGATGGCAAATTTGTGTTGTAGTGAATGAACATTTCTTTCACTGTAGGATACGTTCCCAAAACTTCTAGGTAGGTCGTCTTAAAGAAGAATCCAAAAATTGAAGAAAAAAAATAATACAGTTATAAGGTCACCCCTGCAAACTTGACAAAACTGATATTATAAGCAGGGTAACCTTATATGCGGAATTAGAGAGAATTCAACTTATGTTAGGTATTTTAACTGTATATATAAACCAATAGCACAAACATTATATAAAAATGAAGTTAATAAATTCAGAAATTTTTAAATTATTTTGGACTTCAAAAAATTTACGCAAAATAGTTTAAATAACGATGACAAAATTGTATTGTAAAGCGTCGTCTTTGCTATTACATTGAGTTTTGCAAAAGCTGCTTTTAATTGGCTATGGCGAATAGTGGCCATGAATAGCTCAGTGAATTTCTTGAATTACTACCGGACTGTGTGGATAAATTCAATTTCGAATAACATCAAGAATAACATCAAAGAATCCAGCAGAACAGCCAATAAATTTTATTGGAACTGAAGAATAACCTCAAATTTAACTGGTTAGAAAACGTCAAGCGAGAACTCTATTTGAATAACGCCAAAACTTCTCATAATTCACAGAGAACGCGATCTCTCGCATTACGTGGCAGAGGATAACGCACATGACAATCAAATTAAAAGAATAAAATTAAAAATAAAACAAGTATTGTTAAAAACACACACACAAAAAAAAAAGTAAACGCCTCGACGGACCATGACGGGCCCCTTGAAGTATTTCAAAACAATGTATATGTAACCTCCTTATTTTATTTTTTTAACAATCCAATAACAGTAACGCAAAGCCAACACGAATTAAATACTTTCTAAGGACAACATGCGTAACTTTGTGACTGCCCTTTTAACAACCCCAGCCTTTGTTCTGATTTTTGCCACACGAATTTTGTTATCCCTTCCCATGAAGGTTTTGACAATGCGTCTTAACAACCATCTACAACTTGGTAAATCGTCTTCCTTTATCAAAACCATATATCCAACTTTCGCATTCTGCTTCTCAAACTTCCGTTTTGATCTCTGTTGTATGTTATTAAGGTAGCTTTGACTCCATTTTTTCCAAATTGTTTGAACTGCTCTAGTAGTTCTTTGCCAAGGAGTAAGTCTATTTAATATTTTCAGGCAATGGCTCGACTATAGAAGTAAAAGATCTACCTATTAAAAAATGAGCAGGAGTCAGAACTTCTAAATCTTCAATTCCTGAGGAGAGTGGGGTCAGGGGACGAGAGTTCACCATTGATTCAATCTGAACAATAATTTTCAGAAATTCCTCATACGTATAGTTGGTACGTCTTAAATGATATTTAAATATTTTTATACTGATTTCCCATATACCTCCGAAGTATGGGGCTCTTGGAGGAATAAATTTCCACTCAATACTCTTTTCTGCTAGGAACCTCACTAGTGCGTCTTCTTGTTTGTTCACCAACTTGTAAAATATTTTTAATTCTCTACTGGCTCCAACAAAATTGGTAGCGTTAGTGTTATCTAAAGAAATCCGTGCACATTTTCCTCTTCTAGCTATAAATCGTTTCAAAGTAGATATCAGGGATTCTGATGTCAAATCGGGAATTATTTCTAAATGAGTGTCCATTGTTACAAGGCAAACGAATGTACAGACATAAATTTTTTGTTGGGGTTCCTTTCTGTGGTTTTTATTCTTTAAATAAAAGGGACTACACAGGTCAATTCCTACTGAATTAAAGATAAAATCCGGATTTACTCGTTCCCTAGGTAGATCTCCCATTTTTTGGCAACACAACTCTGACTTGGCTTTAAAACACTGAACGCAATCATGCACTGATTTCCTACACAAATTTCGGCCATTTAGAGGCCAATATTTCTGTCTCAATTGGTAAAGCAAATTTTGCGGGTCAGAATGCAAATACCTTACATGATAAACATTTCCTCTCCTTGCTGAGGTTTGTGTAATTTACTAGTGCCAGGTTCAGTAGGCTACGACCTATACAGTTCACCTACTGAACAGATGGTAGTGTTAGAGATTTTTTGTGCATAATAATTTATTGTTAGATAGAGGAAAACAGCTAAAAAATATATTCATTTTGCTCACTGCAGCCTATTTTACCTCCAGCGAATAACTGTGAGCATAAGTTAGGCTTACCTTTATCTTGTTAAAGTTTCAACTACGTGTAAAATATGCATTGTATATTCTATTCATTTCTTATTAACTTTAAAATTGTCTTATATATGCAAGTGGCAGCATTTATAAATGAACCATTCGTGACTGCCAAGTTATTTTTTCTTATATTTCTTTTGAGTGTAAGAATAATTTTGAAACTGATTATTATATTCAACAGTGAAAAAATTTACAACTGTAGGCTGAAAATTAAATGATCAAACATTTGCAGATTTCATAAATGAAATTTTCTAAATACTACTCTATGCTCAATGCAAAATGATATTGAGCAAACTTATTACCAGTGTACATAAACTGAGCCAATCTTAATAAAGACAATTTTCATAACTTTTTCCCAATGTTTTTTACATGAAGTTTTGGAAAAGAATGGAAGATTATAATCTTTAGAGAAGGAAACAAACGTGTTCACACTTATTTAGTACCTCATGGTTTACAATCTGTGAGTTCACGGTTCAAGCACCACCAGCAAACCCTGTTGGAATGCATACAGACCAAGAATAGATTTCAGAATTGTCGCTTCCTTGAAACCAAAATCAAATCGAATAAAAGCTACCTATTAACGGTAAATTACTATTAACAAGACGCGGTATTTTTACTTATTCTTAAAAATAATTTTTCTTTCTTTCTTTCAAGGAAAAAAAAATCAGATATTTCTCCTTCATAGCAGGATTGACAAACTTGTAGAATGGAAAATAAAGTATTGTATTGTATGTTACTTTCAAATTTGAAACAAGATAATTTATATTCCCATATACCTAGGATTTTTATCTCCTAAACTAGATTAACGTCATTAACAATCCGTTTTATTCAATAACCACAAATCAATCAGTGAACCACACTGATATTTTTTATTTTAAAAATACCTCGTTTCTTATTTAATTTTATTTCACTTTTTCATTTGATAACTTATAACATTTATTAAAATGTTTGAATCAAGTTCTCAAAGAACGACGCCAAAGTAAAGAATGAATTAAGGATTATTAGGCTTCCTTTGTATAAAAAGCAAAATCGATAGCAATCTAATATTCATGCTCAACTTTCAAATAATAATACGTTTTTATAAGTTGTGAATAACTTTTTTTGAAAAACGTTTCAACTTTTTTTTTCAGTTTGGTGGTTAACTTGAAACAAAACATTGGTGGTTTTATTGCGTCACACACATCAAAAATAAGGCTGCTTTTTTTCTAAACCAGATTTCTGAATTTCCGGATTTTCATCAACTTTAGGCAACCAATGAAAGAAAAGTTCGACATCTCGTTTCAAGGTTAGAATGACCCTCTTTTTGTATTGGGCAACACATTATCTTAAATATCTTATTAAATATTGATATCCGACCATGGTAATGATTTGAAAATTTGCTCTATATGGCGTAAAGATTACGAAAATATGCAGTTAGGGCGGTGTTTTTTTAACACCCTGTATATATATGTGCTAATTAAGATATTAATTACTTTGAAAATGGTCTGCTCTCTGATATATAGTATATATAGTATCTGCATATCCTTAAAATACACAACTAAGATACTAACTAAAAATATTTTACCACTAAGAAACAAATGCGAGCATTTTTGGTAGGAAACGTTGAAAGAGAGTCTATTAAAAAAAAATAATAATAGGTGCAACGAGTTATTTCGGTTAACACGAATTTCGGTTAAGCGAAATTTAATAATTGAGATGCTTCTATAGTTAATAAAAAATATGTTAATTTTTCATTAAAGTATATATTTTTGAATTATAGAACACACATACAATTTTTTATTTCCTAAAACTTTACTTGCCGGCGGGTTATGTATCCGGCGCTGGTTTAGTTTGGAGATGTTAGCCAAATCTAGTGTTCTTTCTCTCGACGAGAGGGAGGGAGGAAATTTTCAGCACCAAAATCAGTTCGTTCTGCAATACAAACCCAATGCCACGGAAAAACGTAATTGGTTATTTTCGTTGACTCATGGCGACGGTATGGCTAGTGATTGTAGAAAGCCTTGTTTGTATCGTATATTCTTCAGCCGTCAGAGCTTATGTATTGGCTATTGTTCTCACAAATGATTTCAAATTGAAGAAGGTCACTTTCTTTTGGATAATAAACATAAAATGAGATGACAGGAGAAATTATACATAATGTCATCTATATTAGGATTGTACAGAATGGTTTATTGCAGGGGTCTTTAACATTTTTCAGTCCAAGGGCCAATTTTGCTCATTCTTGTTGGCCCATGGGCCGCACTACTGTATTGGCAATATTGAGACTAAAAAGAGGGGATCGGAAGGGTGTATCCGCCTTTGTTGTCGTTTTTAGAGTTTCTTATATTGGTTTTGTGCCCCGCCCCCAATATTTTCTGGATCCGCCCCTGTGACAATATATATTATAATACCATTTGGAACGAAAAAAACAACAATTTACAATACTTTTAGTTGTTAATATGTAAAGCGAAATCAAACCTTTTAGTGAGATTTTTGGCACTGTTTATTTTTAATAATCGTGTCAATATCAGGTCTTATTTTTGATATTACAATCCTAAAAGTGTTTCCAAGGTGGACGTCAGTTATTCTGGTCCTAACTTTTCATTTTATCAACTTCATTTTTGAAAAGAATTTCTCGCAGACGTAAGTGCTCCCGAACAGTGATATCGTTTACAGAGCATGCAGTCGGATGGTTGGGAAGATGTTCTTACCGATTTATTTAGAATAGAATTCATTGAGTGGTAAGTTGAATTTTGTTTTAAAATCACTGTTGCACTGCAAATCAATAAAACTACTCCTAATGCCCATATACGCTAGAAAACTGAAGTAAAACACGACTGAGGGAAGACCGCGTATTACTTTAGTTCTTTAACGTTTTAAGATATTTATTACGAATTTTGTAAATGGGAACAAAACAAAATACATACTTTTTAAGACTCAGAGGGAGCAAGAGACGTTATTTTGGGTAAAATAATTTATGTTTTTCCATGAGTCAGCGGGCCGCAAAAAACAAGTAAGCGGACCACAACTGGTCTGCGGGCCGCGGGTTGAAGACCTTTGGTTTATTGGTATAGCAAGACAAATTACATTACAAAACAGTCAACACTGTGCTTGAAACCCTTCTATTCCCTTAATTTTGTCGAGCAGGGTATGTAGTCTACAATATATTACTCATAATAAAAGCAAATGTGTATGACATGGAAGTAAGTAGAGTAATATAATTTTTATCAAGCAAATAATTTTTGATAATAACACGATATACGGCTCTGGATTTTTTGGGAAGAAGTCCTAAAAACATCGTTTTCCTAAAAACATTTTTTGAAGTGCTTATTTTGATGCATTTTACTGCTCTTTGATTACGTGATATGCTTACTTTAATTTTCTGCCAGCTGCTAATGAACCCAGAAAGCAGCAATTCAGCGGGTTTTTCCAGCCTTCTTCTGGCTCAGACGCATCACAAAGAGCTTGATGAAACTGATGTTCTAAGAAACGACTGAAAAAGTATCTAAGAAAAAGGGAGTATAATCCTAAATCATAGCATCGCCATAAAATATCAACTTGAATCTCAACAGTACATCTTAGATTGCAGTTTCATTACTCTGGATGAAACGAACCTTATATAAGGAAATCCAACAGCAGAGTGGTACTTGGAGCAAGGATCACAGAAATTTAAATTTGCATCATCTGGAGCTTTAACACCTTGAAACTGAGCTCTGCAATGCAAGGAATTTGCCATTTCAAAATGAAATAATATAATTTACAGTCACAAATATAAATTTAAGGTATATGTATATGTTGGAGATGGGATTTTTTTATTTACCAATATATTAATTTAGTTTTTTGTAGTAAGTATATTTATAATTAAAGTAGAAGAAATTGCTAAAGAAGAGTAAAATTTCGCTAATTTCTAATTAATTATTTGTTAATTAAGTGCTTAATTAGAAGCAACTTTCAAACATGAGAACTTCGATTCTATTTGATTTTGGGGTATAATTTTAAATGGAAAGCAAATATAATTATCTTCTCTATGGGATGTACCGGGATGCTATTTTTATTGCAGATATTTTTTTTTGAAAAAAAAAATGTTATTTCAAATGTGATGCTAAAACGTATTTTTTTAAAGAAAATTATTGATTACGTAGTCATATTCAAAATTACTTTTAAACGAATATTTACCATTCCGATATAGTTCAGTCACACATTTATGCTATAATATGCTTTCATAATTTTGTAAATATGAGTGTTAGAACTATAAATATTATGCTTGCCGTAAAGAAGCTCAAATTTAGTTTTCCAGAAAACTGTGGGCCTGAAAATTGTGGGCATGTTACTCGCATAAAAGAGCATAATAAAAAATAAATAAAATTTCTGAATAAGCGATTACAGATCCTGCAAGCTCAGAATATGAGGGTGAAAACATAGAATTTTGTTTTAAAAATGTGAAATAGCAAGATTTTCGATTTTTCCAACATACGCATTTACCTTAACTATTAAAAAATTATTAAGTAATTCTTTACATAATTATGATTTACATTTATTTCAAACCATCATCATTCTTGTATTATCATCTGATGTTTCTCCATTTGTCTATTGTGCTAATAACCCGGGTTCAACTCCCAATGGTATCGTGGAACGTGTGTCGTCCTTCTGCCCGTCGTATTTCGGGGTTTGATGCCCTTAGCTGCATGACATTTCTTGCCCTTGCGCCGCTAAAGCACAAACGATCAAACATTTGGAATTTCCTCTATACAGTAAATTTACGTTGTTCTTATGATGTTCAATGTTCCTTTTCTTCCTTTATTAGTGTTT
>QLNU02015360.1:155180587-155191650 GCA_006491805.2 Dysdera silvatica | reverse complement strand
GACATGGTGAAACGTGTGTATAAAAATGCAACTGCAAAATTTCGGTTACATAAAGATACCAAAACTATCAAACTTGGCAAAGGGGTGAGGCAGGGAGATACCATTTCTCCAAAACTTTTTACTTCTGCTTTACAGATGATTTTTCAGCAAATAAATTGAAATAACAAAGGCATAAAAATAAATGGTGAATATTTAAATTGTAAATCATCTGCTGTTTGCTGATGACATCTTTATTTTTTCAACGAACCTATCAGAACTCCAAAACATGGTACAGGAACTCTCAACTAGAAGTAAAGAAGTTGTAGTCAAGATGAACCTACAAAAAACTAAGATCATGTCCAATAATTTCGTAGCGGAAACAAAAATACAAGTTGACAACCTGGAGCTAGAAATTGCTGATACATATATTTACCTTGACCAGCTGATTTCAATGGATGACAACATTATGAATGAACTCAACAAACGTATTAAACTTGGCTGGAGTGCATTTGGAAGAAACAGTTCTATCCGGAAGGGGAAGTTGCCTTTGTGTCGAAAAAGAAAGGCCTTCAACCAGTGTGCATTGCCAGTCCTCTCTTATGGATTAGAGACATGGAGTCTAACTGTTGGAGCAATACGGAAGTTACAGACAGGCCAAAGGAGCATGAGAGTTGCATGTTTGGAATAACTAGGAGAAATCGAAAAATGAACACTTGGGTAAGAGAGCAAACTAGAGTGGAGGACATCATTATTAAAGTAAAAGGGCTGAAATGTCTATGGGCCTGGCATATTGCAAGAAGTACTGATCACCGATGGACAACAGAAATTCTGAACTGGATTCCAAGAGACCACTCGAAGACCCTGAAAACCTCCTCAAACTAGATTGGTGGATGAAATAAGAAAACGGGTTGGGGAGACGTGGAAGCGAATTGCTCAGGATAGACTTGTGTGGAAAGCATCTGAAGAGACCTTCATCCAGCAGTGGATAGATAATGGTTGAATATGATGATATATATATATATAACATAGAGGTATAGGTGAAATTAGTACCTTGCTTTTCTATGTGCCCTACACTTTTTACCTTACTTATTATACATATATATGCTCCTTATTAACATAATTATTATATTCAGAAACGGACCCATGCTTGTGGATGTAGCAATATTTTCCTTTTGACAGAAAATGTGTAACTATAAAACAATATTTATCATGAAGTGGAGGAAAGAACGTTACGGCAATTAATATAGCCACAAAGGGCAAATAATTTTGACATTTTTTCAAGCTCGGTAGTACTACGTAATATTTTCCGAACAAATTTTATATAACCGTTTTCAATGTTTTTGATTGAAATTAAAAAAATTATTTCATACTGAGGATGGCTTAAGTTTGACGTCTATGAAATTTTTTAACGTACTTCTCGTTAAGTTTCATTTTCTTAAATTATTAAGTTTAATTTTTTTTATTTCATGTACAGTATAAAAGTAAGATAATGTGTGGCTTACGTACTAAGTATGACAATTTTTCTAAAATATTCAGACAAATTGCAAAAATTTGTTCTATTAATTGCATTCAGTATTTCGAGAACCAAGATATTGTTGCCCTTCTCAGAGACGACATAATTGCCTTCAAAGTGGTTGATAAATGAGGCCTCAAAATGGCAGTTTTTTAGGGGATTACTAAAGAAAATAAAATGATATCGCCTCAGGCTAGTCACGAACCAATGATAGTGTGGTTGGAACCCAAAGTGTCACTTATTCGAGTCCAGTCTGACGCGTTGCAATGTTTTCTTCTTCTTTAGGACCCCAAAATACTTCCCATTGGGGCCTCGTGTGGCAACCAATTTGACGATAATAGTCCCTGAGAAGAACCATACTCTCTTGATTTCTAATGATGGGTCGAAAAAGCTCTAGTGAGAGCCATAGAAGGCCTAAAAATTTAATATTACATATCCCCCGCGAACCTCTGCCGTAAAACTGGACAAAATTCGAAACTATGTCTATTGTAGTACACAATGTAAGGTAATGAAGTGATTTAATTTATTATAATACAGCTTTCTTTTTATTGCAGTATAACATGTACGCAAAAACTGAAATATATATCCTCCTCTATCTATATATCATCAATTATCTTTTTGAATATTTTATTCAACATTTTATTATTATTATGTATTTAAGTGTGTATGTGGCTTATGTGTGTCTTAGTGGCCGCCCTTTATTGGGTCACATAAACTAGTCAGACTCGTTTCTCTTTCTACTAGCCATTTTTCATGTATACCTCGAAGGTTGACATATTTTTATAATTTCTTTCGTTTTGCTCAGTATTCTGTAATATACCTGTTTAGAGAATCAATTCAATGAACTTTCGAAAGCTACCATACACTAAACTGTTCTTATATCAAATATGAACGAAAATTCTAAGTCGAACATGCGAATTGGCTAACTATAGTGCAGTGAACTTGAATATACAGATGAAACTAAACCAAATGTTTCACTTGAGTCAAAGTGCAAGTCGTATCCTGTTCAACCAGGAACAGAAGTAATATAATAGCCTAAATGATGGTAAAGAAAAAATGCCGTGACCAAGAGAAAAGACAGAAAAGCAAACCAGATGTTTCAGTTTTGAAAAAAAAATTTTGGCTTCGACTTTTTTTCTAAACTGTTTCGGGAGAAGAGACATGTGGTTTATAAAAAAATGCTTAAAATATTACTCGAAAAATATTACCAAAAGTAATTTATTAATAAACGGTTAGACAAGTAAATAGGCGCAATACTTTTCTGTTTAAGATGACTTCAAAATATATTAGAACAGCGGCTTAAATTAGCATATCTTTGGCAATTGTGTTCCATTGACTTAACGTTGTCAGGTTATTTACTGCTATTTTATAGTTCACTCTTGAGTGAGTGGCTGCGCATGCTTTCGCGGACGGGAGATATTTTTCCCTAACTAAAATATTTGAAAACAACGCTCTAAAATCTAAATAAAATTCCCCAAATCTACAAAAAACAACCTAAATAAAGCTATCTTACAGTGGTTATTTTAATGCTTCCTCTTCATTTTAAAGAAAGGGTTTCAAAATTTTGTTTTAAGTAAATACCTTTCAAAATAGTTACTCCAAACTAAGATAATAATTTATTTCGGCGGTTTAAAATTAGATAGTTAAAGAAGTTGGTCAAAACGGAGGGAATTCAAACATAATGTCCAAATTATTGGACCTGTTATACACCAATTGTCCAAATTATTAAAACCACCCACTCAATAGGATGTAGGTTTTTTCTCGCTGTCAAATTAGCTCTCATCCGACGAGAAGCATAGATTCAACGAGATGTTGAAAGGTGTTTCTCGATATTTGGTATATTAAGATTATAACAGAAAACCTCTCAGTTCCCATAAATTACGTGGTTGGGGCGATGCTGGGCATAAACATTTCCCAAAGTCGTCCTAAAAATGCCCAATTTCATTCATATTCGGCGAATCTGGGGGTCATGATAGTAAATTGGCTTCCTCGTTATATCCTTGGGACCATTTTTATACCTTCTTTGCACTGTGACATGGAGCAATGTCTTGTTGAAAGATGCCATATATATACACACACATAGGAATACGTAAAAAGTTCATAAGGGGTTATAGGTTCAATGGAGGTTACAGAGCTACAATTGCATATATTTATATGTATACATACAAAATTTCATGGCAATGGGAGGTTACAACCCCTATCAACACCCCTGTGTACACGTGTGTGCGTATATATATATGTATATGTTTGTGTGAAGGGGTGTATTTGGTCTGCCACGATGTTCAGGTACGTGTCAGCTGCCAGAATTTGTTCTATAAGGACAATGGATCTAAATTAAATGTTCTCCCCAAGTAAATGTTCTCCACGATCATCATACTCCCTTAACTCGTCTAGGTTTATCCCACGTGGCATCCACGTGAGAGCAGGCATCCTTGGGTAAACACAATACACGAGCTCATCCGTCCCCATTGTGTGACAAAAAAAATGGAATTGTCTGATCGTTAGACTCTCTTCTACTCACCGATTTATCAATACCGATATTTGTGTTCCTACTACAATTGTTTACTAAAATAAACGGCTGTGAGCATGGGTGTGGGTGTGGACCTGAATACGTGTCTGCGGCTGCAGAGACCCATACTTAAAAGCGTAGGCTGAAATGTGTGTGTTCGGGCACCATGGGTTCTTCGCCACGATAGAGTAATGTGAATCATAGTGTTCCTCTGTCACTGAGGGCAAGATGAGATAGTCTACATTAACCTTTGGTATCAAGGAAGCTTGGCTAACAGGGTAATTAAAATAGTAGCAACAACCTACCAGCGGCTCTGTTTCAGAAATGCTCTTACTAAGGCGTCTTGCTATAACGACCTGGCCTTCGTTCAATTAGGTAAATTCTCTGCTTTTTCTCATGTTTACAGGACACAGGATACTAAGAGACCTCCGACCCAGTATATCGTTCGTCATTTTAGCGCTCCCTCGACGATCTTGCCTTGTGTTGAATGCATGGTCAGGCTAATTTGCTTAACGCAGAAGCCGTCTTAATGTGCTGTCGGATCGGTGTATACCATGCCCTTATAATTAAAGTGATTGTACTTTGAGAGTTCTTAGCCGAGTTTTAATAAACGTATTCGGGTAAAATCTGAGCTTTATGCTAATGAGAGCATGAAGAAGCGATTTATGACGAAACAAAGTAAATATAGTCAACATTTTTATCACTAGGGGAAATAAAGGCACTGTATGAAGCAACAATCATTAATTAGACTGGTTCAGAATATGTGAGCTCCCCAAGTCAGTTATGTGGATGCGCACTTAGCATTTTACATGGAATAATATCGAAATGTCTTGACATGCTTGTCTACAATTCATCTGAGGAACGAATGCTTCCTCGATCACCGTTGCATTTTGCTCGGCCGAATAAATGGCTCCATTACGGCATCTTAGGCGATATCGCATTATTTCCAGAAGTTTTCAAAATTCTCAACCCCCTACGTTCCCCCATATTTTTCATAACCTTTTATATATTTTTCATAACCTTTTTTTCTACTATGGGCGTACCACAAAGAACGCGTTTGTCCCGAAAACATTTGTGCCTTGGTTAAATTAAAGGCAAGCATACCACGATATATTGCTTTCCTTCTATATAAAATGCAACTTCCGATCGTTGCCCGCTTTGTATTACTTATCTAACACATAAAACTGGCTTACATATTCAACAATCTGTGTAACAGTTTGTGCTCCACAAAGCGCCTGAATTTCTTCTGGAGGTGAAAAGGTGAGCTATATATTCTTATTATGGCCCTGAGGTAACATGTTCGCTGAACGTGCCGTTAATCTAGGTTCGACTCCCAATGTGGCCATAAAAAAAGAAAACAAAAACATTTATGAACTAACTGTTCGTTGTAGTCCGGGGGTTAGTTACCTTGGCGTAAAATGGTTCAAATTCCTCGGAAAAATGTAGATCCTATATGTGTCATTAACTGAGATTTGACTCCCATTGGTACTAAGGAACGCATAGCGTTTTTTACACATCGTAGTCTGGAGTTTGGTTTCCTTAGAAGCCACTGGGATACTCAGGGAGGATGATGTGAGTTGAAACATCTCATTTCGATGGAATTTTCTATATATGTTACTGTGAAAGACCGAAATTGGAGAACGTCGACATTCTCCAATTTCGTTGGTGAAAGACCGAATATTTGGTTATATTCGTAGACATTCGGACTATCGCCGGTGTATGTTGTCAAGCACAGATAAGTTTTGGTGAATGTCGAAACGAGAAGACAGACAGAGGGGCGACAGACAGAGGCGACAAAAACTCCAAATCTTTTGTTCTGCCGCGATTGAGGTCAGGTGGCATTCATTTGTTAGACTCTCGAACACTCTGCTGTTTGTCAGTCTGATGCAAGGTTTGCTGGTTGCTGCAACGTTTGCTTAATTTTTGTTTTATCCGATACCCTAATTTATATATTGAATGGCTACTGCAGTGAACCGTGATCTTTTTTTGAAACGTTGCGTGCGTTAATTGCGAGTAAACGAGAAGACAATTGTTTTTATTTTTCTCAAGAAAAGTGCTCTAAAATACTTTCCGAAGTGATTTCTGCTAAAACTAAGTGCTGCAGTACACCTTTGGAGTACAGACGGTTAAAGCGTTTTGACGTTTTAAACATTAATGATGAAGAGAAATTAATTATTTATGCCATTAAAACCAGGAGAAACGAACATACAGTATTATGTTACCAATGATGAATTATTCAGTATACTCTCCGAAACTTACATCAGAATAGGCCATGGAGGAAGAACACGTACGTATGCTTAAAGAATTGCAAGTTAAGTACAAAAATCTTATATATGAAGTTGTGATGTTGAATTTAAATTTATTTAAACAATGTCAAATGAAATAGTGCATCTAAAAAAGGATTTGTTGTGAAACCAATTGTCAGTTCGGAGTTAAACTCAAGATGCTAAGTCGATCTGATAGACCTCCAGTCACACAGCACAGGGATGACGAATATAAGTTCATAATGGTGTATCAAGACCATTTAACGAAATTTGTCTAGTTACGATCTTTGAAAACTAAGACAGCTGAAGAAGTAGCATCTCACCTTCTTCAAATATTTTTTAGATTTGGTACCCCCAGTTATATTGCATTCAGATAATGGTAGGGAATTCAGTAATCGAGTCATATCCGAACTATGCGCTATGTGGAAAGATGTTAGGATAGTTCACGGAAAGCCTCGCCATAGTCAAACACAAGGCTCAGTTGAAAGGGCCAATCAGGATATACAGAATATGTTAACTGCACGGATGAACGATAACGATACAAATAAATGGTCAGATAGTTTGCCCTTTGTTCAATTTGCCAAGAACACAGCATACCACGAAGGAATATGCCAAAATTCTTATGAAGCCCTATTTGGCGTTAAACCGAAAAGATGCATAGCATGGTCATCATTGCCTGGAGAGCAAATCGCAAATATCGAAACCGAAGAACCGCTTGAAGAAATTGTTAATACTTTTGAAGAAAATTTGAGCAGTGACCATATCGAAAACCATATTCCAAAGGAAAATATTGAAGAGGAGCTTCAACCTACCACATCTTCATATCCAGCCCTGACTGAGCAGCACGAGTTTATTTCTATGAAAAGAGCGGCCGCGAAAGTGAATCTTCTACTTCAAGCAACGAAAATGTTACGAACCTCAAAAATAAAATTTTCTCCTGTTCCAGTTGATGATACCGTACAAATACAAGTCTCTGATGTCGACCATGGTCGTACAGATGCCCGACACATGTTGGTGATTGTTGTTGGAATAGAAGACTCCGACTTTTATAAATTAGCAAAAAAAATGGTACCCTCAAGCAGCTTTATACCCATAATCAGTTCGTAATTTGTAAAGAGAAGTTACTTTCCATAGATGAGATTTCTTCTCAAAAAATGTCGCTAAGAGAAGCAGCTGCAACTAGTTCGAGAAGCGGAGGGCAAGGCTATACACGCTGTAATTGCAAAAAGAAGTGTTTTAATACTGAATGCAGTTGTAAAAGCAAGGGATTCTTGTGCAATTTAAAGTGTCATAACAGTTTAAGTCATTGCAATAAATAAGATTGAGTACCGTTAATCATATAATTAAATAAGTTTATTATTGGTATTATTTTCTTTTCTCATTTAGAATTAGAATGTACTGTTCGTTTTAAGGTTCAACAGTTTATTTATATGTGCTGTTACTTCAGCTTTCTCCTATTTTGACATATATATCACAATATACTTTAATAATATAGTATTATTTAAAAATGATTTAAAAAGTAAAAAAAAAATAACCTTATTCAACATTCACCATCAGTGCATGCTGAATGTCAACATTGGCTGGTTAATTCAGAAATAATGATATTTAGCAACTATTGCGGAGATACACCAAGCGGCTATGTGAATGTTGACATTCGCCAGATTTCGGTCTTTCACCGTAACATATATATATACATCTAAATACATGGATCTGTAGCTCTGTAACTCTTTCCGTTGTAAGCCATTATGAATTTTCTGCGTACGCCTACATTGGAAGAAGGGATTCAGATCCCTCAGAGAACCGTAGGTTCTATTGGCTAATCGAAATTGGTCCGTAAACTAGGGGGTGGCCGTAAAAGAGGGGTATTATTGGGAAGGACGCTCCTTGCCGAGTAATTTTTATCCGACCATAAAAACGGTGTGATTGTACCTCAGAGATGTCTGTTAATAGGGATTTTACTGTATATTAAAGAATGGTTGTAAAAAGAAGCTGAAACGTACGTAAACTATTTAAATATATGTGCACGCATCCTGACCTTTACTGTTCTATCTAGCTTGTGAGAGCACAAACAAAATATATTTGACACAAATTGTTGCGTATGTTTCAATTAACATAAATGCTACATTTTGCTCGAATACGCGTGTTAGGACCGACTCCAGAACTTACCATGTAAGGTCACTTTGCTATACCACCGTATGTGCAAAATGTGAAGCTTTTACTGGCAAACATATTTTGAAATAAAAAACAAAACGTTCATGTTTATTACTCCTATCTTTAAACCTAATCTCCAAACTACAAAATGTTCCGTAAGTAAATAAAACCATGCATAATTACTCATGTTGATGCTTTAAAAAATATCAGAAAAGTGAAAATTAACCGATTATATGGATCGGCATCGTTGCTGGTGTACTAGTGTCTTACACAATTCACGTTATTTGAATTGCGAATACTATTTTGCACAAACTTATAAACAACGTAGTAGTGTGGAAGGAGTGAAGATAAAATTCTATTAAGCGAACAATGGACGAACGAAATGAGAGTTAAAGAATTATTACGAAAGCATTTTCACTTCCACAATTATAATTAATGTGTTTCCGTATTTCCTCAACGGTTCAAACTCGTGTGACCACTTTATCATGGAAATATATTTCACATCATTTTTCCTACTATTTCACCAGTGCCCGTAGGCCATGGGTGATTCTTCAGTACTGGGTCCCTTTCACCAAATGTTTTCATTTCTACAATCAGTTTTTTCCTCATCCCACGTAACATTTTCCACACAGTCTCCCTTTCCTTTTTCTTCCTCGTGAACACCTGCATGCCCCAGGTTACACACGCACTGTGCCAGGAACTATTATTAAACGTTAACACTTGGGTAAGCCACCGGAGTTTTATTTACAGTTCTTTCCGCATTTTCGATATTTAGTTTTCCAGGGAACACGAATATTAAACGCAAAACAACATCAAACAAAACATTGTTTACTGCTTTAAAAAAAAACGACTGATTTGAAATGAAGCATTGCATTTTCTAGACAGTCCATGGGACACTGATGTTTGAATTTTTTAGATATTTAATATCCCTATCATATACTCTCTTTTTCAAAGCAAGACAACCTGTCTTGCATGCCATAAATTTCTCTTTTAATGCAGTAAATGGTAGTAGCGAAAATCAATATGGAAGTGTGGACAAATTGTCGAGTAGAAGTGGATTTTCTAAGGCAAGAACTCATTAACAGACAAGGCCATACTGATATAGAATCCAATTTAGTAGCTCTGATTAATTGGTTCGGCCGGCAAAGCACTCCTTTGTTCAGATTCTCCTGAGTAGGTGGCCAGTGGGTTCCGGCGGTATGAAACGTTAATTGATGCCATAGCCTTTTATTCACTAATATAGGTCGATGAGCAGTGTCGACCAGACAGTGCTATCCGTAACAAATGAATGAGGTGCGATTGAATGACCCAATGTGGATAAAATGTCAAACGTATATCGTGAGGCTCAGAATCTATCATTTTTTTTTCTTTTCTTTTAATGAAATTTTTGGGATATGGGAATTATCGGAAATCGGTAACTAAATTAAAGACTCGAGTAGACACCACGTAAGAAATCATGAATGGATAAAAAAAATGGATCATTGATGCGTGGAGGACCTCTTTTAAGCCACAAAATGACTACTTAGAAATCTTTTCCGATAGAGTTTCTAAAATCTGTGAAAAATGGCGTATTTTGAGTTTTCATTTTCAATAGTTTCTGAATGTTTTCAAATTTAAATCTTACAAAAAGTATTTCTTTTGAATATAGAAAAATATAAAATATTTCATTATATAGATGATGTATCCTTTATTTATATATGCCATTAAAATGTCTTTATCTCATAGATCGACATTAGCTTTCTTTCAAAAGGCATCATTAGTTGTAATATGGTTCGAATTCAGAATTCAGCCAACTAAAGCTAATATTTATACAAAACAGCTAATTTCATATAAATATACATTTTTTCTTCATTTTACTATTCATTCTTCCGTTTTCTCTTTTAAATTATAAAAATATCAATACTCAAGGAAAAGATTAACGAATAGCAACCTATATTGTAAATTGACATTAAAATATTTTCGAAGAAAATATATATGCTTTACTTCGTTACTTTCATCTTTATCACCATAAAGCTTTACAATAATATATAAAACCAATAATTCTATATAAATGTATAAGAACATCATTATTATAAACAAGCATTAAAAACTACAGAACTCTATATCATACAGACATTAAAATGTGTTTAGTATATGCCTTACTCCTTACTTTCATCTATATCGGCATAAGAATTTATACAAATAATACAAATACAAATGAATTTATTTTCATACGTATGTGTACATTTTGTATATACATGTATGCACGATGGATTACATGCCAAAACAAAAAGTTAATGCACATGCAACCAAAATAGTGCCTTTCCTTTTCCGTTGAGAACACGCAAAACCACCCACCTCTTCCTGAAACAAAGTAATTCCACAGAGAGTGCTTACACATTTTTAGAACGATTTCAATAGAGGATTAAAAAATGAAAATATTTTGTGGGAAAATGGATCTGGCAACATGTTATTATTTCAAATTAAGATTATCGTCTGCTACTTTCAAATTCATTTTTCATTCAAAATGGCGCCTGTAAACAAGCTGTGGATCGAAGAATACGTTTTTGCGCTTTCCGAAGAGAAATATTCTTATTCCACTATTAAAAACGTTGTGAAACTCATGGTATAAGGATTTCTAAGTGCAAAATACGCAACATTAATAAGC
>QLNU02015360.1:155154207-155180487 GCA_006491805.2 Dysdera silvatica | reverse complement strand
TGAGTATGAAGAAACATAAATAAAATGTGAAATAACGTTGCAGAGAAGATGGAGATGTCATGAGAGTCAACGAGTTATTAGGCAACATAACAAAAATTATTTTTAGTTTAATTAAAAGAAGTTCTCGTCTTTTCAATAACATAACTTCAATACTGAAAGTGGTAAAAGTTTAATATTCTATATCGAAAAAACTGATTATTGTACACATCTCAAAAAAATCAACAGCAAAACAAAAGTATCTCTCCAGATAATGCGGCAAAGTAAAACTGATCCGTTACCTCTAAATTTATAAAAAAATTTAAATTTTGTAATAAACTCAGGCAGCTGTAGTCATCACCGTAGTTAGATGATCTTGCGTCCCTGGCAGAATCGTCCAGATTATGCCCCCCCTCCCCCCACCACCAACTATGGATATATTCTCCCCAGTGAATTATTTCAGCTGGTTTTACGCTCTTCCTTGCCTGCGCCTTCCACGCCGCCCCAAAGCTACGGCCCTGGTTGTAGTAAGGTTTAAAGATAGCCACATGAGCTGGTTTCATCGTGAGCAAATTGCAAGTTCGGTTGTTACATCTCAGTGCGTCTGAAAACACTTTCGAAATTTCCTCGTAAGGGTATGCGTATATAAAAAGGATTATGTGAGATTCGTTAAAATTTCCAACTTACCGTTAAAATATAGTAAACAAACCATTAACACTTGGAAAGAGAGGGGACTTTTTCGTATCTCAACGACTGTTGCGATATGGTTAAGTTACAGTGATGAAGATAGTCAAGGCGGTGCACAAGTTGGGGGTTAAACCTTTCCCATTTGAAAAATATTATTACAAGTTCCTAATGAGAGGGAAAAAATTCTATCAAGGCCCATATTTTCAGCAAAAACCCCTCAATTCCCCCTTTTTTAAATCCTATATACGAGCCTGCAAATAATGACGGTATTCGATAAAGGAGTATCAACAACTCTTTGTGTTAAGATCATTCAACGAATAATGGCGCAAACGAGCTTCGATGATCGAAGCTCACATCGTGGTTGACTCCAAGGTAATTGAAAATAAAACAGTAGCAAGCGAAGATATATCGCAATTATATAACGGAAGATTAAAAATACCTGACATATCGTTATTTCAACTTTAACACGCGAATGTGAGACTACGTACAGTATATAGTGTAAATAACATGAAGCTATGGTTCCCGCCTGCCAAGTAGGCTATTACGAGCAGAAAGAGGTGGTGTAAGATTCAGGGGTGCGTTTATGTGGAATTAGCCCCCTTCATTCTGAGACTTTTTTTTTTATAACTTTGTTTTAGGCAAACCAACATAAAGTAAAATACATTATGAAATTAACATAAAACAAAGGGTGATGTAATCACAATGAATATGTACTAAACAAATAGCTGCTGAAATTAAGGTCTGCCTGGGCAGCAAAGAGTAAAGATGGACATCCGACAAGCTCTCACTGCCTAGTACATATCTCCACAAACACCGCAAGGTAGGGCTATTGAAGTTAAAAAAAAAAAGCGTTTGATTACCAGGCAAAGCTATTTTTACGTTCTAGTTGATTACCTACCTCCTTCATGGTTCAAAACACACTACCAGCGATAGTATTAAGATTTTTGAACACACTAAAGTGATTTGGTACCCAATAAAGCTAGATTGTGTGTGTAAGTATATCGGGATTTGACAGCCATTCTAAGCCCTGTCCAATTTAGATGACTTATTATGCTTCGGAGTATAAACTTATAGAGTTCTTGAAACTGCTCCACAGATAACTTAAAAAATATTGCCATTCTTATTGTGATAACAGAAAAGTATGATGTGATATAATTTATTGTTGTTTTGGGTTGATTATACTTCTAGTAAACCAATTTTTGTTACTTTTTCTAGGTGTTTCGAGGCCAATTTAAACGGACCGTATCATAGAGACCCGACGGAAAACGGTTATTTCCTTGGTATTATCTGGGAACGCTGGAGGGGCGATTACTCGTTGAAATCTTCTGCAATGAAATTACGACCTCTTTCTTTCGACGAAGTTCAGGATCCGTGAACTCGCAAGAAATCAATTTTTTTTCCGACAGACAGCCCAAGGTCTATTGAGCTGTCGGTAACACAAAAACTTCACCCGTGCTATTTTCTTTGAGTAAAAGAAAAGTAGAAAAGAAAATGTTTTCCGTTTTAGAACTATCTATATGCAATGGACAGTAATCCACCACCAAAGAGCTAAACACTGCCCCTTCAAGACGAAATGAGCACATTTAACTGCCATTGTAGTATTTTAACACCGCATGCCTCGAAAGTGATGGTCATTTCGATGGTAAACGTTTTCCCTTCGTTATTGTTCATTGTATTGTACCATCGTCTAAATGTAGATGCAAATCGAAGGGTGCAATATATTCATAATATTTGTAGCATTAGGATTGAAGATTGAGCTTCAGATATTTTCATTCCCACATTATGCAGCCTTCTCGTAAATTAATTTTCTCGTTGCGAGATTCAGTCCCATATTTCCCATTACAGAATATGCGGTCATCCCTTCCTACTCTCGCTTCTGCGCACTCATCCAATAAAGGAAATAATGACTTTTAGAAGATTCACCATTAGATGATCGCAAATCCGCAAATTCTTCTGTATAGAAAGCTTCGCCTGAATTTATGCTGGACATAAACGTATGGTAGATTGAAGCAACAATCTATATTTTGTTGCGTAATACTTTAGGTTTTAAAAGTGTATCGCCAAATATTAGCCAAAATTCTACATAACAGAAAATTCTCTCTTTACCTGTAGAATATGTATAATAATAATATTTCCCTCTCTATCCTTTTATTGTTCGTTTGTTTGTTAGAATTTAATTTACGTACATTAAAGTAATTAACTACATATGTTGAATAAGTTTTCCTTTAAATATAGTTCGGCATTTGATGTAATATAAAGTATAAAGTATTAAAATTAAAATATAAAGTATAAATATATTTGATGTAAAAATATAAAGATTATGTATCTGTATAAAAGAGGCTATAAAATAAAATGTCGTCATTTCATTAATTTTTTAAAATATTCTTTCTTATTTAGTTTTTAGTTTCAAGTAACGCACCGTATCTTACTTCTTTCAAGAGAACTGCGTTTCTCTTTGCTTGCAATCGATGATGAGTGAAATAATAGCAGACTCATAAATAAAGAGAAAATGGGCTTTAAAACGCCAGCATAATAGTCGAAATTGCCAGAGGTTTTATGCGTTAAATCTGAGTGTTTAAAAATATATTGTCTAACCCACAGAGGTTCGCAAAAATTTTTTACCCCGGCGGCCTCTTTACATCTACACGTGCCTCCACTCTCACTCGACTCTCACTTCGTATACAAATAAAAATATTGTGTTTTGCTTCAAGTACATATCTTTATGTATATACATGTATGCAGGGACGACAAGAGGGGGGCAGCAGGGGCACGGGAGCCTGGATGGAGTATAGGGCCTCGCCTCCTCCTCCCCCAAAAAAGAAAAAAAAAATCTCTGTCACTGCCCAGGGAAGGAGTCTTGTGGGGCCCCTCGAAGTGCGTCTGGGAGTCCGCGTTAGCTCTCGGAGCTCTTGAGTGTATGCATATTTTAACATTTTATTTATAATAAAATGAAGAGTATATCGCGTTTAAATTAAAATATTCTTATTTAAACAAACTAAACGTTTAATTCAAAGCGGAATGATATTTTTGTTCTTAAATATATCAGCCATCATTAACTCGAGTTCAAAATAATAGTTTCATGTACGAAAAACGTATCGCTCCCCTTGGGCAATGGTTGCACCCCACTAGGGATGTCGTCCAACAGTTTGAGAACCTCTGGCCTAATCATTTGAAGACAATTGCGATTTTAACTTCGTCTGCTCATCTTCATCCGTTTTCTGACAAATAACAGAAAAAAAAAGAAAAAGCACTTCAGTTCTTCAAGCAAAACCCAATTTCATAAAGAAACTCCCATTTATATTTGAATTTTAGCTTATATGTGATATAAGTGTTCTTTGCAAATTAATGCAGAAAATCTTTCAAATGGGTTTAATCTCTCAGTATGAGAAAGTCGTAATCATGCCTTCGAAACGCGATATATATTGCTCCCTAATTTTATTGAAAAATCTCGGCGAGAAAGAAATAGTTGCTCCGTCAAATTATGTCTTTAATTAATTTCCTCATTTAGTTTCTCATTAATATAATTCCCCGACGCCACTGCGTATAGAAAAAGAATGAGACCCCCATTCGTGCTGGGCAAAGCAGGGTGAAAAACAAAAATGAAGCGATACATTTATTGGATCGTGAAGCAATTTTAATTACAGACGGTAACTTTCGGACAGTTTCACGTGATACATTATTTCTGGAAACTTTTAACGCTGCGATTTATTTTGACAGTGGCAACTGACTGGGACAGATTTTCTAATTGGAACGCAGTACTTAATCATCCGGACCGATTCAGAACTTACGAAAGTTCAATAACAGATGTAAAAATCGTATGGAATTATCGGAAGAACTGTTCAGCTTGGCCATGTTTTCGAATAGGATGACGCTCCTATCCATTGAAACTTGCAAATCACGTTCCAGCTTGCATGTTAAACCAGAGAATATTGCATGCCGACTTGCGCTTTCTGCTCAATCGGAAATATTAGTCCTGAAACGGTTCCAAAGAAGGTTGTAGCACGTTGCTCGATGAATATTTACCTCGATTGGCAAAGTACATTTGTCGCTAGGTATTTTTTCTTGGTAGTACTTTCATTTTTGCCCTTTTTCTTGGCATCGGAAAGAGCGTGACTACTTCTGAAAGGAACTGAGAGGTGGAACAGGGTTGGGAATACATATGTGTGGTTCGATCTAAATATATTCACGGAATTCCCCTACCTCGTAAAAACTAAAGCATAGATTACACAAACCCATAAATGAAAAGAAAAAATTGAGTATGTTTTCGACGCACTTCCTATCTTGAGTTTTCCTCATTATCTGAATATTATCGTAGGAGCGGTAGTATTTTTTTTTAATTAATATTTTAATTCAGCAGATGTTATATTTATAGGATAATATCTGCTGAATTAAAGTATATTTTGCAGTAATCTTTTTCAGAGAAATAGACCATACAATATACGCTATGAGCGAAAAAGAGTTTCTTTGAAACATCTTCAGTAAGTTGATTTGATTGCTGAAGTCATAATCAGACATTAGTTTTGCTTTGTAATGATTAATAAATTACTAATATACAAAATTATATCCTTATAAGTTCTTAACCCTATCGTTCTGGGGTGCAAAACTGACTTCGAAATAGATCGGACTTATTAAGCGGATATTAATTATATGAAGCCTACCTTTTACAGCATCTGGACATTTACATGTATTTAAGGAAATTGCAATATCCGTGAAAAATATTTGACAAGTTCATAACTGGAATAAACGAAATTAAATTACATTATAAGTAACAGCATGGCAAGCGTAATATAACATCATTTCTATAAATAATAATAAGAAATATCACGCGAAATTGACTCTATTTACTCTTGTTTACAGCCTTAATAAATACAGTACAATTATAATGCAGTTTATATTTTGGGGGTATTGGAAAAACTTCAGTTCCTTAAATTTAATTTAAAAATTAGAAATTATTTATACTAAGCTATATATGCACAATTAATATAATATAGTAATTGTATAAGAGCTATGTATAATGTGCAACAATGATAAGATACATACTATACTATATTTTAGTACAATTTATATATGAAACTATAATAAATTATATATATAAAGCTTAGCATATTTTAATATATATAATTATATAATATATCAAGTTATAGTATACAATTTAAGTTGGGTTTATTTTGTTTGTTTGGTTTACAATGCAAGAGCAGTAAAGGTCCTTATGCTCCAAGACCTACATTTTTGGAGGAATCCGAACCTCTTAAAGCCTAGGCAAACAACTCCCGGACTGCAGTGAGCAGATAGTCGGTAATCGTTCTATTTTTGTCCCCGTTGGGTGTCGAATACGTGTTAATGGTACCTGTGCGAACATGCTACCACAACATCACCGTAATGCCCTTGGTTTCATTGTGTCATTGTGACGGCTTTACGATTGGAAGGCTCTCGCTATAACTTCCGTTCGTTTCTAAACGAAAGTCATAAATAAATAAAAAAAACAATTATTCAAGCACGAAAGTACAATTACAATAAAAGCCTTATATTGGGAGACGTATAAATTAGAAAATATAAATCACCAAAGGATATTTTATATAATTATTAATTTGTATTTAAAAAAAAAATATTTATCAGATACCTCTTACAGTGACAAACAATATTCCAAATCAATGTTGAAGTTCCTTAGCAGTGATGCACTCTCCTAATTTTTTTTTTTTTTTGCCACAATTTATAACGTATCTACCATTATTTTTAAAAACGCGACTAACTAGTTATTACCGGTTTTAATTTGGGGATTGCGCTTTGGTTAAAGTCACGTAGTACAGTCATGAATTTTAACAGTCGTAAATTTTTTTTCCGTATTGTTATATATTCTCACTCCTTAGCATGGGCGCCCATACAAATATTTCTAGGGTGGCTGAGAAAAATTAACGAGTACTTCAAGGGGGGGGGGGGGCCTGAGAAAAATTACTACCTCCTTCTCATAGCTGTCAAGAATTTTAGTGAATGTACAAGATAGCAAAACGCTACAAAAATAATTGATACTGCTTGACAATTAGTAATGAGCTAAAAAGTACCTTATTTTAAAATGTGACTGTAAAACTTTTGAAAGTAAATGCATAGCAGGTTCGGGCAAATAAAATTTTTAAACGGCTAGGTGGGGGGCTCGAGCCCCCTTCTGCCCTTATATGGACGCCCATGGTCCTTAGTGTATATTTTATATCAATAATAGTATTAATGACTCTATTCATAAAAATTTAAAAAAAATAAAATTAATAACTCTATTATTGTGAGGGGAGTCTGGGTCCTCCAGTAATAGAGGTTGTCTTTAAAAACAGAATACACACACATATATAATAGACAACGATTATCTGAACTTCGCTTAACCGAAATCCGTATTAACCGTTTCCCTGCTTTTTTAGTTTTATTTATTTATTCTATATTTTTTTCAATATTATCAGCAAAAATGCTCGTATTCATTTTTTAGTCTACTTCAGCCTTACTGCAGAAACCAACACAAATAATAGGTATCGAACTATATTTTCCAAACAGTTAATATCTCAACATGTACTTCCTGACGTTATTAGTATATTAGCTTAGTAATATGTAATTAAACATGTTTTTGGATAAATGATATAGTTTCTTTGAACCGTTACACAGAAACTTGAATTTTCGGATTACACGAAATTTCACTTGCCTGCTTCTATTAGTGTACGCAAAAAGTTTACAAGGGAGTGTGTGTTACAGAGCTACAACTTCATATAGTCATATGTACATATGAAAATTTGCGTCGTAATGGGGCTATGAGCCCATCACTCCCCCCTGCGTATGCCAATACCTACTTGTCTAAATTACACTTTAAAAAAATCATTGTAAAATATTGAGAGGAGGCTTAAATCTTTCTTAAAGTTTATAAGGGGGGATAGGGTCCCACGAGCTCGTATAACTTTACCCCTATGAGCAGGAAAGTAAATGTGATAGAGGATGGAAGGATGGAAAGATGGAAAGGAGCAAAAATTTTTTTCCCTAAATAACAGACTTCACTTTTATAAAATAGGGAAAAAACGTCATCATTTTTTGGTTCAGTTACATGCATATATCTATAGGCTCAGTTGTGGAGAATAGATTATATTTTCAACAGTTGACTGTAAAATATTTTCTTAATAGATAAAAATGAGTTTTCCTTATCATTCAATACATGAAAAATTTAACAAATCGACACAATGAGTGTGATAAATTTTATCGTAATTAGAAAAATTTCGCCACTACTCGTAATACAAAAATGAAATAAAACAAAAACGGTAGAATAAAATTAAAATAAAATAATGACAAGAAAATAAAATGATTGTAAAAAATGGCTAAGAAATGCGAGAATTTAAAAGGGCAAAAAACGAAACATAAAAGGGAAAAAGTAAAGTAAAAAATAGAAAATAAGAAGGAGAAAAAACAGTAATATTTGTTTGCTTGCGTTTTATGGCTCAAAGACAGTTGAGATCACGTTACACTAAGACCTGGTAATTTCCTAGGGAGAAAAGTGTAAAATTTTTATAGCACAGAAAATTGGACCTTTCTTCATCGCATTGGCAAGGCGTTCACCAAATGTGCCGTTAATTTGGATTCTACTTTCAACGGTGCTACAAAAAAAATCTTACTGACTAGCTGCTTACTTAGTTTGGAAGTTAGTTCCCTAGGCTTTAAGAGGTTCGGTTTCTCCTCGCCGAAAATGTAGGTTAACTACCCTGAGGTGGCATAATAATAATGCATTTGCTTATCATGCCATTAACACGAGTTCAGCTTCCAATGGTACCCTAGAGCACGTGCTGTTTTTCAGCCCACTGTAGTCCGATGTTTAGTTCTCTTAGTAAAAGAGGTTCGGATTCCCCAGAAAAAGGTAGGTCTCTGCATTGCATGATCTTTGCTGTTCTTATGTCGTAGGAATACAAGCAAAAACTTTTCGCAACATTTCAAGAACTACTGTGCATTTTCTCAAATGACGTACTGAGAAGGTGTAATAATCTCATATTTACTTATGCCTTCAAAAGGGCAGAAATTCCCATATTCTGTGATTTTCCAACCTAGTACCGCACTCAGGTTTCCTTTTTATGCCAGTCCTATTTGGGACTTACCCAGCGGTGGCTCGTGGCAAAAATTTAGTGAAGCAGGAGGTTAGCCAATTCACCAAAATACATCAACCTACGTATTTACTCAGACAGCGAAACCAGTTTCTTGGCGGTATAGACAGCAATGCAACTTATTTTGGTGAATTAGCCTAGTTCTGCCTCACTAAAATAGCACCGTGAGCCACCACTGGTCTTCCACCCAACCATATTTTTCTGTCTGATTCCATTTTTTTTGTATTTGAACCAGTGACAAATTTTTATTACGATATATATCTCACACGAAATCTCTAATTCATGTATTGTAATACTAAAAGAATTTCGAAACATCTATATTTTTCCTAAAACTTTTGACTACAGGAAAATATTTTTCTACTTGCTTGTTTGTGCTACAATTATGGGAGTACGAGAGAGAGAGTGAGTGTTAAGGGATATAAAGCTCATTAAGTTTAAATATACATATGTGTGTGCCAGCCCCAATTTATTATATACATATATGTGTACATACAGTTGCAACCCTGTATATGTATATATATATAACCCCTCCTCTTTATAAACTTTCTATGTACGTCAGTGGCTACAAACGAGTTAGTTTCACTTCCCGGACTTCATGAACCCAATCAGCGATTTATTTTTAGGAGGGACATACAGTTTTCCGAGCAATTCAACTCTCTGCCATTTAGGGAATCAAACCTGGAACCATAAAGTAGGATAAAATGGCTTTGGCTTCACGTGTTATTAGGAGTTAAATCTGACATTTCCGCAAGGTAAAGAAACGCATTGACTCTAAGACACCGCGGAACCACATTTCCTTATTTTCAAAATATATTTGTAATTGTTCATCTTTGTATATATTATATAGAACGTCAAAACTCAAAGGGAAAGCTAAAATTGCAAAAGTAATGATAAGTTTTTTCTTCGGCTACCTGCTGCTTAATTTTGGACTTTAATCGCTAATAAAATACTTCTGTAGAAATTATCGTTGCTAACTTTGGAATTAGGATTTGAATTGAGCAATTGCGCATCAGGTACTGCGTCAAGGACATTAAGATGGTTTGTGGAGGAATGGAGCTAACTATAAGAAGATTATGTTATTGCGTGTCATGGAATACTGACATCGGATTTGAATTTGTAGATTTATTTATTACAGTTAAAGGAAGCGAAGTAGGCTATATTCACGTTTTGGCATGTGAAAAACAAATTAATCTTCATTTAGCAGCAGGTGGTGGTGGGAAGGGCAGCTTTGGTCTGCTTTTCATAGTATTTTCATATACCTAAAAAGCAGTACATGTAAGTTCAGTAACAATGTAGTAGATTTTTGATATCGCAATAGCTGATTACACTAAAAATATATTATTATTAAAAAATATATTATTATTCAAAAAATATAGTATTATTATTCAAAAAATATATTTATTACATATAATTTATTCCATTTTTTAGTATCCTTTATTCAACCTTAATGACTATATATTTTTCATTATACAGACCAGTGGTTCTCAAAGTGGATTCCGCTGAGCCCTAGAGTAATACGACGACTCTAGGAGAGTGTCCATACCACGACCACTTGGTTAGAGTTCACTAACAATAACCAATATCCAGCAACAACAGAAAAGTATTGCTTACCTTTTATACTAATGTATTCATTGCTTATTTTTATGTCCAGGTAATGATAAGTAAAAGCCCTCTGGGTTTTCCTTAATTAATAATTATGGAGGAGTTCTGTGACTAAACATGTGTTAAGAAAAGGGTTCCTCGGGATAAAAATTTGAGAGCCACTGACATAGACGAAAACGCTACTGACCTCTCTCTCTCATAGGTGTTTTACCTATAACTACGCAAAGACTTACACACAAAATTATTATTGTTAATTATAAAAATATACACTATTTACAATAAACAGTTATGGTGATTTTCGTTACTATATATAAAAATATAACAAATACAACAAATTAACAAATAAGCTGTATTAGGTTTTGGTATTTAGAAAAAATTAAAAATTGTGCGGGAATGTATATTTATTTATGTGTGTAAACACTTTACGTGTATAGGTTTCTTATCTGAACTTTTTCAGTACCAGTGATATATATATATCAATTAAAATAAATTATTCCCCTGAAAGGACCAATTCTTTTATAGCATTATTGTTGTTTGGAAATATGAGGCATGTTATAAATATATTTAAATTCTTATTTTAAGCATGCTTGCGGAACAAAGTAGTTGAATCACTGATTGTAAAAAATAATAAATAGTTGAAAAGTTCTATATATACAGTCGAACCTCGTTAAGACGAACACCAAGGGGAACAGAAAATATGTTCGTATTAAAAGTAATTCGCATTATCCGGAAAGTATCGGGGGATCCCATTGCTAAGTTACTTATTACATCTATGATTATTAATTTATTGTTGTATTTCATTATATTTTATCAGTAGCACTATTTTATTATAACATACACAATTTGTAAGAAAAACAAAAGTATATACAGTGGCGGAAAAAAGTATTTGAACAATGCTTTATTTCACAATAACTTTATTATGAGTAAATGAAATTTAACGAAATTTCGACAAAACACATATTTCATATTAACTAATACAATAAATAACAAATAGTGGCCACATATTTAATGGCCACATAGAAATACCAAAATACACAATTTTTTACGGGGAGAAAAGTATTTGAGCATAATTTTATAACTCAAAATTATACCAAAAATTATCATAACACAATTTAATACTTTGTAAAAATATCATTATTATTATTTGTAACAGCTTATAGCCTTCTTGGCATTGATTCTATTAACTTTTTTGTTAGATCTGATGAGAGATTTTCCCATGTTTCCAAAAGAATGTTTTTGGATTCATTTTTATTTGAAAACTTGTGTTTTCTTAGTTCTTGGTCCAAAACATACCACAAATATTTAATTGGATTAAGGTCCGGAGATTGAGGAGGTGTATTTAGTCTACGGGGAACTTTATATAACAAATATTCTTTTGTAACTCTGGTCGTGTGTTTCGGGTCGTTGTCTTGTTGGAACAAGAAGTTATCCTTTATGCCCAACTTTGATGCACTTGGAGATAAGTTATCTCACAATATATCCACATAGTTTTGGACATTCAAAATTCCATCACTTACAATTAAATTGCCAGTTCCGCTCCAGGCCATACAACCCCAAACCATAATGATACCACCGCCGTGTTTCACAGTTGGGACAACGTTTTGAGGACATAAAGCCTTCTTGTTTTGCCTCCAAACAGTCTTGTTGCCATCAAATCCAAATAAACAAAATTTGCTTTCATCACTGAATAATAAAGTTTTCCAAAAGTCTAAAGGTTTATCTACAAGTTCTTTTGCAAATTGAAGCCTCTTCTTTCTATTGTTTTCACTAACATAAGCCCTTTTCCTTGCGCTTCTGCCTTTATAACCCGATTTATGCAAGCAATTTCGTACGGTTCGAGATATAACATGAGTATCTGAGCATGACGCAATATCACCTGATATTTCACACTACTTATAAAAGGATTTTTTAAACTAACCTTCCAATTTTCCTGCAAACTCTTGGTTCAATAGCTTTGAGTCGACCCATTCTCTTCTGATTTTCGATTTCACCAGTTGATGTGAATTTTTGCATGACATAATAAACGGTGACATATTTAATTTTAAAGTACTCGCTATTTTACGGAAAGTGCAACTATTTTTCCTTAAATTAACAATTTTATCACGCGTAACTAGAGATAACACGCTTTTCTTCCCATACATTTTTTAAACGTCCAGTTTGCAACTAAAAGTGAAGTACTCACTGTAAATGAATAATTAAACTAAACGCAAATTCCATTTTTTCTTCTTCTCCTCTGTCAGAATTCCTCGTAACAGCGTTTGTCATTTGTTGTTCAAATACATTTTTCCCATTGAAAATTTGCATATTTTGAATTTAAGATTGCTAAGTGCATGACCACACTGATTGACATATTGTATTAGCAAATGTGAAATATGTGTTTTGTTAAAATCTCGTTAAATTTCAGTCACTAACAATAAAATTATTGTGAAATAAATCATTGTTCAAATACTTTTTTCCACCACTGTACGTACCTTTAACGTGGATATTATGTGTAGTAGATAGATTCCAAAAATCTTTCTTTTACTATATACACATATTATTATGATTTAGTAAACATTTATTTGTTCGGATTACATACTGTACTAAGAAACAAATTTAAATTATAGTAGTACACTCAAAAAATTCCGTAATTGCAGATTGTGCCCGCTTTCTGTCGGCATAATGTCCTCAAAAATCATCGATAATAAGTTTTCTTCGATAATAGGTTTTCAAGCTGCGTCGTAGCCGAGGTGTGGTGTTCTAGAGAAGGAACTCTATGGAGAGAAGGAACTCTAAGGAAGTTCTATGGCTTTTAATCCTGAAAGAGGCAGTGTGAGCTACAGTTATCCAGAAGAAGATATATCCTTTTCCCTTGCTGTTAAAACTTCCGGTCTATCTATTTTACCCATTTAGTTAAGAATTCGGAAGTTATCCACACTTTTTTCCGTGAAGTCACTGATAATGTTTTTAGAGATTTTTGAATTCACTGGTAATGTGTTTAAAGATTTGAAGTATTTTGTTTTTGCTGACTTGCAATATATAGTAATGGCAGCTTGTCCGTTCCTTCTACACTCATGAGCAGTTAAATTAGAGATACCTGTCTAGTAACATGTAGCACCCCTTTTGCCCTGATGACGGCGGTGATGCGGCATGGCACGGACTCCAGAAGGCACAACAAGCGTTCAGGAGCTATATTCATCCATGACCGCTACACAGTCTTCCACAATGCACGGCTATCATTTGTAGGAAGATTCACGACGAGCACATCCCTCGCGACAGCATCTCAGATATGTTTGATACGTTTGAGGTCGGGAGAACTCGGTAGCTAGGCAAGTATCCTCACGTCCGTGTGGTGTTCATCTAACCACTCATTCATATTTCGGGAGCAGTGGGCCGCATTGTCTTTTCTTTTTGTAGGTACAGGTTTCTTTCAGGGCGATGTAGGCACATAAATGGGTGAACATTATCTTCCGACAGGTCCCTGTATCGTTCACTGGTGAGGGACGATGGCATGTGTACCAGGGGACCCATTTCATCCCACGTAAATAGTCCTTAGGATACCACCACCACCGCCACCGGCCTGAAATGTACCCTGCTGACATGAGGGATTCATCGCTTTATGTGTTTGGCGACGCACTCGTGCCCTGCCATCGGCATTCACCAGCGTGTATCCCAGTTTGTCAGTCTGGGCGACCCTTTTTCATGCGTCAAGGGTCCAATGGCGGTGTTCCCGCGACCACGTTAATCGTTGTGCCTTGTGAAGCGCGGTGAGCAGAGGTAGTGTGTGGGGTGGCGGCTTCTGTATCTTATGATTTATCTGCATAAAAAAGTCGCCATTCTTGCACGTTTAGTCTGGTAACTACCGTCAGTTGAAATTATCAATGACTTATAAAACGCGTTTTGTTTATGTTAATCGGGGGAAACTCACCAAGGGCTGTTGATTATCAGTTCGTAGTAAATGGTAGTTTGTGTTGAAGGAAAAAATAACATGAGAATTCTTGAAAAATTTGAAGAAACTTCAGAAAACGGTTCATGTCAAAAGTAATTCGTGTCAAGCGTATTCGTTTTAACGAGGTTCGGCTGTATTAGGGCAATAGAATTAATAACACTAAAGTAAAAAGACACGAGTTGCAGTTTGCTTTATTCTTACAATTAGTTAACATTAGCTAACGGATTGGTAGGATATCTAACAAATAAATCTAGATTTTTTCCTTCACAATTGGCCAATAAATCATTTGTCCGATTTAGTTTGTCTTAGGCTTAAAGAAGCTTTTATTGTTTTCTATCGAGAGAGTGCTTATGGCAGCTTTAACGAAGGGAAAGATTTAAGGAAGCTTTTAGGAAGAGAAACGATATAAATTCTGGGATTACGTCACACGACTGTAATAAATAATTGGTCTATCGAAATCACGCAATTGCTTCATGTTTACTAGATCTACCTTTTATCAGTAAACAGCCATTGTCATAAAACTAAGTTTAGAAAGTCCACCTATATTTCCATTTCTTATACATTGACGTAAATCAATCAATTATTTACATGCACTTTCTGAGTATCTCGGTTTTCATTATTTATCAATCTCCTTGTAGTTGTTCAATTCTGTCAACAGAATTAGCAAGTAATGGCATTAGAAGTGGAAATGAAATAAGTGGTATCGTCAACAACATGGAAACTAAAAAGAAATTCCTGAGATGAAAAAACAAAAATAAAACTGGAAGTAAATGTCAACCACGAAAACTGTAGTTCAGTTAGCTAAAATCGTTTACTTACTTACAAGTTGCAAACACTTGCAAACACACAAGTTACACATAAGTTTGCTTGCAAGTTGCGAACACTTACTTACAGACTTTAAAACAATTGTAATGTTTGGTAGAATATGAATTCGAAATTGTATGAGAAGTTAATGCTATTATTTAATCGTTTATCTTTATTAAGATAAAACGCAAGTTTAGGTTATTATAATTAAAGCTGGTTTGATGCTTTAATTTCTAATAATCTGATAATATGAAAAAACAAAAGCATTCAGTTTTTCAGATAAGAATAATTTAAAATAAGTAGCAGTTATCTTATTGTTTCACGTAGACTTTCACAGCGCATTATAACAATCAACAACAAATTTTTAGGTAGTCAGCTGTGTAGCAAAACGGTTATTTATTGCTAAAATTTTACTAATATTTAGGATTTCATTTTATTCTGTTTTGGCTTTTATATTCGTCTCTAAAATTTCATAATAATTTATTTCAACGTATTTATACTGTTTCCGCAACTTATGTATATTCTACAATTTTCTCAAAAGTTTTTCATGTAATTTAACCTCTTCTGATGATGATTCGCACAGCTCGAATCGAAACGTAAAGTTTTAGCAATAAATAATCGTTTTGCTATACAGCTGACTACCTGAAAATTTGTTGTTGATTAGTTATCTTATTATTTGATGATGAAGCTCAAGCTCTCGAAAACAATAAACTAAATATCTATAATTGCAATATTTGTTTCCTTTATACAAATTATTCGACATTTTATATTTGCTTTGAAAATATGGAAGGTCTTCAGTTTTCTATTTTTTAATTTTCCTTTTAAGTTTTCATTTATTTTTCAAATCCTTTCATCTTATAAAAATCACAGTAAAAGAAATATTTAATATGCTCATCAAGGAAAAATTACATCGATGTATTCAATATAGTGATTTGAAATATGTCCCTACTTCAGTATTAAATATGTTAATATTATTTTCCTTTAACGGTATTGTAAAAGTCATATTCAATAATCAAATTCATTTTTAACCAAAGTTCGTTTATTAGCAAACCTTTAATTTGCAAACTATATTGAAAACTATAACAAACTGTATCCAAAACTAATGTTAGGTTGAGATTTATACTAAATTAATATTTTCAAGAAACATAATTAATAGGGAAATTTAACCTATTTTTGAAAAAAAGGGGATATATAATACACAACTAAGCTCTCTTTCTCGCTCTCCTAAACACGTATATAAATTATAAGTGATAATCACAATATTGTATTGTTTTTTTTAATTTTCCTTTTAATTCTTAAAAGCTAGATTCGCAAAGAAAAATTTAAATGATTAAGACAGAAGAGACAAATGCAGTATTTCATCCTCCCATAAGATTCTTCAATGATCAACAATAGCTTATGTTTTCTGAAGTATTTTTTTCATTTCGTTTAGAATTGTTCTATTAATTTGAAGTCAGATATCTCTTATAGGAACTCACGATTTGAGGAAGGAAACTTATAGGATAAATTATATTATTTTTGGACTTAAATACTTTTTATTTTTATTCCTTTAGAGTTAAGTCTTTTTTAGAGATATTGGAGGAAACTGATGGAGCTTCCTTTCTTGGCGTCTTAGTGATGAAGCACAAAAAGAAACAAGAAATTCTGACTATTAACAATGGTTTTTCTTGGACCTTAAACAAAGTGTAATTTAAGACTTCTTTTGGTCTTTGCAAGTTCATGGCAATTAATTTATGTGATTATTTTTATTTCCTTAATTAAATAAAAATAATCATATTTAGCTGAATATTTCTTTTGTAATGATATTTATAATTTTATTGAATATTCTTTGACATTCCATCTATGAATTATCGATCAATTATTACCATTCGTTTTATTGAAACATAATGTAAAAATTGTATGCTACAATTTTTATAATACAGTAGCTTTACTTAAAAATGGAATTATCAGCACGTACTGAAATATCAAGTAGACATAAATGTCAGTTTTATTTTGTACTGAAATAAAAAAACATATTGCACCACCGCTTCAGAAGTGACACAAGTCAAAATCTGTCAGTTTGCGTTTTGAGTAAATTTTAAATTACATAAAAATTGACTGAATTATTGTGAAACAACGTGGTTTCTCATGTTTCTCGCGAACACTAGTAGAAGGTTAGATGTGTTATTTCTTCTGAAGATAAATATGACGTTACTTTTCTTAATGACGTCTTTAACTGGAATTTAAAAATTTTTGAGTTGTGTCACTTCTAAAGTGGGGGTGCGATATGTTATACTGTTGACAAATTGGGCTATAATCAGCTTTTAAGCTTTAAATACCATTCAAGATTAATTTATTGTTAAACCTTTTCTCTCTCTCTGTAATTTTTATATAAACTCTACTCTTTAATTATTGATAACACTGCTATTTCCTCTACTTCAAAAACTGTGTTTTGTCCCACTCTCTACACTTACCTTAATTATCTACATTTCAAATATGCCAATTCAATAAATTATAGTTGAACTTCTAATAATCATTTCTGATAAAAGTCGATACTCTCTATCACCAATGTGATAAAAGTCGATACTCTCTATCACCAATGTGATAAACATCATTTAACAGGCGTGAAAAAAAAATAATTTTACATCGGCCAGGTCCACCAAATGTTTTTCATACAGTTTTCAACCTAGAAATCGTAAAAAGGATGTTTATCAGTTCTGTGGTCATACTTTTCGCGCTTAAGAATTAAAAAAAAAATAGCGATTTTGCAACATAGATCCTGAGAGAAAGTGGCCTTAAATCCCGCTGGAGTGAGCCAAAGGGCAAAGAAACTATTGTCCTCTCAGTGTTACTCTTAGCGAACAAATACCAAGTCAATGATCTTTGGCTGTTTTTAACAAAAATATGACAAACCTAGATTTTTCATTTATTACAATGCTTAAGATGTGAGGGAAGGTTAGAGTTAGAGAGAGAGGGAGAGAAGGGGTCTCGTAAAATGTTGGGTGTGGCAAAGTCAAGACAGTCAGCAATTATAGTTTTTTTTTTCACATTAATTAAGATCTTATTTTCGACACTGTTAACCTAATGCATGTCTTTTAAACAAATTATGTCCTTACTTTTGTTTAAACTAGTATTTACATGTGACCATTTTTAAAACTCATGTCCGTTTAATAGTTTATTGATAAAAATATTAAGCTTATATATTCCGCGAAAGGTTAGACCTGCGGCTTTTTTTTTTTTTTTTTCATTATCGTAATTTTATGCTCGTGTTTACGTTTTTGAAATTTTCATATGTTTACTAATGTCAACTAATGCTAGGCATTGAGAATTTCTTTCTAACTTTAACTGTATTAGTATTAGATTTAAAAAAATAATGGTATGTATAATTTTGCATCTTGTCAATTTCTGTCCTAGCTAAGGTTGATTTCGACATCACTGTTCCTCTGCTATATGACCAATTTTGACTAATTAAAATTGAAAATTACTTGGCATATATTTAAAACATTTCATTGGGACCAAAATTGGTAAAAGAAAATGGAAAAAATGGGTTTAAATAGTAGTCCATGTACTACACCATTCTGCGAAATAACTGGCAACAATATATATACGTTCGTAAAGAGATTATATATTGTCCTTCGTAGCTCAGTGGGTAGAGCCTCCGCCCGGCAAGTGGAAGGTCGTGGGTTCAGGTCCCACCGAAGGCAGAAATATTTATTTTCTTTCGAACGTTTCACCATCTAATCACGCCATACCATCGGCGTTGGTATCACTACGCCAATAAACGTTGATTGATTGACATTGTTGTTTGATTTTCTTTATTTGTGCATAAAACGTAAAATAATGATTTCGGATAATTTTTAAAGCTCAAAATACTATCATAGTCATTAAATTTGATTAAAAAAATTACAGCTATTCAAAATTAAACATATTCTAATAATGACTTCATCAAATAACCCTAACGCTAGATCAAACTTATATTGAATCTTGTACATTGAAAATAAGTAATTAGCATAAATGTAAGATTAGTATCACGGCACAACACCGCGCGGTATAAATGAAGATAATAAATTCGACTCCGTAAGCTTAGTAAATGTAATTAACCTAAGATTACAGCGTACGTTTCGGACGGACGTCATCATCCTTCGTCAGGAATACATATGATATAAAACCAAATAGACAGTATAAATACATTTTTTATATATAAAAACATATATTTAGTGATCAGAAATTATGTCTCTATTTGCATAAATGACGACCGAGTAAATTAAGATAAATATCAAGCAATACACGTACAAGAGGAGACAAACGTCTCCACTATATTATGCTTAGAAGAATATTGTCACCGAAATGATTTACAAGAAACACCGAATGTGCAGCATTACCAATTTTGAAGGACTTAAAATACTTATTTTTTTATGATTAATGATTATAATTTATTTATAATCAGTAACCTAACGATGTTCATAGATACTTCATCTCATTTTTAAACATCTGTTTCTTTTTTTTTTATGAAAAAGTATTTTTGAAACATTTCTTGTAATTTATTTTCACTCGTCTGTTTTGATATGGTGTCAATTTCACCATTTGTATACGTAAATCACTAGTATGTTCCACTCGATCATGATTAAAACCCGCTTTATTCAACCTTTTTACTCTGGATGGTGAAATTCTTTTTCCGTCTTGATAAATCCCTGCATATGTTTTTTTCTTGTATCTACAGCTCACGGTACGTTAGCGCATGTTGTTCCCCCTTTTTCCGCATGCACTATCAACTCTAATCAATTCAACAGTGCATGTATAGAGGAAACTCCATCATTTTTATTTTACTTAATTTCTTACCCTACATTTTATCGTACTAAGTAAGTCTGAAAGTCGTATCACAAATTTCTACTACAAAGGAGACTAATGAGGTGTGTGCATTTTTCCTTATTTAAAACTAAAAGAAAATTAACCAAACTTTCTTGATAAAAAAGAAGGTATAGTTAAGCTTCTCTATTGTATATTTTGAAGCGGCGTTTCAAAAGACTACTTTTTTCAATCATGCAGAACATCATTTAAGAACCTCTAATTAAGCTGATTTACGCTCTATATACACCTACTACAAAGTACTATTCTGAGTTTCACAGCTATTGTTTTTATCAAATTGTATTTTACACAGATCTGTAGTTAAGGATTTATAATTGGACGAGTACGGATATTGCAGTTTGATATAACCTGTCATAAATTTGAAAGTTTTGGTTTTCCGTAGGTATGTTTCAGAGTAAGTAAAGAACGGCGCTAAACAGCATAACCTACCACTTGCATATACAGAGTATTTTAGAACTAATAGAGCAAACTTTCAGGGGTAATAGAACGCACCAAAGCAAACATTTTTTATCATGGAAAGCATGGTCGCAAGGGCAGAGGTTACGCGCTAGCGGACACTTTCCATTTCTCCACACACAATCAGTTTCACGCAACGTAAAAACAGTAATGGCCCGAAACATCAAAACAAAGCTTTATTTGAGACAATGCAAAGCGTCAACAACTGCTTGGCGAAGTGAAATCAAATCAAATCAAATCCTCTATTCAGACGATTGAGATGCAAACCCAAGGGTGAGGTATACAACAAATATTTCAAATCAAAATTACAGACATTAAATAAATGTGCAAATTAAATCGCACATACAAACATTAATCAGTAAATACTGCAATGAATTACATTTACAAAAGCTGCTCATAAATTGCAACCACTATTCCTAATACACGCGTCACATCGTCGTCGTAAAAATTTCCATATGTTCTGGAATATTTCAGGCATTTCGCTGGCAACTATGAAAAGTCTGGCAACTAATTGCTCTTTAGAAGCAATGGGAATGTCGCACATGAGGGACTTCAGATTCCGCCATAAAAAGAAATCCAGAAAGGACAGATCTGATGAGCGTGGGGGTACCAAGTGATGAGTCTTACCTCGGCCAACCCACTGGCCTAGTAATGTGGCATGCAAGTAACCTCTGGTGCATGCACCGGAGTGCTGGAATGAGTTGGAGCATCATCATGTTGAAACCACTATTTATAGCGGATGGCTGCTGGTACATGGTCCAACAATTCCGGAATGACTAGATGGCTAGCTAATAAGAGGATAATGACTTCGCATGCGAAAACTACTACTTTTATACACCCGCCCCCAGAAGTGCCCTTTGGCGCGTAATCGCTTCACTTGCGGCCATGCTTCCTACGATGAAAAATGTTTGTTTCTGTGTGTTCTGTCACCCCTGAAAGTTTGTTCCATTAGTTCTGAAGCACCATGTATAGCAGAATCCCTCTTAATCGGTCATGACGGGACTAAACCCACGGCCGATTGGGGATTTTTCCGATTAATCCGGAAATCCGTAAGCTGTCCATAGAAAAAGTGGCAAAATTGAAGTATGATGAAAACTTCGAAATTGTGTATGTGTTTTTTAAAATGATATAATTATTATTTAAATACGAAAAAAGACATGCAGCAATGAAATTTTATAGGACTATTTTAAATATTATCACGAAAATTGAGCGATAAGCGGATTTTTTGCTAAAAATAGGCAATTAAACCCAATTTCAATGGGACCTGTGAACGGGGAGAGTCTAATGCATATATTCTTAGTTTCATCATCGCAAATACCTACAGCAGGAAGTATATTAACATGATAAGGTCCTTTCACAATCGTATCAGCTGCTGAAGTTCGCCATTTTTTAATGCTCTTATTAACTTTCTAAGAAACTGCATGTAATAAGAATGTAATAAGGCGTATACATCTCTCAAAAAATTCTTTATAATTTTGTTTATCAATGTGTAATTTTTACATAATTTAGTCCTTGTTCGCCGCGATTTATTATATGTTTTCTAAAGCGCAAGGGAAGAGCAAAGGTATGTGGAGCCGGAACCTGAAGTTTTCCGAGGAATCCGAACTACTTACGGCTTAGAAAACTAACTCACTGACTACAGCGAGCAACTAGACGGCAAGTGTTCCTTTACTTTTCCTTTGGCACCATTGGGAGTAGAACCTGGATTAAAATCATGCTAGGCGAACGCGTTATCACTGTACCACCACAGGGCCATATTGTATGGTTGTAAACCCTGTTAAACTCATGATAATGATGTGTCTTTTTTCATATATATATATTGTGCCATGTCTTTTTTTCATATATATATACTTTCTGCATCAGGGGTTCTCTACCAAGAGGAAAATTTACGGTTTCGTGGTTGTGGGGAGGATTGTGGATTCACACTGGTAGATTTAAACTTTTATTGATGCTACTGCATACGCAACCTCAAAAGAGGGAAGGACATTCTGAGATATAAGGAGAAGAAGTGTATGGACAAAAGTAGTTGAGAACCACTGTCTTACACACAACTGGTGTGGCAACTTCAAATCGGTAGTGTCAGAAATTCATTATCTTATTTAATACTTTCGAGATATACTACTATTTTCCGAAAAACTATATTACTGATTCACATACGTCTTTGTAGGGTATCAATACCATAGATTTCCAGGATTTAACCAAATTCGACGCTAATTGGCCAGATTTGGTCAAAGTCGTCGACATAACACCGTTATGGTCAACTGTCAGTTTTTCGACTTGAAAGAGAAAGCTTAAAAGAGAGTAAACCAAACTAATTTCGAGCATACGAAGCGTCGGCAATGAGTAAAATGATTAAATAACAGAAAATATAGGCAGATAAAATTTTTTTTAAATGCATGCTGTACAGTATAACGGAACGGCAGTGATTTACCTAAGATTAGTAGTGTTGATTTAGTTTTTTTTATGTCGCTACCATCTATATCTTTCCCTAAGAGAGCTATTAATGAACAAGTACTATCAATACAACTTGCAAGAAGGCAGATAAAAACGTCAGTTTAGATACAATCATTAGCGTTTTTTTTCGCTACGATTCAATTGCTAAATGAGGTTTAGTTAAAACAAGAAGTCTGCAATAAACTAGGTCTGTCTCTGGCATAAAAGGAAACCAGACAACTCCTCGTAAGAATACCATACCCGGCATTAGCCTAGTATAAAGTGTAACTTATTGCGTGAATCCTTCTCTAGGCTGATGGTTCAGTGAGAAGATGAAAAGGGGTCAGAACGTACGAAACAAAGCGTTATTTATAGAAATTTTGATGGGAAATTTAGACGTTTTGCTGTTTTTGCATCGTGTTCGGTCACACTGTGTGAACGTATCTATAATGATGAATATTTTATTTTTTCATTCGCAACAAAATTTGCCTTCTAACCAAAATTGTAATATTGGAAATGAATTTTTTTTTATCCAGTGCCCAAAGCTAATTTATAAATTATAGTATACTTTGATATTAGCAACAGTTATTTAAGAAACAGAATCGTTAGATACATTGGAAAACAACAAAGACGAAAGTGAGCATTATTTTAGGATCGTATAAAAATTAGGTTCAACCCACTGTACAGACGCTCGCGTTTCTATAAACGGTATCTCTCTAACCAAAATTATGTGTGGAAAATAAATCTGCTGTATGAATTAGCTCATAAAAGTAAATTTCTGATGCTCTTTTTAATAGATTAAAAATATAGTTTTCGTCATATACAGGGTGCTCTCTAAAGTCTGGTGTTTCGCAAATAACTTTTCAGCGAAGGCTCGTAGAACTGTAAAAGTTAGGTGCGAGTATAGTGAAGTGCCCATGGCCGATGAAATGAGATCGACGGCAGCGTCATCTGTGGCGAAATTGGGAAGTTATTGCACCTAATTCTGGAACTAGAAGGGATACAGAAAATTTTTCAATTACAAAGTTGTTAAGCACTAACTAATTAGTAAGAAACAAATTTTTTTCACCACCTTAATAGGTCAAAATTTGTTATTTAGGCGGTTTTTAAGGTTTCCGTCCAACAACGCCATTGTTGGTCAACGTACCGATTTCTCAATCTTACACTAGTAGTTTCACCTAATGTTTCATCTTTATAACGCTTACAATGAAACAACCATCGTTCACACGGGATTTGAACCAGCGCCCAGTTAGTTGCCAGGCTAACGCCTTAACCACTACCTCATTGGAACGCCTACGGCAGAATGGGGTTATCATCGCTACCGCATTATACCAAATAATCATGATAACACAAAATGATAACATTTTTACAACGGAATTAATAACGTCGATTTTTTCCACCATACTGTATGTAGTACGTAACATGAATCTGTACTTACGTAATAAATGAAATTTTAGAGTATTACAAGAATGAATGATTCAAGTTAACTCGGAATTTTGACCAACAATGGCGTTGCTGGACGGATACCTTTAAAACCTCTTAAATTACGATTTTTGCCCTATTAAGGTGGTGAAAAAAAAATTCTTTTTTTATTAATTAGTTTGTGCTCAACTACTTCGCAATAGATAAAAAATTGCTCCATCTCCTCTAGTTCCAGAATTAAGTGCAATAACTTCCCGATTTCGCCACACAGGCAGGGCGCTTCCGTAGATTCCATCTGATCGGCCATGGGCGCTTTACTATACCCACACCTAACTTTTACAGATCTACAAACCTTCGTTTAAAAGTTATTTGCAAAACACCGAACTTTAGAGAGCACCATGTATATAGATATTAATTCGCATTTATAAAAGTACTTTCATGAATGACTCGAATTTTAATGACTTGATTAGTAGAAAAGACAACGAAATATTTGCAAATTTCCGCGGATAAATACATTTTAGGCATAAAAAGTAAGTTTATTACTTGCTTTTATTATTTGTTGAAGTAATTAATAACCCTATACTTAGAAATTCGTAATGCGAAAATTGTGAATTAGAATTATCTTAGTCTTTAAGTTTATAAGTAACAACATTCAAGCTCTCATGGTGAACCACAGCAATACATAACCATATAATTTCTATTACTTTATTTTCATAACTTTTTCATATATATAAGCTTACGTAATATATAAATATCTACATTTATTTTCATACTGTTATATGCATATAATATAATTTTTGATGATGCGCCATTGCTATTAAATTACTACCTAATTACTAACAAGTTATATCCAATGGAATTACTAATTATATAAATTTTATATATACAATTTTTATTTTATTATTTAATATTTCAATAATGTATTTGAGGCTAAGTAACGAAATGGATGAGAGAAAGTTTATAGGAAGATCTACTCCCTCTCATCTCAAATTAGAGATGGGATCTCACTGATTGAGTGAGTGAACAATTTTGACATCCCGACTTCAAACACCATACAAAATACAAGCTTACGTTATTACTTTTAATTATTGTATTCAAACGTAAACTAAACAGAACATGTGCGCATTTGCACTTATATGCATGCGTACATGTGATTGTGGCTTGACTAACAAATAATTGGAAAGTAAATAGCTTTTAGAGAAGAGCCAGATCCAATATATAATTAACAATTTCCATTCCGTTGAGGAAAATTTTCGAGTTTTTGAGTGATAAATGAGAGTCTTGTTTCGCTAACGGGTGAGAACTTGAAAACCACCACCATTGCATATGTTGAAAGGTCATTAGTCGCTGGGCATCAAGGATCATTGGTTTTTCAATATTTTTGTTCTCCAAGGACATGCGGCCATGGAACTAATTGCTTAAGGCCTCCTGAAAATGAATATGAAGGGAGGGTTTGTGAAGATTTAATGACTTTATCCACGGGATAATAGCGTTCTGCAATATGTATATGCATGACACATAGTAATTTTGAACATGAATCAGAGATAATAAATGTTTTGGTCTTAAACTCGCGTTTTTGCAATTGGGGATTTTATTTTACTTCTACTTCATTTATTCACCATAAAAACATTTGTGTTTTATACATTGAAGAATACCGAGAAGCGCGTATATGCTAATGATCTTATGAAATGAACTGAAAAGGTTTCTGTACTTTTACAAGATACATCATTTCTGAGAAATAACGCTATACATTCGAACCTGTATTTAGACAAGTTGCGAGATCTCACTAAAATCTTCGGTAAATGGAAAATATATTAAACTACTGTTTCAACGAACCTTTTTAAGCATTTATATGTCATCATATAATTCTATATATATCTATTGAGAATATAAATGGAATTTTAATATACGAATTGCTTAAATATGCATCCATTTTACTACAAAAGTGCTATACATAATTCATGTAGAAAAAATTTTGAATTCCATTTGGATTGTAAGATTGAATTAGTTTTA
>QLNU02015360.1:155121173-155154107 GCA_006491805.2 Dysdera silvatica | reverse complement strand
GAAAAAAAAAAAAAAAATCTAATGATAATACAGTCAAACCTCGTTAAGATGAACACGCTTAAGACGAATTACTTTTAATACGAACCGTTTTCTGAAGTTCCGTCAGATTGTAAAATACTACAAATATACCATCAATTTCATTTTTATATTTAATTTTAATATTTAATAATAACAATTTTTATAAGTATTTTTTAATTATTTTTTTTGACGCCACCATGAATTAATTCGCAAGTCTGAAGGACGGAAGAATTGACCTGATATTCGAGAAGTAAAATAAGACTGGGTACCATTTACTATTACTTATATATATAACATTTCAATTTTTTTTTCACATATTATCTCTATTTATGGAACAGGTATTCAATAACATTATTTTCATTGTTTGTGGGCAGGCGAGGACAGAGGGTTAGCCTTCTTCTTACGGCCAGAAACAACATTACGTCAGTTGGAGTCAAAGTTGAAAATAAGAGTTGAGCCGCCTCCTTTTGAAGATCGGATCCTCACTTTTTCAAAATGTGGATCTGTCGATGTTTGGTTGGGGGGGATTCCGTCACAGAATCTGATGCCTCATCTATCCCTAAATTCACGAGCCGCCACTGCCGAAAGCATCTGTAAACAATCAAAAATACACAACAGATAACTGAATTGATGGAAAAGACTGCTGAAACAGAAACCTCGCAAGACATGGCATAAAGAACGAATAAGTGGTTTAAGACACCATCTCTCTCTCTCTCTCTTGAGTAATTATTATTAAGGCTGCTGAGTCCAAACATTAAACACGTTTTCGAAGAATCAAAACTCTCGTATTAAGGTTATGAAATGGAAACAGATGCTGGGAATTAGTCAAGCAATTTTTTAGAGAAAGTAGTAAGGCTATCATGGATGCGTAGTGGATAAAAGCCTGGGCCACGTGACGTCAGAGAAATCGCCTCATTTCTGTGTTGCAAAACTCGTCGGATTGGCCTCCTTTTCGCGCTGATCGTAAAAGCCGTGCTCTGTTAATATTGTTAGAAGTTGTCCAGGTGAGGCTGCTGGTGTTTACGCGCTTCTTGCACCACTCTTCGGTCGGGTAAGTAGAATAATGTTATTTTGAGCATCTCAATGAGGAACTATTTTCTCTTACACTCACAAAATGAACATTATTGTGCAGCATTAATGTCTTTTCTTCATATCTCACGAAGGCCTTGGTCCGTTGTGTGCATAAATAATTTAAACCCGAATGGTCAACATAAACTCCAAATGAAAACTTTTTTTTTTTTTGATTGAAATGGGCTGCATTGTAATGAGAGCATTCACAAATATGTGTAGGGCTTTGAGTGTATATAACATACATAGCAATCATTATAAAAATGTTTCTGTGGAACATTCCATTAGCTTTACAAACTTCGCATAATAATCATCTAAAGTATGCATATATGCACTTTTAGTTATAAATTCTTCCGATTTTTAATTGTATCAATGATTTTAATTTAATCAAAATGTGTTGAAATAATGGTAAATGAGCTGTACGCACTTGCTGCGAAAGTTGAAGAGTGAAAACGAATGTTTTACTTTAAAATATACGTAAATACATGTGATCGAAACTAAAACTACCTTAACGTTAATACCATGTTTACTTCTAAGTTTGAAGTGTGTGCGAAAAAAAGAAATGAACTTAAGGAGTTACTTAGAAGATTCTCCTCAAAAAAGTTCCAAAAAATTTGATCCTGTAAAAAGCGTAACAGGTGAGCTTCGCGAGGGTTACATCAACTCTTATTAACTTGGAAAATTTTAGCCTTCTCTTCAGCATCCACTTGTGGGAAATACCGTGATAAATAAAAATACGTGTGCCATTCTCGGATGTCGATTAGCACTGCTATCAACTCATCATGGCCTTGCGATGGTGCAGTAGTGATGAGTTCGCCTAACGCGCCATTAACTCGGTTTGCTTCCCAATGGCACTTAAAAAAAAGGCTTGTGGTCCGGGAGTTGATTCCCTAGGCCTTAAAAAAACTCGGATTCCTCAGAAAACAGTTGGTCTCGGCGCAGCACGACTTTTGCTGCTTTTGGACTGCAAAACTTAAGCAGCAAAAAAAAATTCTCGGCTATAAAATCCTGTATTCAAGAGTATCGTGGATTTTGGCTTAACGTTTTAAAAGCAAATGCTTAGAAAATTTCTGAATTAAAAAAAGTATGCAGTATTTAAAGAATACTTAACACGCATGGGTGTAAAGAATATTTAAATTAATATTTAAATATATTTTAATCGGGGTAAATATGCGAAAATATCTTGAGACTTTGACTTGATCCAAATATAAGTAGCGTGACTTAAAATCTGCTTGCTCTCCTGAGTAACTTGTATGTGCTTGGACTTCTTGTTGTTCAATGGCTAAAACTGCTACTGCCTTTAATTGATCTATTGCTGTCTTAAAAATTAAAATTAAAAGCTCTGACTTCTGTAATTTGTCCTTAGAGTTCTTCACTATTAACGTTGAAAAGTCTATTTAGAAATATTACAGAAATTTATAATACGTTCCTCCAGAGCATACTCGGCATTAAAGTTTACTTAATTTGTGGTGAAATTTACGTGTAAGTAATAGGAAAGAAAACGAAACGGGCGCGTGGATGCAGGAATACAGTAAGGTAAATTATTTTGGAAAATTGAAAGCTTTGACCATTTTTCCTAATTATACACAGGGCAGAATGTCTGGGAGGGGAAGTGCAATCTTTTTCTAATTTTATGTCTGAAGAGGATTTTGTCGTAGAAAATTACCACGGTGACGTACAGAAGTACCAGCCTCCTATTCTGTGGGGACAGTGTCAGTTCCCGAAGAATTTTTTGGTTGGTTGTCTGTATGTTTATGGCGCAAGTAAAACAATGGTCATTCTGCGTCAAACAAGGCGAGGTCGTACGTAAGATTTTAAGAATTATTTTAATTCTTCTTAAATATAAAATAAACCATCTGCAGTCTTTGTAGTAGCGAAGTGGTAACGCGTTCGCCTAGTGCGCTGTTAAGCCATGTTCAGCTCCACACGGTGGTCAAAGGGTGGTTCATATTATCTGAAGGAAATTCGCAGTTAAACGGTTTGTTGCTACGTTGCACCATGTTTTGATCACCATTACAAGAATCATTGTGAAATTGACCCTGAAATGGTCACGTACTTGCCTACCGGGCTGGGTTCGACTCACAACGGTGCTGAAACAAAGCTTACCGATTAACCGTCTGATTAACCGAATTGCAGTCCGGGGGTTGATTTCCTAGGCTTTAAAAGGTTTGAATTCATCAGAAAACTGAGTCCCGGCCCATTGTATCCAACCTTTGCTGTCCTTGCGCCTTAAAACGCAAACTATGGGAAATCACGGTGTTTCTTCAGTCTCTGGCGCTACTTCAATAATGAAGTAGCGCCAGAGACTAAAGAAAGGTTGTATCAATTATATAGCATTATTCCAATAAGTTAATAATTAACGCTGTAGTAGTAAAGAAGTCTATTTTTTTAATTTAAGAAATCGTGTTATTAATCTAAGTTGCTATAATTAATCTTTATCACAAATTTGAGTATTTTTAATTCATTTGTAAGAATAGTTTCATATAAACAGCTGTGTCAAATTTTGGGCACTTCATTATCTTTTCTAAACAGTGCAACAGAAAATCCCTTGATGACAATTTTAATGTGATCCAATGATAACAAATCTGAGCCCCAAAAAGTTTAAAGAAATTAGTGCCTGCCATTTAATCAGTAAATATGTAAATATTGCCTCAGTTTTTGTAGGTAGATCATTACGTATGCAAATAACATTAGCACTTTTTAACTAAACATCCTACAAACCTTGACATAAACAGGGAAGGGTGTAGGCGTGATTTAGCCCTCCCTAAGAAAATCTGGTCCCCCCATCTAGAGCATTGGGGTGAGGCTATGCCCCCTCCCCCATCTGGACATGGATGCTAGTTACGGCAATTACCTTATGTGCAATCTCACCTTGATTGGCGCAGAATGGCCATTGCTGTCCTTGCGCCATAAAACTACAACCAAGTTACGGTAATAAGTACAAATATCTAAACCTAGTATATATATACAAATGATGATTATGATAAAGACATTTAAAGTACACATATGTACATATGTGTGTATAGAAAAAATTGATTCTTGAAACTTCCAATGTTTGCATCTTGGTAGTTTACCCATGCCTCTTCATCCCTTTAATATTAGATTCAACGATCTCGAGATACATAAATGTTGAAATATATGCTGTTTTGAGGTTCCGTTACCTCACCCGTCGCGTCTTAAAGTATTATTATTTCACTTTGAAATGTTTTATTAGGTTAGACTAGCAAACTTATTGTAAGGAAGTAGCTCTGGTTGGGAAATTAAATTGAATGGCAAAAGCTAAATGCGACGTGTTTTAATTCATATTCACGCGAAAATAAAACCTTCCTTTTATCAGTAAAGCATTTCTCAATGTGCAAGTTCGTTAGTTTTTCAATAGGTCTCGAATATAAAATTCACAGGGGAAATTTTGAATGGCAGATACATTCTAATGAACATAGCAGTACCTTGTTAAAGAACAAGGTGGAACTGACCCTGTGATTGTAAATGAATAAGGTTCTTCTGCATCGTGTAATACTCAGACTAATATGGTGATGGGCAAAGTAACCTGATGGTCATGAGTAGATAGTTGGTGCGAGGAATTCTGGTTATTCCATCTCAACGGTTGCAGAACTTGTGCTTCTTGTGCAAGGATTATACGTGCGTGCAATGAACATAAAATTCTGCAAAGTTTCCACTCGACCTGTAAAACGTATCAATAAACGATTAACAACGGTCCGCGGTAGCTGACGCCTACATCGAGTGACTGTTTTTACGAGACACCTAAACTAAGGCCGGTGGAGCGAAGGAATCTCCGGTGACGATTTCTCTCATAGAGGAGTAAAGAACACTAATCTAGTTATATGAATCACACGATTTTAATTTCAATTTGCTAACTGGAGGAAGCATATATATATAGGGTCACTCAAAACCATATATACCACCTACAACGCTTACATGCATACTAAGGAATCACTGAATTATGACCACCTCATGCAAATTGAAATGAATTAACCACACGTGATATTCCTTAACCAAGCTAAATGTCATAGTGTCAGTAATCTAATAAGCAGTAGAAGTCCGAGAGTGTGATGGTTGAAAATTCAATATTAAAATATTGTCTTATTTTCTATTGTACATCTTTTCTTTTAACGCAATGCGTGCCTTTACCTTGTGTGTTATGACTTTTTGAATACCGGAAAGAAATAGACTAGTCGATAGTATAATTATGTAGCACACATACAGTTTTCTTTCAGCTCCATTTATAATTAAATGCATCGTTTTAAATCGCAGCTAACAAATGTCAAATATCCTGTAAAATTGACGGTTCTGGCATTAGTCTGAGGATTTTACCTATGATTACTTTTTCGTAAGTTATGATAATAGTGTATTTTTGTTTTACACTGGATACCCCTTCTATATCAATAGGCATTTCTGAACAATAACACACATTAAAACGGATATATTAAAATCGGACTAAAACGCGTATTAACACGTTTTATTCCGAAAATCTTAACTGGTGCTGAACATACCAATTTCGATACTTACGTGTTATATCGTCGACCATTTACGATTTTTTTATCGTAACTTTATAATGTTTTTGTTGTCTAAAAAATCGTAAGTTTACTATACTTGGTTATTTACAAGACGCCATTTTGTTTTTTAACATTTTGCAGAATCATTAGTTAATGTTAGTGTAGGATGTTTTCTGAGTTATCGTTAAAAAATTTATTTATGATATTTTTTATTATATATCTTCAAAATTTTACATAAGAAAAACGACGAAAGGAGACCCCTTCTCATCGTTTTGCGACTCTTGACTGTTCTGATCACATTCGATGTACGCTACCTGAACCAGTAAAAGGCTGAATCAATATTATATTGCAATTAGTATTTTTCATGCAATTAGTACACTTACCTGAATCATAGGAACCGAACTGGGGGAGACTCCCCCCGCTCGTCGCCTCGCGACTCATGACCATTCCGATCACATTCAGTGTGCGCTACCTGAATCAGTAAACGATGTAAGTACAATTCTTTTTTCCTGCAAAAACAAAATAGCAGAATACTCATCATTTGGTAATTACCGAAGAGTATAATCCATCTAAAATTATTAAAAACAAAAAAAAACAGGGTTCAGGCATGAAACAGCACTCATTCTGCAAAATGTCAACAAACAAACAAAATGGCGTCTCGCAAATAATCAAGGATCGTAAACTTACGATTTTTTAGACAACAAACACATCATAAATGATCGACGGGAGAATACGTAAGTACCCCAAATTCAGCACACCTAATCTAATAATTTTAAATGTTACCGAACAACACATTAGTATCTGATGCTTAAACTGTTACCCACCCATGAATTATTCCCTTCTTTACATATCATATCCTTTAACCAAGGCCAGATTATCCACAGGGCACATAGGACCAGGGCCCTGGGGCTCACAGAAAAGAGGCCCGCCACGGCAACTAATACGCTAAAAAAAAATACTTGTTTTTAGAATATTTCGTTTCCGAATTAGATTTTTACTTCCGAAGTCGGAAAGCATTAAAAAACCACTATAGGCTACTCATATCATAAAAATTTATACAAAGAGTGAGAATGCGCGTGAAGCCAAAACTTTTATCTCCAGCCTTTTCCCCAAAGGTGCGCTTTCGTTTTTATCCATTGAATCGGATTTTGCCCCAGAAATAAAAGCCAATTCAGCACACTCTTAAAATTTACTGCAACCAAAGCGCGCAATGTGTGGAGTTGACGAGTGAACTGTTCATTTACTTACTATATAAAATATCGGAATTAATATAATTTCTTTTTAAATGTTCAGTACATTGTTGAGTTTTTTGGAGTGAACTTAGGCCCTACCCCCTCCCCGTATTGCATGGACAATCTTTTCTCGTGTCCCCTGGCGCCCACTGTGGTCTTAATCCGGCCCTGCCCTTAACCATTATATCCATGTTCCCCACGTGGCGAATTACAAACAAATGCCTTGTCATAACCGGCTTTAGACTACAATGCATTCCCTCGACGAAAATTTGTTAAATTATTTTAAGAACCTTTCGCATCTAAAGTAAAAGATCAGCGATATTAGTGCTTACCATTTTTAACTATCTCATATTATTGGTAAGTAGGAATGATTTTTTTTATGATGTTTAAAGCAGGAAATTTTGCAAAAAACGAAAACAAAAAAAATTATCTTCACTATTCAATTCTCAGTCTCTACATGACATGAATTTTCTTGTAGAATGTATCAACCGTTTTCATAAAACACATTTTGCTGTAAATTGAAGTTTATAAAGAAAGAAAATAGAAACTCTATTGAGACAAATTATTTTAGGACGGACTAATTCTTTGAACACAAGCAAAAACGATGCATTTTTGACGACATGTTTTCATCAAACTTTCCAACAATATATTAAAGTTTCAGAAAACAAAAATTTTAAAAAATCAACTATAATTAAAAACTTCCACAGCAAAACTTGCTTGATGTTAATTCGCAAGATTTTAAGAATGGTGCAAAACGATCCATAATACGTTATCTATTGTTTTGTGCGTGAGAAAATTATATTCGAATCATTTGAAGTTGTAAACCATATTGCTACTTTCTTCATTATTCAGTGTGTGTACAATGTTTACTGTCGGCGGTCTCAAAACCAGAGAAAAATCCACATTAATCACAAATGTGAACAGTAGCCAAGTGAACCGGAAGTGATAACCTCAGATTTTGAAATGAATACTTGAAGTGTGACTTGAACATTTATGACTTGAACATTAAGAGAATTTGTATTCAGCTGAGGTGATGCGAAAGGGATATCTGATCATTCATCCGTAACACGTGTTTCATGAATCTTCTGGTTATTGAAGTGGAGGCATTGTGCTATGAGATTTCCCCATGGATTTAATTCTTATCTGATGACAGGATTCCTCGAATATGGGACATGCATATTGTTAATAACCGAAGTTTCGGGGATCGGTAGCTTATATTAAACGGAATAGTTTTATAGGTGACCCGTATTAATTTTTTTTTCAGGTTTTCACAGATAACGGTCGATATAGAACTGACATGCGTAGAAGTTTAAATACGTGATTTCGTTTCTTTGGTAGCAAAAATGAAATTTTTTGCAAGTTTAATGTGCGACTTTCAGCCAGTATAGATGGCTTTATTTTTTTTTAATTGTGGGCTTAAAATAAGCAAATGTATTGAAGTTGTATTTTCATCTAAGATTTTATAGCACGGTAATAATTGAATTAGCTTTTTCGAGGTAATAAAGGGAAATAGATTTGGGGAAAGCGACATTTTTCAATTCCAACATACTGATCATGTGAATTTGAAGAGTGTAAGGGGTTTATACAAAAGGTACCCCCAGTATTTTATAATACCAATTGAGCTTTCCATTTGTGAGCTTGGGTTTCATAAATCCTGATAACTTTAGACAAATGCTTACAGTTCAGAAGTCACTTATTGTAAAGTGGCGTACTTAGTATCAATATTAGTTTTTTCTTCGAACAAATAAATTTTCTATAATAACGTCATTACTTTTCGATTAAATACCAATGGGTTGAGCATGAAACTTAGTAAACCTTTTATAAAAGTCTGATTTATGATGTAATCGTTCGAAACACCATACATAAGTACATTAACTACATGTAAGTAAATGTTGAACTTCACAACTTAAATATGAATACTTTTCAGAACAGGGTTTAAAGATTATAGATGTTTTCAAATCTCAGCGTAATTGTTAGTCATTGCAGTAAACGTACATTCAATTGCAATAATAATGTTAATTTTAAAATAACTACAATCTTAAACCATTGTTTCGAAAAGTATTCATTTTTGAATTGTGATATTCCTTAGTAGATAAATATTTGTGAATTGCAGATATTAATAGACTTTTTTAGTGTTGGATTCACACAAAGAAAGGACGACCAATCTTTCGCCTATTGAAATATGAATTGTATACGAAATTCTGTTTCGATGTATATAATCCTTTTATTTATTGAAATGTCTTAATCCTTGGAATGTTCACTGAACTGATAGATTATTAAATTGATCAGATTTTCATTTGCGTGAAGTATTTTAACCCGACTTGAATTTTATTTAGCTTGGTTCACGACCTTTCAATTATGTAAATAATTACATAAGAAAACATTGCAATTCTCTTGTATAATGTATACTTTTCTTAGACTAAGAAAGCATTACTTCGATAGAAAGATTAAATTGTGATTGTTTGAATTTTTTAATTTTTTTTAGTGCAGCAGTCAGTCAGGCATAGTAGTTTGTTGGCACGTGCAAGACAATGTATTGTCGCAATAAATTATGCTCGAGTGATAAAATTCACTGGAATGGAACAGCAATGGGGAAAAAAACAACCTTTTTTATAAATGTTTTGTAACTTTAAATTACTTGAAAAAGTATATTAAATTGTCAACTATAGATACAATGCAAGTCTCTGCAAACCAAGATATAATTATCAAATCTTTAAATACGTTTAACAGTATCACTTGCACATCAGTATTTCCCCATAGAACTGTGTTTGCATAATAACCTTTTATAAAATCTTCAACTTCACATTTATTTTTCTAATTGTATATCGTAAAAATGCATTAAACTGGATCGAAATTCATCTAAAAGCTTTTATGATTTTAATATGTTGATGAAATGCAAAAAATTATAAAAATGCATAAATTGAACTTTCGTGAAACTTATTTTTCTGTAGACCAAATCAAGAGATTTTATAAAAAAAATTTAAATGTATAGAACTTTGCCACGTTCACAAACTTACTGCAAATTTTTTGATCTACGGGTAAGTTTTTAGTTTTTCTTGAAATTCCAGTTTTTGCACTTGTAATATCTGTTCGCTTTCACCATCCATATACATGTATACTTCTTGCTAATCAAGAGGACGGATATATATATAAATTGAAATTATCATATCGACTATATGCTATTTGAGTTGTACCCATGTTTAGAGAACTTCTATCAATGTAGTGCATAAGTTCTCAATTATAAATCCACTGCGTAGAATTTGAGAAAACCATATAAACTTGAAAGGAATTTAGAGAAGACTTCAATGTTCTATAAGAAGGAATATTTCGAGATAAAACGTCGGAGTAGTAGAAAAAATATCGTAAAAGCAAACTTCTGAAACAAATTATTGTTAAAGTGAAAATTTTGGAAAAATTGTTACAGCAAATTTTGAAAAAAAATTGTTAAAGTAAAAACTTTAAGTTGATATGGCCAAGTGCATTTCGGAAGTAATCAATGATAGGTGCAACAAAAATTCGTACTTGGATATTAAAAGCACAAAGAGATAAGGCAAAAATAGAATATCATGGAAATAAACAGATAACGAAGAAGTTTACAAAATAACATGAAAATGTTAGAGACCGATAAGTCAGAACCTTATCCACCGATTGAAAAGGTTTTCCGCAAACGTTTCCGTCGAAATAGTATTTTGCTTTAATATGCATTTTCTGCAGGAAGGGGAAACTAACGAACACGTAAAAAATTCGTTTTTTTTTTTTCAATCACATTGGACACTTTACTACTGTGGAGAAATTAAATTACTCGCGCAACGATCCTTGTGATGATATTTAGTGTAGTAATCAAAACTTGGTGCTAAAGTAATAAAACGATTTTTTGACTCTGCGGATTTTCCTTCATATAACATGAACCACCTCGAGCAAAAAATACTAAAAATAGGTTTAATTATCACTTATCTAAACAAGGAAATCAAAGTTCCTGGGGCGTGCCATTGTTCCAGAACATGCGCAGTCAAATCATCAGGTAAAAAACAAACAAAAATGCAGTTTTGCCACGTTTTTATTCAAAAGTAGCTTCCTGCGTCGTTAAAATCACAATGTAATCTTCAGTTACGCTCAAACGAAATCCAAATAAAATTTACTTTCATGTCTATAGTAATTAGTTTTTTACCAAAAACTAAATGGGGTTTCATAGAAGAGAAAAGTTTTTCTGTAAATTCATGCACGCTTCAGCTGAAAAAGTGGAAGACGAAAATAGTTTAGAAACTTGAGAGAATATTGCGGGACTGTCAAATTAGACTTAAAAGCCTCTTTTTTTCTTTTAAAATGTAGTCGTTTGATATCTAGAGAGGAGCAGCATTATCGTGTTGAACTTCGGTAATAAATCCAGAAAATCAACGAAGATACGCAACGGTTAAAAATTGCATTAGCACGTAAAATTTTAGAAGAATTACTACGCAAAAGACTAAATGATTTGAATGCCAACAATGAAGCAATGTATTTAACTTTAAAGTCCATGGTCAACGAATTTAGACGAAAGTATGCATCTGCTTCTCTTGTTGAGTTATTGAACTATGGCAAAAAAAAGGCTTTCTGGTTGTTTAATGTTTGGTTTCAATTTTCCCTCTTGGATGGATCTTCTAGTATACGTACATAAAGGTTGATGGTTAAGCGAAGAGACAATTTTGCTAGATTTTGGAAAACGGTTATATGCATTATAGTTAATTTCGTCACCCACGTTTGAGCACAAACTAGAGCTTTTAGGTGTAGGAGAAAGGGACATCGTCCGCGACCTAGAGTCGAACTAGGGATCCTCCATTGATTCCGGAGTGCCTTGCCGCTAGGCCATCGGACAGGAGCGATGCTCCTCATCTCCGTATATAAGGTTATGATATTACCCTTCTCGGGGGTTATATGCATTGCGGCCAAACCTCTAAAGCAAAACAGTGTGATTATCAAACATAAAAAGAAAATTCTATTGTTACCAGTTAATACAAATGAAATAAAGGAATTGTGTTATCCCTGTGAAGGGTAATAATATCTTAACATCTTTACATACGGAGAAAGAGAGCGTTGTTTCCTGTCCTCATTCATCTAGCGGTCCAAGACACTCCGGGCTCAACGGAGGGACCCTGGTTCGAATCCAGGAGGAGGACGGCATCTTTCTCTCCTAAAACAAAACTCTCCAGCTTAAGCTAATAAACGTGGGTGTAGGAATTTTCATGTAGAATAACATAATATACAATAATTAAATATAGCACTAATACAATGAACAAAACTGTAAGTGTGAAGTTGTGTTGTGAGGTTGTCACAGTGGCAACAGTTCATAAATTCTATGAAGTAAATCTATTATAGTAGAAGTGTAGCATTTGTAGAACGTTGTTTTCGAGAATAAAAATAAAGTATTCAGTCCAGACTTAATTTTCCTAAAGAGTCTATCTGGAACCGAACCAACGAAATGCCTCAGGTATCCTGTAAATAGGAAGTCTAATTACCAAAATAGCAACCTTTCAATTTGCATGCCCGACACGCTCAACGCACATTGTACACGTAAATACCTTTTTAAATGGCAGCATGTTTTATGGAATTTAAGATCTTTTCAAGTATACGTGAGCTATAGAAAATGCTGTATAATTTAGTTATTAAAACTTGTTTTTCTCAAAATAGTATTTTCCGGTTTTGGCAATACTTAAACGGCTCATTATGAATTATGCAATCCTGCTTACAACTGACCGAGTTTTTCTTTGCGTTATGAAAGCAAATGTGGCGTTTGGAAATCTGGTTTTTGTTGAGTTTGCGCACTTAAAAAAAAAAAAAGGATTAATGCTGTGTGTTATTGGGTGTATGTAAACGCTATTTAAATGTTAGCCAAATGAAGCATATTATTTTCACTCTAAGTAATCTTAAATCGCGTGAATGAAATATGTAGCCACTAACGTACATTCGTTTTCTATTAAAACGGAAAATTTTTGTCAAGTGGAAACTGCAAAAATAGTTGCATCCAATTTGAGTTTTTAGCCATGTGAAGTTATTTAATTTTGTTATCTATAGAGTCAGATTATATTTCAGAAAAAAATTAAGTACTAAAGGGCACAAGATTTCGTTTAATTTTTCGAATTCCAGCCGTATCGTGGCGTCATTAACGTATGAAGAGTGTTCATAAGGGCGGGAGGGCAAGGGTTACGGAGCTACAGTTCTATATATTCATATGTCTATACAGCGTGTACTTGAGCTAATGATCAGAATGTTAAGGGATGATAGTACCCATCTAGACGATCAATATAGAACCTAGGGTCGCAAACCACTCACAGCGCTAGTTCGAAAACCGTCCAGCACGCGCAAGTATTTACGACCAGCGTATGCGTGGAACAAAATACACAACTCGGGGAAGCAGATTCAGTGCATAAACAATTGGAGCACCGCATCTTGTGGCTCTCATGCATTAGTTGTAAATATTTGTGCATGCTGGACGGTTTTAGAACTGGCGCTGTGAGTGGTTTACGACCCATATGTGTGCCATATCAAATATTGTTGGCTTTGATGGGTACTATCACCTCTTAAAGTTTTGTCCATCGGTTAAGATACACCTGTATATACAAAAATTGCTTCGTAACGGGGTCATGACCCCCTGTCTACGACTCTTGTTCCTCTAAACGACAGAAGTTCGGATTTTTTGGAAGAAAATAGGCGATTTTAGCTGCTCTTGCACCATAAAATGCAAACGAAGTTTTCTATATCTCTTAAAGATTCATTTTCACAGACACATAAAACCTTCCAAATGTGAAATTAACATGTACTGAATTAACAAATCGTTTTAGTGATGAAAGGTTTTATTTTACGAGTTTTTCATTTAGTGCTAGCTAATCAAATGCTTAAAGGTGACCTGGCTAGTCAAATTTAAACTGAAATGTATATTTCCCTTGTAAATGCAAGGTTATGGAAATCAAACTTCTCGACTCGGAGGGCTGTGGGCTATAATGGCATGGAATTTGGACAAAGGACACTTCAGATCATGCGCCCGAATTTATTAAAAAACATATTAGTATAAAAAGTCAGACAGGCAGCGCTACATTGCGTCAGGGCTGCGGGTTGTCGGTGGACCTGATCTTCTAAGAATTCTCAAAACCAGAAGTCACATGGGGTGAGGCCAGGTGAGCGAGGAGGCCAAGATGTTGGAAAATATAGACAGATCACCCGTGCGTCAGTGAAAGTTTGCCGTAACGCCTGTTGAACGCCACGATTAATATGGGGAAATGCCCCATCTTGCACGAAATCGTGTCCCGGACAGTGACGAAGCAGGTTTCAAATCCTGTTGGCAACGAACATTGCAGTGAAACCGCACCATACCTTTACTTTTGCAGAGTGCAATGGCACTTGATGGATTGCGGCGAGTTTACTGTTGCCCAAACGCGGCATTTATGTGTATTCACTTAACTATTTCGGTAAAAGTGAACCTCATCTGTCAACATGTTTCACGGTTAAGCGGCATTGACTGTCATAAGCGCAAGGAACTATAGCGCAAGTGTGTCCAGAACTTCAGCGTCCTCGTCTCACAGCTGGTGAAGATTATGGATTTTGTAAGGAAAATAACTCTCGATTCATTGCAACGCTTGTCAAACGGCATAACAAAGCATATCAACATCACGAGAAACAGCTGGTACACTCATAACACCGTATGGCGATTGGCTAGTATCTTCCAAGCAGGGAGTAAGCTGCCAAAGAGATTTTTGTAGCTTTTCGGCTAACTTGCACCTAAAAGTTGTAGCCGAATGAGAAAAGTGGTTTTCAAGTTGATGAGGAATTCTGGTTAGAAACGGTGAACTCCACCAATGTTCTTTAATTATTTTTATACTTTTACTAGATTTTTCGTTGCCAGTGCTTACGCCGTGCACGATATGCAGCCTTAAAATCAAATTCCTTTCTCTTTAGTCCATTGATTGGCATGTTAACCAATGGCTTATATTGGTAACATGGAGTCTATTACGAATATCCATCACCTTTTCAATTTTATTTGAAGTTTTCGGCGAATTGCTCAGCAGTTTTCCTAGTCGAAGTTTGGTTAACATCGCCTTTCGGCGAAAAGGCTAGCGACAAGTTAATCCCTGCTTCCAAGAAAGCCGTAGCCACATCTACGTATGCCGCCCCCACAGGTTTCCACCCTCTACCTGGTGAGTAGCCTTGCGATGATGCAGTGATAACGCGTTCGTGCCGTTATCCCAGGTTCGACTCCCAAAGCTGCCAAAAAGTTTACCGATTAACTGTTCACTGTAGTTCAGGGGCTTGGTTCTCTAGACCATATGTGGTTCGGATTCCTCGGAAAATTGTAGGTCCCGTCGCAGCATGACCTGTGAACACCTTGCGATGTAAAACTTACGAACAACCGAACTCTACTTGGTAAAATTCCAAGATGTCCGTTTTTTTCGAATTTTTTCATATCATGTAGAGAGCGCGTGGTCATTGGTGCATAGCGTACGTTCGTCTGTCGACGGAATGCCTATATCGAACTCGCCGTTTGCATACGTTGCGCAGAAGCTCAGTTTTTACAAATCACATTTCACTAATCTTACAGCGCCATCTATCGGCGACGTTCTGTACTAATTTTTTATAACATATCTCTAGCTCATGACCTGAAACGCACTCCAGATTTCTGAGTTGGAGAAGTTTAATTTCGACGACCTTGTATACTATGATTTGGGTCGTAGTAAATAATTTTGAATGTTCATATACGAAATTGAGAGAAGAGACTCGTATATAGTTTGCTCTGGAAAATACATTTTGTTATATATATACTTACTAGAAATGTTTTACCAAATATACACCACCTTTTGAGAGCCGAAGTTATACTGAAGTATTATTAGGAAACTTGTAAAGTTTCAAACTATTCGTATTCTTCACAATGCACATATTGGAACACACAGGAAAGAATTCTATCAGTAGAACATAATTAAGAAGAAACGATTTCGACTTTATATTACTTTATATCGGTCAAACGAGAGAAGAGACTTTAGTTAGCCAAAGCTTATGTAAGCAGAATTTTGATAAAATGTGATATTTTCCGACGAAAGGAAGGTTTAATATTTTCGATTCAGGTGGAAAGAAATATTTGTGGAGAAAACCAAACATTTTCCTTATAACAAGGATTTAAGACGAATAAAACATTGTGGTGGTCATCTAATGATTCTTAGATGCATGAATTTTAATACATGTGGCAACATAGCCTTTATTGGAGGTAATATAAATGCTATACCTTTATATTGTTTATATATTGTGAGGTAATTTATTAACCAGTGCGGAAAAGTTAGGAATGGCAGGTTCACACCATCTTTGCAGAAAAAAGATTGCAAATATACAACCAACATAGCAATGCTGTGGTTTTTTTCATAATGTAAAAGGTCAACTGGAAACACCACCCCCATAATCACCATAACTTATTCTTTTTGAGAATTTGTTGGAGTTGCAAATGAAGAAACGGCAAATTCCCAACGAAACAAATCTCAGACAAGCATTCGGAAAACGGCTGAAGATCAGTGTGGAAACAACTAAAAATTAGTGAAATCATTGCCCAGGAAATTACGAGCTGAAGATTGCAGCAAAATGCAAAAATACTAAGTACCAGTAATGTTCTTATAATTTATGAAATTTCTTGTTTCTCTTTACTGATGCGAAAATAATTTTTCACATTACTATATTGATATATGTATTCTGGTTAGTAAAACAAACAGGAGAATCAATTTTTTATAAAAATAAACCAATGGTTAAAAACTTGTTTTACTCTTGCATTTATACAAAATATCTATAATAGGTGTGGTGTGCACCGATACTTTACTTGCCCGTTGTAAGTCATTAAAATGTTGAATTGTTTTATATCAATTTCATTATACAATGAATTTACCTTCAAAACAAATGTAAACTATAAATAAACATCTGGATAAATGTGTATGTCTAAGAGATGCCTTACTATAAAAGGTCAATGTTTGCAATTGTTTAGGAAAATAGTCTATCCCCGACGAGAAATCGGATTAACGTTATAAGAAATTAGCAGCAAATATAGCAGGAAAAGTAAGGAATATTCAACTTTTCTTTGAATAGGATTACAGGAAGATCTGTGATTAATACCCGTGTCTAAACGTTATTTATAACTTCGACCTTGTCTCGTCTCTGAAATATTCAACTTGAAAGCACATGGTCAACGCATTTAGATAAAAAGTACGCATTTACCCCTCGAGTTAACAGCTATTGAGCCATGACGAAAAAACACTTCGGGGCGTTTTATGTTTTGATCGGTCCCATTTTCATTGTCTGCAGTTTCCTTGGGAGAATTCGCTTTCATTTTCGAAGTTTTCTTTTGAGCTGGAAAAGGGGGTCACTGTGACATGGGAGGTAGCACCCAGTAATCGGTTCGATGACCCGGTGAAGGAGTCCGCCTTTGTGACCGACATGCTAAACTTTAAGGGCAAATTCGAGATAAATCATTTCATAATGCAGTTTCATGTGCCTGACTAATCTATTCTCATCATTATGGAGATTCATCCAAAATCGAATATAACTAAAATTTCAAACAATGGTGGTTATATATGAAGAAGTTTTGCTTATGTTTATTTCCTTGTATGCGTCTTTAGTTTGGGTATAAATACTGGACTAAATTAGTAAGTTGAGGAAGTCCTTCCTGTGCTTTTACTCCATCAGATTACTACTCATTTTGGTTTCACTTCGAATGGTCATTTTTCGTAATGGTATGCCACATCTTACACGAATTTTTCGTTCTAACTCTCACAATCATTAGCTTTTAAGGTCCAAATTCGAATTCATAGGAAACTTGGACGAACGTCCCAATAGCATAGGCGTACGCAGAAAGTTCGCAATGGGGAGTTATAGGCTTAATAGTGGGATACAGTACTACAAGTAGCATATTCCTATGTTAAATATACAAAATTTCATTGCAATGGGGGGTTACAACCCCATCAACACTCCCCTGCGTACGCCAAAGCCCAATAGGAATAATCTTTGCATCTTGGTTTGCTGGGTTTGGGTTCAGTTCCCAAGTATGCTCAGTCGTATGCAAACGTATCGTCGGCAGAACTGTTCCTAGACGATCTTGCGCCCCTTAGCCATGGATCAAATGAACTCTTCTTTCCGTCTCTACCCAACCCCCTCCATTAAATTCTTCACTCATTTCACACTGCAATAAATTCTTTCATAGAGAAAATCCAATGCTAAATTTATTATTTCTTAGTAAAAGGTTTCAGCAAAGAAAACGACTTTTTGATGTGGGTTGAGAGATTTTTTATTAATTTAGTTGTACAACAATGAGCAGATAGGCCTGAACGATACATAAAAATTATTCAAAAATTATCATACTGGTTTCGTTTACTGTGATAAATTTACTCTAATATTCTATGATACAAAATGGTATTATTTTCACAACTGTGTGCTTCCAATTTCTCTCTTTCGGGTTGTTTCCTACGTTGCATTCACTGTTCTAATCAGATTAATTTAAGATATTGTAATTTACACTCTATAACAAAAAAATCGACGCACCAAGAAGTTGTCCGATTGTAATGAAATTTCGTATGCAAAGACATTTTGACCGAACATGCAAATGATTAAAATTTGGTGTCCAATGAATGAATAGCGGGAACTCCAGCGCATCGGAACTGCGCATTCAGCAGGTGTATATAAGGAGCGATTCTCAATATGTGGTCAAAATTTCTGTTGCATTTTGACTGCGGATATCTTACGTCGACTGTAACAATGCCTCGCCGAAAGATTCGTGCTCATTACGAGCATATGTCAGAGTTTGAAAGAGGTCGTGCTATCGGATTGAAAGAGGCTGGTTGGACGAATCGAAGAATCGCTGGACATGTGGGTCGAAGCGATGCGGCGATTGGACGGTGCTGGCAAGAGTGGGTCAACAACGGCAGATGTCAGCGTCGGGACGGCAGCGGTCGACCTAGGGCCACAACAGAATGGAAAGACAGAGCAATTGTCAGAGCAGCTGTCACAGCACCGGATTCGTCATTATCAACTATCCAACGTGTGGCCCGCACACATCTGCCCAACCTGACCCTCTGCGGACGACTAAGGGAGCGGAATTTGTGCTCGCGCCGACAGTTACGCCGTTTACCTCACGCCTTTTCACCGTCATGTTCGATTACAGTAGTGCTGGACTCGATCAACTTGAAAATGCGCTTACTGGGGACGTATGGTTCTTAGTGACAAGTCCAGTTTCCAACAGTGTCCTGACGACAACCGCAGACGTGTCTGTAGACGTTCAGGGTAGTGTGGGGATTCTACTCTATCGCACGCCACACATGCCCACAACAGGGCGTTATTGTCTGGGATACCACCTCTTTTGATAGCTGGACCCCTTTGGTGATCATTTCTGATACACACACAGCACAGTGGTACGTAGACATTCTACGACCGGTTGTTACTGTTCCTTTTGCGACACCCTGGACTTCCATTTCAACAAGACAATGCCCGGCCGCACACGGCATATATTATATTTATAGTGTTGCTATGAATTGTCTTCAAGCTTGCCCAAGACTTCCTTGGCAAGCTAGGTCTCCTGATCTCTCTCCCATAGAGCACATTTGGGATGCTATGGGAAGGCGATTGCAACCATCACGGGATGTTGATGATTTAGCACGACAGTTGGAGACAATTTGGCAAGAAATTCTGCAGGACACCATCCGGGATCTTTATCAATCTATGCCCCACTGGGTGACAACTTGCATCCAGCCCAGAGGTGAACAAAAGCCTTATTGTTTTCCTCCTTTTGTAACGGTCAAACTCTTCAATAAATCATTCAATTATTCTGAAATTTTAATCGTTTTTTTTATGTATGTTCTTCACATCCACCAATTTTTATCGCAATCGGACAACTCCTTCTTGATGCGTCGATTTGTTTGTTATAGTGTATTATACATTTTATCTGTATAAACATAAAAATTGTAGAACTTAATGCATGTTTTGAGGCAATAATTGACGGTTTTATCTATACACATTTTTTAGATATTTTCCCCGTGAGTTATTTCAGTCGATTTACGCCCCGCGCCCCTGGCGGGAGCCTTCCAAGCCATTCCGAACTACGGCACTGATTGTTGGATGATGTCAAATCGCCTACATGATGCCCTTCGGAGAACCGACTAACGAGGGAACCCCCAAGATGCCCAACGGAGATTAAACCAAAGTAGGCGCGTTCGAAAGGTCTCAAAAAGCTGTTAGACCCATCATCTATATCACAGAAATATAAGGCCAGAGTCCGAAAACAACTAAATTACAGACATTGATATCTCACTATTCTGTCGATGGATATTAATTATCTGCAGCTTTTAATACAGGATATCGAAAATTACTTGAATCGTGTTTTAGCAATTTTCCAGTCAACCTTAAAATTTTGAAATGTTAATTTTCAAATCTTTCGGCAAAACGAAAAATAATCAATCCCTGTTCGATGGTTTTTCAGCAAAACCCCACATTGAAAACATAAGCTTCAACACAATTTGAGATAGGTTCGCTTGCTAGATATGTATTAACGTACAGAGCAGTTTTGCTGCCTGTAAATAAGAAATGAATTTAAAAGTTTAAAATAGTTATAAAGCATGTTATAATATTTTTTACTAATACATTTAAAACAAATCACGTAGGCTTTTCTGGCCGTTTAAGCGAGCATAATAATTGTTATTTTCCCCTCCGATAAATGAATTCAAAACAAGTTTAAAGAGAAAAATTGTTTGAAAATATAGAAAAATGAGTTGAGACATATTTGAGCAATAATTATATTAAGTATAGAAATAAAACTGATTTTATTTGTTAGATTTCGTTTCGTCAATCGTACTGCGAGTATTTTAAGGGGTCACCTCCTTAAATATTATTAATATTAATTTTAAGATATGAAAGAAATTAATCATGCGTTCATCAATTTCAAAAATCAAATTAAATTTAAACCAATTATGATTTTTTATTGATTTGATGAGTTTGTTATTTGATAGTTAATAGGGCTTTGAAAGTATATATGTTTAAAATTTTTGTCATTTTCAGTAATTTGAAATTATGAATATCGATATTAATCCCTTCACTGTTCTTCACTATTTTAAACACATTGTAAACTACGCGTATTCAATTTTTGAAAGTAATGCAAATGAAATCGTTCAAGAAGAAAAATGTTTAGCTTTCGTGCTTTTTAAAAAACTTGAAATTTTAATTTCCTCTCTCAATTTTATTGAGGATGAGGAAATAGTTTAAGCAAAATGTGATATTGAGGACCCCACTTCATGTTCGGTGATTAATGTAAGTGAAAACCAAAGACTTGGATTGCAAGTCAGAATAATGTTTAGTACGAACACTCGCTTCAATTATCGATCGCAGTGGGAGAGTTTCTCTGAATAAAAAAAAAAAAAACCCTTCACAAGACGTACAAAAACCAACCCCTTCTTCATGCGGCGTGTATTGTTTCAATTAACAGAGCTCTGGGTTATTATGGGTAGATAATAAATACACAATGAGTAAAATATTCCATTTTCGAACTATTAAAGCTTAATATTTGCAGTGTGGGGGTTTTGCTGAAAAACCACCAAACAGGGGTTGATTATTTTTCCGTTTTGTCGAAAGATTTGAAGGTTAATATTTCAAAATTTTGAGTTACATTGGAAAATTGCTGGAACACGTATCAAGTGATTTTCTATAACCTGTTTTAAAATCCGCAGATCATTAAAATCCATCCATGGAATCATGAGATATCAAGGTCTGTAATATGGCTGTTTCCGGATTTTGGTGAACCATATCTCCGAAATATAGGGACATCCTGAAAAAAGCTTGGACATAGGTCTAATACCGTTTTGAGACCTTTCGAACGCGCCTACTTTGTTCCAATCCTCGTCGAGCACGTTGTGGGTGTTTCTTAGTGAGAAAATATTTCGCCTTCAGCTGACAGTAAAAACTGCCGGACACAAATATTGTGGCGCGGAATAACCCTTGCTGTCCTTGCGCCATAAAAATACAACCACCACAAATAGGGAAAAATAAGTACCATTGGTGGGCGTAGGGGAAAGAAAAGGGAAATTGAATGGTTTACAAATTTATCGTTATATGGAGATCAGGTCGAGTCTGCTGTTTTCAGGTGAACCTGTAACCACTTTTGGCACTCGAAATTAAAGTTCAACTTTCAAGAAATCCCATTGTAATTCACATACCCAAACTTTTCGGCTTGTGATATTTGGGGAAGGTGCAAATTCTGTTACGCGCGTTTTTCTACCCTCAAAATCATTTTCCAAAGAAATTCCAATTATGCACTTGTATAATAAAATCTAAGAAAGACACAAGGTTTTATTTCATAAATTCTAATTTTACAACTTACCATGGAACCTTTTTAACATGTTGGTCGCAACCAAGACATGGTACATTCAGTAGTCCCTTAGACCCTAGTTAATAGTGTGTAATCAAACTTCTGTAAATCTCGTTGATTTTTAATAATTGGCTTTTCGCCAAATGTGGTTGTTCGTTGAGTTTATCTGGTGTTTTAGGACACGCCAACGTAGTGAAATCGCCAATGAGCCTAATGGAGTAAATTTTCACTGTTCCACTAAACCAGTCTCTCTGCAAATAATAATAATAATAAATGAAGGTTTAAAAAATAAGAGGTGGTTATTAAACTATGAATTTGGCGTTTCGTGAAAGTGATCACAAATGTGGTAAATAAAAAAAAAAGTGAATTTTGAAGAAAACGCAGTTTGAAAGTTCATACTCCTGTAGATCAAATTTAGTCTATTTAGAAATGGCGCTGGTAAGTTTAACTTGGGATATGTGTATACATTCAACTGTTACCTAAGAGTGTAATTTACCACGCACTTGACAGTTTCACCCAAAGATGTATTTACCACGTTCGTGTGTAACGTAATCGATATAAAAGAAACTAATCAACGCGTTTTAGATATACAAGCTATCATGTAAAACTAATTTATTAAAAGCCCTTCGGTGGCGCAGTGTGTAACGCGTTCGCCTAGTGCGCCGTTAACTCGGGTTCGACTCCCAACGGTGCAAAGAACGTTTACTAAAAGACCTCATAAAGGTCGCACTGCTCACCGAAGGCCAGGGGTTGGTTCCCTAGGTCTTAAGAGGTTCGGATTCCTCGGAAAACTGTAGGTTCTGGCTCAGCATGGCTAATGTAGTTTTGAGTCGTAAAACCACAAAAAATAATTTATTAAAAATCAGAGTATAATATATTAAATAACTGAAAATATAGGTACAATATATTGAATAACTTGAAAAGCCTGAAGATTAATTGAAGCAAATTTTTTTTCAAAAACATACGCGGTAAAACCTCCTTTAACGAACAGTCCTGAACATGAGCGCCCATATGGGGGGGGGCAAAGGAAGGGGGGCTCGAGCCCCTCCTAGCCGTTCAAAAATTTGATTTGCAAGGTTCTGCTATGCATTTACTTTCAAAGGTTTTACAAGTAGATTTTAAAATAAGGTACTTTTTAGCTCATTACTAATTGTCAAGCAGTATCAATTATTTTTGTAGCATTTTAGTATCTTGTACATTCACTAAAATGTTTGACAGGTTTGAGAAGGAGGTGTCAACGGTGGTACAGTGTGGTAACGCGTTCGCCTAGTGCGCCGTTAACTCGGGTTCGACTCTCAACAATGCAAAGAACGCTTACTCCGATATCTCATAAAAATCGCACTGCTCACTGTAGTCCGGGGTTTGGTTCCCTAGGCCTTAAGAGGTTCGGATTCCTCGGAAAACAGTAGGTCCCGGCGCAGCATGACCATTGTAGTCCTTGAGCCGTAAAACCACAAACTAAACTTAAGCAGGAGTAATAATTTTTCCCGACCCCCCCCCCGCCCCCTTAAGTCTCGCTCCCGTCAATATCACGTGTTGCGGTATCGATTCATATTTGTCGCTCCAGTGGTATTTCTGAACTGAAGCGGCTTAGAAACTGTCATGAATAGCGCGAAAACATTGACTTATTCACTTATTTGTCGTCTTATATCTCATTTACAAACTTAACATTTTAATTTCTTGAATAAAAACATAGTTACTTCTTGAATGGTTTTGAAAAATAAGCGATGCTTAATGGGTTAAAAGTGCACATATGGGCGCTACTGCTCCTAAATAGAGAATGCCTTTCCAATTCCCGGTCCCTATGTTTACTGTGCCATAGTACTCTCCAGTAGCGGACAAATTCTGAGATATCAGCTATTCAGAAGTTTTACTGCATTTGCGGTATAATTCGTTGATCACAGGTAACTACATTATTAACTGTTAGTTTTGTTTACCTTAAAATGCACTTTTGAAAGTAACTGCCAGGAAGTACACTTAAGTGCTACACAAGGGGTCAACTAAAAATAAAAATCACTGCATTGAAGTGCCGTTTGAGCGGTAAATATTATTTGGATGTGCTTTTTCCGCACAATAAAAAAAAAAGTTCACTGATCACCGATAGGTGGCGCTTTAGACAGTTGGAAATAATGAAATGGATACTGTGTGAAGCTGACTACTATTCAATCTGCGTACTGCACTAGTAGAAATTTCCCATCACCTTTCAGCTTCAAAAGTACTTCTAGTTCAACTGGCTGTTTTAAATGTCAGTTCAATTTCTTCAAATTGTTTGAGCTTAAGTAGCCCAGTACATATGATGGGACCTTTTCCCCCTGTAATTTTTCTGCGAACGGAATTTGCAAAGAGCATCTTGATTTGCTGATTCTTCATTCACATAAAACAGTTTCACTAGCAAAGCATTCTCTGGCAAAATTAACATTTTTGCAGAAATATATTCTTTACGTAGTTTATTAATGAATCGAATGTGTGTATGAAGAACCTACTGAGCACTTCGCTCTTTTATAACGGCTTTATTGCATACTTCCGACGAATGTGTGACTATCAGCGCCATCTATTGGTGATTTATTAATTGAATTATTTTTGTTTTCGGTGGTGTGAAGGGGGGGAAAAAAAATTCAGAAAATATTTATCGCACAAACCGCACTTCGATGCGACGATATCTTTTTTTTAATAAAATTTCAAAATTTACGCTGAATTTTGGTTGAACCTTTCGTATATGATGCGATGCCCATCCTGCGTTTATACACTAACAAGGGGAAGCCACAGTGAGTGCCCCACCGAGTTTGAATTTTTTTTTTTATGAAAATAAAGCCAAAATAAATACGTGTCTCGGTAATCGTGCCAATGCGGCTTATTTTCGGAGATATGAATTTTTAAAGACAAAGATTTTTCATCCAAGCCAATTGGTAGCTCAGTTGATGTTACCGGCCTAGCGCTTCGTGTTTTTGCGTTCGATGCCCGCGAAAATCGGTCACTTCTTTAATTTTTTAATATGTATTCTTTTAACATATTTATTTATGTATTTTTATTAGTAAAAATACTTTGCTTACAATCGGATTTTGTTCATAAACTTACTTTAATAAAATTCATATTTACATATTTAATTCTGTGATACTATTTTTCGCAGTTATAATTTTTACACGAATTTTAACATTTAATTGAAGAGTTGTAAAGGTACAAAAAGTTTAGGAGTTAGCTGTAAGTTTTTATGTGAATATAACTTTTATAAAATTTGCGTACTCATTGTCAACCTGTGAAGGGATGAAATTACACCAATAACGCAGTTTTGTTTTATTTAAGGATGGAAAGATTTTTTCTGAAAACTTTTAACAATTCCATTAAATAAAAAAGAAAACTGCGTTATACGTATATTTCTCATTAAACGTATACTTCTACATAAATGGCTAAGTCAGGTCAGATTGCACGAGTATTTGGTGTCTTTTTGTAAACTTTCCTATTTTTTCTTTTTTTAAAACTTTTTCAAAATCTTTTCTAATTTTTTTTTAACTTTTATTTTTAATTTTTATACTTTTTAACTTTTATTTTATTTTTTTCCCTACACTTTTATTTTCTAAGTTCTATGTTTTTCTTTTTTTTTATATTTTCTATTTTTTTAATTTTATGCTTTTTTATATATTTTTTTTCCTAGCGGTTTACATCCACATTCGACAATTCGACATTTACAATCTATAGTATTATCCAAGACTTTTTCCTGAAACATAAACAATTATTTCAGATTCGCCGAGATGAAAAGTAGTGGTTAAACATCGAGGATACATTTCCCACTTCATCCAGTCATTTTAAAGGCAACCTCACAATTCAAAGTTCTACGGATCATATAAAGTTTTATCGCATGAAAATCCTAAACGACGGTGAAATAAATGAGAAGTCAATACACCCGAATCCCTCCCGATGGAAGAAACTGTTAAAGCTGAAAGATGAGATTGCCCGTTGTATTGTAGAACCTAAGTTTGCTACCATTTCCTTTATATCTGTTTACCATGAGATTGAAAAATCTATGAATCAGTCAAAACAGGAGAATTTATACGACTTCGGAATGGATAAAGAGGTTAATTCTGTTTTAGACAAGGTATTTTCTTCCCAAATGGAAGAGGTTGTTTATTCCAAGTTCAATTTATATGAAGAGGAGAGCGGTTATGATAAAATTCCTGAAATTTTGTTTTATCGGGAATTGCTGAATTTTAATATCTGACTTGACTCGTAATTTTTTTCTAGTGTTATCAACAACCGCGGTATTTAGAAGCGATATGCACCTGAATTGTTTTGTATCCGAAAGTACGTTGCGAAATATTGATATCTTGGAAAGTGTTCTAATGGAGAGATAATATGTGTGAAAGCACGTCCTCTTCTGAAAGTGTTGATATATATAATTCTGAAACTTCGGGAAATGAATTTTAGAGAAAAAGTTATATCATTACTTTTCCTATAATCTCAAATCTATTTTTTAAATATGTAAGATATATATTCGGTGTGGGAAAACTTGATACGGAAATCTCGTTTCATATACATATAAGGTTTTCTTGCTGTGTGTGTGAAAACATACGTTAAATCTTGAACCTGATCACCACTTATTCAACTGGGGAAAAAAGATGTGCACATAAATAACATGTTTTACATTTCTGAAAATATCTACTTCACCTAATTGGTAGAAAATCGTATTTTGTCACCAAAATAATCCATAATATCCGCGTTGTACACTTATATAATTTATTTACTACGTGAAAACCCGTTTGTAAAATCTCGTTCTTGCGTATTCAATGTATAAAAAAAAGCGATCGAATTAATAATGTGTATCATGTTTCTGAAAACATCAATTTTTTTCAGCAGATGGAGAAACGTTAAATGCGCTTTCCCACTAAAAAATTTCATGCTTGCAACGTGAAATCTTTATCCCTCTTTATAATATGTATTCCTGTGTTACGTGATCTCAATAAACAAAGAAAGCCTTGTTTTAAAAATATTGATTCATGTCTTATTTCATCATTGTACTCCCATCCGAAGGTTTATTTCTGATTTGAATCTTGAAAATTTTGTTCAGAAAATTTTTCAGCTTAGTTTATCGTTAAAAAAAATTTTCCATTACTCAGTTTTTGTTTTTGTTTTAAAAAAAGACGGATTTTTTTTTTTCTATTTTTCAAAATCTTATTTTTTACTGGTTTTTTAAAAATAAATTTATGGAATTCATTCTTTAAAAATATTTTTTACTAAGTTTAAGTTCGTCATCAACGCTCTGATTGGCTGATAATTTCAGATCATTATTTCGAATTATACCCAATTATCGACGATTTCAACCCTGAACGATATTGAACGCTTCGAAAACGTATAAGAAAAGGGTTAGAATCACGTTTTCGGCTCCAAAATACGGTCTATAATAAGGTAACCCAGCTGATTGGGTAAAACCCCCAGAGACTGATGTCGATGTTACTCTTATTCGACTCAAACCTGTGAGAAAATAAAACGTATCTTTCTTCGATACAGAATGTTATAACTAAGCGAGGTCTATACAGTTTCGAGTTCAGGGGGTAAGACTTGTAAATACAGAAAGTGTAACGTCAAATCATCAAAAGAAGAAAAAGTGGAAATCGTTAAATTGAAAAACCCATCTTGTTCAGTATAGGTAGTAAGCCTTGAAAATAATCCATGCCTCCATTTCATGCTAGAAAAAGAAAGCAAGGAATCAACAGCGGGTTGAACCCAGTTAAGACTGAATATGAGAAAAATGCATACACCACCACCTGAAATTAATTTATAGGGGGAAAATCGTATCCAATTTTAAAAGTGCCATATAAAAACATGATTGAAAACACTTTTACATGGATAAATATTTCAGTAATCAGAGAAATGAAAACAAAAAAGCACAAAGACGAAAAAGGAAAAGCACAAAACTTAGAAAAATAATGTGGAGAAAAAATGGAAAAATAAAAAATTGAAAAAAATTTAGAAAACAGAAAAATTTTGTACAACAAAGTCATGGATAAAAAAAGTCGCCAAATACTCGACCGTACGAAAAAACGCGCCAAATATTCCCATGATTATGAGGCCACCCGAACTATTCCCCCACGTTAAAGTAGAGGCGTATCTGGAAGGGTTGGCGGCCCGATAATACGGATGCATGATCGTGGAATATTTAGCGCATTTTTCATCCGATCGGTATTTGGCGACTTTTTATTCATGGTTTGAGTGGGTTTTTTTTGTTGTTTTTTTACAAAATTTCTCTTAACTTATTTCTTTTTTCTAAATTTTTTCAATGTTTTTCTTTTTCCATTTTTTTCTATTTTCATACACTCATTATTTTTCTAAGTTTTGTGTTTTTCCTTTTCCGTCTTGGTTTTTTTTTTTTTTCATTTCTCTGATTACTGAAATATTTCTCCATGTAAAAGTGTTTTTAATCATGTTTTTTATATCGTACTTTTAAAATGGGATATGATTCCCCCTCTATAGATTAGTAATTTCAGGTGGTGGTGTATGCATTTTTCTTATATTCGGTCTTAACTAGCGTCTATACTGGCAAATACTGGGTCTCAACCCGATGTTGATTCGTTGCTTTTTCCTGTTATGGCATGAAATGGAGGCATGGATTATTTTTAAAGCCTACCACCTTCTATACCGAACAAGACGGGTTTTTCAATTTAACGATTTCCACTTTTTCTTCTTTTGATGACTCGATGTTACACTTTCTGTATTTACAAGTCTTCCCCCCCCCCTGAACTCGAAATTGTATGGACCTCGCTTAGTATAACATACAGTATCGAGGAAAGATACATTTTATTTTTTCGCAGGTTTGCGTTGAGTAAGAGCAGCACCGACATCAATCGCTTGGGGGTGTTACCCAATCAGCTGGGTTATCTTATTATAGAGAGAATTTTGGAGTCGAAAATGTGATTCTAGCACTTATCTTACACGTTTTCAAAGCGTTCAATATCGTTCAGGGTTGAAATCGTTGATAATTGGGTATAATTCGAAATAATGGTCTGAAATCAGCAGACAATCAGAGCATTGATGACGAACTTATATAAAAAAAAAACGTTATGAAACTGTGTTCGTAGATTTCGTAAACTTAGTAAAATTTTTTTTTTGAAGAATGAATTCCATAAATTTATTTTTAAAAAACCGAGTAAAAAATAATATTTTAAAAAATGAATAGAAAAAAAATCCATGTCTTTCAAGAAAAACTGAGTAATGAAAAATTTTCTTAACGATAAACTAAGCTGATAAAAATTTGTTTAAACAAAATTTTTAAGATTCAAATCAGAACTAAACCTTCGGATGGGAGTATAATGATGAAATAAGACATGAATCAATATTTTTAAAACAAGGCTTTCTTTGTTTATTGAAATCTTATAACATAGGAAGACATTATACAAAGAGATAAAGATCGCATGTTGCAAGCATGAAAATTTTTAGTGGCAAAGCACATTTAACGTTTCTCCATCTTAATTAAATAGGCAAAATCTTAATCAAATGAGCAAAATCAACTGCGGCCAAAAAGAGGTACTGAGGCATCTGGTGGCGGAAGCTTTGTCCTCTAACTCCAAGCCGAAACCTAACATTCCTATCTCGGACCAACGTGTGATCAGGGATTTGTATTCAAACGATAATTTGATTATCACTAAAGCAGACAAAGGCGGGCAGATAGTAGTTATGGACAAAGAGAAATACATTGAAGGAGTCGACAACCTCATCAGTGAAGGTCCTTATAAAGTGCTCAAGAAAAACACATCTTCCGCTCAACTCTCTAATGTTAGTAAAATAGTCCGGTCATCAAACATCTTGGATCCCGAAACTAACAAATCCGTAGTTCCTTCTATTGCTAATGTCGCAAGACTGTATTGCCTCCCGAAGGTTCATAAACCCGGCATTCCATTGCGGCCCATAGTCTCCAACATCGGTACTGCAACCCATCCCCTAGCCAAATTTCTCGTCCGCAGATTTTCTCCTCTCCTGGCTAACAACCATGATACTGTCCTTAATTCTTCTGACTTCATTTCCAAATTAAATTCCTCTTCTTCTTTCGCTTCTTCAAAAATAGTCTCGTTCGATGTCAAAAGCCTTTTCACAAATGTTCCCGTTCAGGGAGCTCTTGAAGCTCTTATCTTTCGTATGAAAGAATTTCATTTTGCTGATGCTGAAATCCGTGAATTAGTCAAATTTACGGAGATCTGTATCACACAGACTTGCTTTTCTTTCCGTGATCAATTATTTTCGCAAACTGATGGCCTTGCCATGGGAAATCCTCTTTCACCCGTTTTATGTGATATTTACATGCATTATGTCGAAGAGGATATTCTCAATCGCATACCATTTAAACTGTGGATTAGATATGTGGATGACACATTCGCTATCCTTCCAAACGATTGTTCAGATCTCTCTACAATTCTCACCACCTTAAATTCCGTCAACCCTCACATACAATTCACTTTGGAAGAAGAAAACAACGGTTCATTGCCTTTCCTGGACGTTTTGGTACATAGATCGCCGTCCGGGTTCCAAACCAGCGTATATCGGAAACATTTTGTTGTTAGCCAAACGCCGCATGCTGCTTCCGCCCATCCACAAAATTAGACGATAAGCACGTTCTACAGGTTTGGTCTCATGTACTCTAAAATTGTCATCATCTGAAGAATTACTCAAGATTGAACTTAACCATATTCTTGACATCGCTCGAGATCGTGGTTACAATCCTACCATTATTGACGACGCTTTGAAGAAACTCACTAGACCTAAGCTGTGCAGTACACTCTTGATTGATTCCTCTCCTTGTAATTTTATCAGCATTCCTTTCGTTCCACGAATTTCTTCAAAAATTGCTTCCATCCTCCGTAAATTTAATTTCAAGGTCACTTTTACTCCAATCAATAAACTCGGTTATTCCAAACTCAAGGATATTATTCCTGATTGCAATTATTTTGGAATTTACTCCATTCCATGCCAGTGTAATCGTGTTTATATTGGTCAAACACGTCGGGCCCTTCGATTTCGTCTTAAAGAGCATGAAGCCTACGTGCGTAAACAACAACTGGAAAAATCTGCTTTGGCCAAACACGCCTGGGAAGCTGGCCACAAATTTTCTTTCGACAAGGCCCATCTAATAGAGAAAGTTTCTTCACCAGCCGACCTCAATTTCTTTGAAGCCTTCCATATTCTTTCGCATTCCTCTTCTACTGTTAACGATCAGCTTCCGTTCAATTCCATGTCCTCTATTTGGAGAAACTTCATTCGTCCCATAGCAAAAGACGCGGCTACGGACCCACAACTGGTTTACCCGAACTAATTTTGGACTAGCAATTTGGCATCGATAGTTTTTCTAGCACGTGTGCCACATTAGTGTAACTAGGGTTCTGAAGAAGGAAGCCTAAACGCGCTTCCGAAATAGCTATAAACCATCGTATTTATTTTAACTGTGTTAATGTGTTTTATTTTATTTAATATTTTGCGCAGTGTGTCGTTTCATCTTTACTATAAGTTTCTCCATCTATTGAATAAACCTGATGTTTTCAGAAACATAATACACATTATTAATTCGATCACTATTTTATACATTGAAAAAATACTAAACAAAAACGAGATTTTACAAACGGTTTTTCACATAGTAAATAAATTGTATAAATCTACAAAGTGCATGGCATGCATTATTTTCGTGACAAAATACGATTTTCTACCAAATCGGTGAAGCTGATATTTTCAGAAATGTAATACATGTTATTCATGCGTACACCTTTTTTCCCCAGTCGAATAAATGGTGATCAGGATCAAGATTTAACGTGTTTCCACACACACGCAGGAAGAAAACCTTATATGTACATGAAACGAGATTTCCATGTAAAGCCTTTCCCCACACCGAATATATACCTTTATATATTTAAAAAGATTTGAGGATTATATGAATGGTAATGATAACTTTTCCTCTAAAACTCATCTCCCGAAGTTTTAGAATTATATATATCAACATTTTCAGGAGAGGGCAGGCTTTCATACATAGATTCTCTCTCTCCATTAGAACTCTTTCCAAGATATCAATATTACGCAACATACTTTCGGATACAAAACAATTCAGATGCATATCGCTTCCAAATACCGCGGTTATTGATAACACTAGAAAAAAAATTACGAGCCAAGTCAAATATTAAAATTCTGTAATTCCCGATAAAACAAAATTTCAGACATTTTATCATAACCGCCCTCTTCTTCATATAAATTGAAGTTGGAATAAACAACCTCTTCCATTTGAGAAGAAAATACCTTGTCGAAAGCAGAATTACCCTCTTTATCCATTCCGGTGTCGTATAAATTCTCCTGTTTTGACTGATTCATAGATTTTTCAATCTTATGGTATACAGTTATAATAGAAATAGCAGCTAACTTACAAGGGAACCCTTTCGCTGTTCACTGCACTTTGAGATCAGACCTATGGAAGATGATAGTGCTTGACTTCCTGATCACAAGTATGTAATCATTTGTCTGCTAAAATGACATGACAATTTTTTATGAATATTTGAAGTGCAAAAATGTCACTTTTTTCGCCAGGTTTGATATTTTTTAATCGCACTGTATGTGAGCAAAAACAGGTTTGAAGTCGGTAAGATTATGAAGGATCATCGTATTTAACGGATAAAAATAAAAAAAATCGGCTCGGCTAATTTAAACAGTATAAAAAAATTAATATGAAAAATGAACTTTTAGCATAGATATTTGGCTAATTTGGTGACAATTTTGAAGAGTTGGCGGGACATTTAAGTGT
>QLNU02015360.1:155109140-155121073 GCA_006491805.2 Dysdera silvatica | reverse complement strand
TATAAAGATTTTCCGGAAAATTGTATATCCTTGCAAATACCCCCCAAAGCAACATCCCTCATACAATCGCTGGATGTTTATTTCTTTCGACAATATAAAAAATTTGTACAAAAAAATAATCAACAGAATAGCAATCGATGAAATGGATATTGACATACGACATCGAAATGAGATAATAAAAATGCATTCTTTGGTTCACAATCAATTACAGTCTAAAAAATATCGCCCTATATTACAATATGCTTGGTTTAGGTGCTGTTATAGCAATCATGATCTCGGAAAATTCAAAAATGTTGAGGAAATTTCTTTTGAAATTGAATACAAAAATTTCAGCCGAGATAATTGCAAAAATCTGTCATTCTTAAAATGTGCCCACTGTGATCAATTGCTTTGCTTCACTCTTTTCTTTTTTTGTACTGTATCACTTTCAGGACTTTCCTGAGATGTACACAGTTTAATTTTTCTCATTTTTAAATAAAGAGCATAATTCAACAATTAATCCACAATTTATGGTTACATAACTTCATGAAATTTTGTTCACATTTTTTCTAATTACAATAAATGCATTTTCAAATAGCCTACTAAGTTTTGTTCAGAATTTTTTTTAAATTCCATGGTTGCAACAGCATGTGATATGCAATGACCACATCCAGGTTGGATAAATATAGCAACTTTTCATTATTCATACGCATATATTCATACATCTCATATATGGATACTCATATAGTCATTCATCTCATACATGAATACTTATATATTCATACATCTCATGCATGGATACTTATATATTCATACATCTCATGCATGGATACTTATATATTCATACATCTCATGCATGGATACTTATATATAGATAAGCCATCGTGCGTGGATACTTATATATAGTCATGCATCTCGTGCGTGGATACTTATATAGTCCATGCATCTATCTATGTGCATTGGATACTTATATAGTCATGCATCTCAGTGCGTGGATATATAGTCACAATACTCGATTGGCGGATACTTATATATAGTCAGCCATCTCGTGCGTGGATGCTTATATGAATCATGCATCTCGTGCGTGGATGCTTATATAGTCCCATGCATCTCGATGCGTGGATGCTTATATAGATCATACATCTCAGTAGTTCGCTTATATAGTCATACATTTCGATGCGTGGATGCTTATATAGTCGGCGCATTTCATTGCGTGGATGCTTATATAGTCATGCATCTCGATGCCTTGGATGCTTATATAGTCATGCATCTCGTGCGTGGATGCTATATGAATCATGCATCTCGTGCGTGGATGCTTATATAGTCATGCATCTACGTGCGTGGATGCTTATATAATCATGCATCTCGTGCGTGGATGCTTATATGGTCGTGCGTGGATGCTTATATGGTCGTGCGTGGATGCTTATATGGTCGTGCGTGGATGCTTATATGTTCGTGCATGGATACTTATATATTCATACATCTCATGCATGGATATATATTCATACATCTCATATATGAATACTCATATTTATTCATACCTTAAAAATTTATACGTTAAAAAAAAGAAAATAGGAAAGGTTTAAAAAAAAAAGGCATCAAATATTCGTGCAATCCGACTTGACTTAGCCATTTATGTAGAAGTATCAGATATGTGTACACAGCGACCAATAGAAATAACCCTTAAAAAATAGAAATAAGTGCCAAAAACCGTCACCAGGAAAGCAAAATTCACTAAAATATCAGACACGTGACCATCGGATACATATATACAACGACCAATACAAATATCTCTGGAAATAAATGAAAATAACACCAAAAATCGTTACCAGGGGAGCTAGGATCACTAAAACAGAGGTATGTAACCGTTAGATAGGTATATACAAGGAACAAGAGAAACGCCTCTGAAAACAAGATATTTACAAAAGGTGCCAAAATCCTCCACTAGGCGGAGCTATGGTCGCTAGAAAGGGACATGTGACCATCCTGTACATAGATACGACCAAGAGAAATATCCCTTGAAAAAAATCGAAATAAATACCGAAATCCATCGCTAGGAGAGCTAGGACCGTTAAAAAAAAGCTGGGTACGTGACCATCAGATACGTATATACAGCGAGAAAGAGATGCCTCTGAAAACAAGATATTTACAAAAAGTATGAAAATCCTACGCTGGGGTGAGGTAGGAGTATTAAAAAGGGGACATGTGACCGTCAGATACATATATACAATGAGCAAGAAAAATGTTCCTGAAAACAAGGTATTTGCAAAAAAACACCAAAATACTCCTCTAGAGAGCTAGGATCGCTTAAAAAGGATACGGGCCATCAATCATATACATAGATACAACCACCAAGAGGAATGTCCCTCGAAACAAAAAAAAAAAAAATCGAAAGAAATTCCAAAATCCACCACTAGGATCGTTCAGAAAAGGAACACGTGACCATCATATATGTATATACAACGACCAAGGGAAATGGCTCTGAAAACAATAAAAATCGAAATAAATTCCAAACTCCGTCACTAGGGGAAGCTAGGATTGCTGAAAAGGGGGAATCACGTGACCCTCATATACACTGACCTCATATACCATCTGCTGTAATCGGCTAGGCCGTTTGTGACGTCAGCTCCCGTTATTTCTAACGGTACCATCGGACTACTTTTCGTGAACGAACTATAGTGGGTCGCCATTTTGAAATAGCTTGTTTTAGAAGTCCAAATGCACAGTAATCCATCGGTGCTACACATAGGTGTCCTGAGGGGGTGTAAGGGGGTGCACTTGCACCCCCCTTATGAAAAAAAAAGGGGAAAAAAGACTGAATCCATAAGAAACTATAGTCCAACAACATTATTCAATTGGAATTTTTCCTGAATGCACCCCCTTGCATATAATTCTTGGGGCGCCCATAGTGCTACATCTGGAGACTTGGTAGGAATATGGCTAACTAGTATTGACTTGATTCCAATTTCTTGTCTCATTTTTTCTAGAAATGCGATTGTTTTTTGGAGGTGTGACTGTCGCTTTGTCCTGAGTTCCACACTTTGAATGTCAGTAGGATACAGTTTTGGAATATACTCTTTAGAAATAAGTCATAGAACATTGTTTTGATAATATGTAGAATTAGTTTTTGCATTTTTTCGACTTGTTTTTAATTTTCCGTTATAAGAGATTCCAGCGATAAACATAAATCCTTTAATGAAAGATTCTTTGCTCTTTGAACCAAACTTTTGTCTAGGCTTCTTTGGGATAATAAATCGACCTTTTTTTTATTACATTTATTATTTAAATAAATTCATGCTTCGTCATCGTAATTTTTTTTCATCCGTTTCCTGCTAAATGACTTTCATGTAACAATCTGTATCTAGTCCCGCTCAGCAACATGCCGAGGTAGCAAACGGTGAACTGTACTCTTTTGACTGGAAAAGTGACGAACACTACGCAAATATAACAATAATGGAAAAATAACAACGTTTTTTTATCGTAGTTGTAAGTTTAAAAGATGGTTCGACGCACGTTTCGAGAGAACAAGGTTTCTCCTCGTCTGGAACTAGCGTGCAATAAACAACATTGGAGTGTTGCCAACTCGATTTGATTAATACGTTGTCGGTAGCGGTTAGTGTTCTCTTCAGGAGTACAGAGTTGTTTTAGGCGGCCAACTTACAAAGTGGTAAATTTTGGTCATAAAGTTGAGTAGTAGGTGTAGTTGAAGGAGAAGCAGTGGGGAAGAGTTTTAACAGATTTTTCCAAGCTCCACTAAAACTTGGGGTTTTTCTGTTTTTACCGCACTACCAAGCACTTTCATAATTTGTTTTACCACCGCATCTTTGCCCACGTGTTGCTATGTCGAACGCCAATCTGAATCGGTTCCAGAAACTCAGGATCAAAAAAGTGTTGTTTCGTAACCATCTCAACTTCCTTCAACGTTGCAAACGTAACAATTTAATTCCCAATTTCATAAATCGTGCCATGCATTGTAAATTGTCGCCGTCAAAACGTGTCGACCGCACTTTCCACCGAAGCCGTTTCTCTATGCTTCGCGCCATTATTCAAGATACAAGGAGCATCCTTTCGAACATTGAAAGTGAACTTTATTCACTACATCTATTTCTTGCAAAGAGCTGTAAAAATTTCAACGTGTTAGATCGGCGTTCTTGGGATGGCGCCCAAAAAGTTTCTGACAATCACAAACGTATCCATGAAAAAAAATTTTCTAAACTGTTTGGTTCAAATTCACCTCCTGCCCGGAAACCTAACATCGCCGGCAACATCGTTAATATCACCGATATCCCACTTTCTGATGTTCAACACCGGGCACTTTCCTATAACTTCAATTTTGCTCAGTCTTGTCGCCCTTCCATTCCTGCCTTACTTTCACCAATTGAATCGACGTTTAAATTTAGCAAAATTTGTCCGTCACAAAAAGAAACTCTCCGCCATCTTATCAGCCATTCGATTCAATCTAACTTGCGCTCCAATCTCGTTCCTAATATGCCTAAACCTGAGAAAGTAGCCTTGAACGAATTATTACGTAATGACAATCTATGCATTACCAAAGCCGATAAAGGGGGCCAAATAGTTGTTTTAACCAAACAACAATATCTCGACGGGTCAGCTAAGGTCCTAGATTCAAGTCTTTACAAACACATTTCGAAAGATCCCTCTGAACGAATTCGAACCAAGTATAATAATCTCATCAAATCATCTGTACTTCTTAATCGTCGCCAGAAAAATTCTCTCACCATATCGCACGCAATTCCTGCCCGGTTTTATGCCCTTCCAAAAGTACATAAACCTGGCATTCCTTTCCGTCCGATCATTTCTTGTATTGGCTCTGTTCCATACAAACTTGCAAAATTTCTCGTCTCTATCTTTGCTCCTTTGTCATCTGCCAATTCTTTTACCGTCAAAAATTCCATTGATTTCATTTCTAAACTGCATCAATTCTCACCTGCGAACCGTACCATAGCTTCGCTGGATATCAAATCGATGTTCACCAATATTCCTGTAGATGGCGCCCTTGAATGTCTACAATGCCGCTTAACCGAATTTCATTTCGCGCAACCTGAGATTAATGAACTAGTAACATTGACCTCTTTTTGTGTAAACTGTAACTTTTTCATCTTTAATGGTCAACATTTTCAACAAACCGAAGGGTTGGCACTGGGGAATCCCTTATCCTATTACTGTGTGATATTTACAATCATTACTTTGAAACCAACATGTTTTCTTAAATTACGTTTGAATTTTGGATCCGCTATGTCGGAGATATTTTCTTCATTTGGAATGGTTCACTAGACCAAATCAACTCGATTCTACCCACCATCAACTAAATTGATGGTTATTTCGAATTTTCTATTGAAGTTGAGTCAGAAAGGTCTCTTCACTTTCTGAACGTTTTAATAAAAAAGTTGGTCATCAATTCGAGACATCTGTATACCGGAAGTCTTTCGCTGTCCCTTTGTCCCCACATCGAAATTTTTGCCATCCTCTTCAACAAAAAATGGCGGCATTCTACACCTTTGTATTTCGCGCCTTAGATATTTGCTCTACTGAGTCAGCATTTACAGAAGAAATTAACATTTTAAAAACCATCGCCGTGGACAGAGGCTATAGTCCTAGCATCATCGATAACGTGCTTTCTAAACTCACCAAACTCACTCACCGCTCTACTCTTAACAGTAGTTCTACAGTTGAGTTTTCGGGCACAGTCATCCTTCCGTTCTTTCCTAAAATCAGTGCGACAGTGGCAAACATACTTCGCAGAGCCAACTTTCGAGTTATCTTCTCACCATATAACAAAATTCGGCCCTCTCACCTTAAAGACACCATCCCGATGCTACCACGCTAGGGTATATATCGTGTGTTTTGCCAATGCCATTTATCATATGTGGGACAGACCAAGCGGGCCCTACGACATCGTATAAAAGAACATCAAAGATATGTCACCAATGCTGAGTTTAAAAAATTATCGATTGCAGTTCGTTGTTGGAATAATGACCATCAATTCAATTTTAAAGAAGCCACGGTCATTTGCCAACCTTTTTCGGTCATTGAACTTTACTTCCTAGAAGCGTTTTACATCCATAGATTTGGTGCATCACTTGTGAACGACCATAAATCAACCCCAAGTTTTAGTGGGGCTTGGAAAAATCTGTTTAAACTCTTCCCCACTGCTTCTCCTTCAACTACACCTGCTACTTAACTTTGTGACCAAAATTTATCACTTTGTAAGTTGGCCCTAAAACAACTCTGTACTCCTGAAAAAATGTTATTTTTCCATTATTGTTATATTTGCGTAGCGTTCGTCACTTTTCCAGTCTTTATTGCATTTGGAGCTTTACACTTTTGGGCGATCATGTTTACTAATTCAAAACTGGGTCGTCTTATTTATACAAATTTTATTTATCTGAACACATTAACTTATCACTGTATTGTACAGTTTATTAATTACTGCACATTTTGTAATTTTATATGAAATTTTAAAATAAACTGTTTCCATTAATTTTCTTATTGTAGTATACTGTTACTATGATTAAACAAAATATGACAGTTTTGGAAGAAAAGGTTGTTGAAGCAGAATCTGCGTTAGGAGGAAGTTCTATGAAGAAACTATTTTCATCTTTCCCAAAGCCTCTATTTTCTGTAAGTATTCAGTTTTGGATGAAACTAATGAATTAAAAGTCAGTCTCCTTCACATTTTTCAGTTTTTGCAAGGAAGTTAAGGAGGAAGCAATGGTTTCAATGAGTTCTGTTGACAATTTTAATAAAACTATAGTCAACTTTCGATTATCCATGGTAACGAGTGGCAATACTTCTGCAGATAATTGTATTCATGAAGAATTTGAAGATCAGGAAATAATAGTACAAATATTGAGCAAATACCAAAATTTTGAAAAACTATTCTTTATTGCTACAAATATGTATGTGTTATATAGCAAACTGAAGTTAAAAAAAAAAATTTTTTTTGGAATAATCGTTGTTCAGGTGTCATGGGAGTGACCACCTATTCAAAGATAAGGAAAATTTTCCCAGAGTGGTCTTTCGCGTTGAAAGACCTGTAGACTGTATATGTCAAAACATGCTGTTGATTGTCTCTCAGTGTGTTAAATATGATTTATCACACTTCCAAGCTTCACATTTTTTTTTTCAAATTAAATGAATGAGCATGATGTTTTTAAGGAGCCAACTTCTCCATTTGTCAAGTGAAGGTAGAATTTCATTCAGTATTCTGTCTTCCTTTGGTAAAGGGAGCAGTTGGCTCCCGAAACGTCGTGTTTTTAAACCTTACGCCAGTGTCAAAACAATTGTCTTATGTAATCTCCCTTTGTAAAACTTGTTTTGTTAAATGAAAGAATCGTAATCTGAAATGTTAAGGAGTCAAATAGAATTAAATTTTTATGTGGAGTACTTATTTCTAACTTGATTGTCAGCATCAGGACTAATGGGTAATCTCTTGTAATGTTTAATTGCATTATTTTTAACAGTCACGCTTGTTTGCTTTTTTTTTTTTTAACATGTTTCTGAGTACAGATAGTCCTCCTGCAGGTAATTATTAGTTAATTATCTTTCAATTGTATGCTGTTGCAGTGTATTAACTTATTTGCATAACTTTTTTTTTCCAGAAAAAGTCTAGCGAAGTTAGAAAATCACCCAAATACGAACCTCCACAAATATTTTCTGTTGAAAATTTGTTTGTTAAAGAAGAAAATCATATAGGAAATAGTGTCGAAACTGGAAGTTCTGAAGTTGATAATTGAAAATAGTTTATTTCACAGTGAACCTGTAATTATGTATATTGACTATGACTTTATATTTAACATTTATTGTGTAAAATTTATTGTAAATATGCACAGTATATAATTATATAAAGTTTTTTGAAAATATGCCAAATATAAAATTTATAATTTATATCTGCATATTGGTCAATTATTTTGCGAAGATACAAATTTTTGTTAAGAGAAATGCTCATGCTTTTCTGAATGCTCTGCTGTCATAACTTGGTTACCTAACATGCCATTAATCCAGATTTAATTTTCAATCGTGCTAAATAAATTTTTTACCGATTAACTGTTTACTGTAGTCCAGGGATTGATTTCCTAGGTCTTAAGAGGTTAGGATTCATCTGGGGAAAACATAGGTCCCCTGCCATATGGTGGCTTAGTGGTAATGTATTCTATCGTGCCATTTATTCAGATTCAACTCTCAATGGTATTGTAGAATGCGTGTTGTTTCATTGTACTCCAGGATTTAGTTCCCTTGGTAGCAGAAATTCTTCACAAAGCAGTAGGTCCTGGTGCGTCATAGCCTTTGCTGTCCTTGTGCCATAAAAACACAGCTTTTCTGAACTGTGTAATTGTGTTGAGGTAACGTGTGTTTTTTACTTTTTTCGGAAAATTTCAATTTGAATCATGCTGATACTAAAAGGTCACTTCTCCCTACCCCCTTCCCTCAACTTACCTATATTTTGGAATTTTGTTCCCTTGCAGACAAATTCAGATCCTGAAAGTACTGTAGATCCTAGTATGATCTTAGTTATTCTTGTACTCATAAAATATAAATATATATATAGGTTTTTTTTTTTTTTTTTGTATATTGCAGATATGTTCTAATACCTGTATTGTTAATGCCACAGCATAAAGATAATTTTCGCTGTCTTTTTAAATAGCGTGCCTTAACTTTAAAATATTTAATTTATTTTTTATTGCTGTATCTTTTATTCAATTAAAAATTTGCATAGCTACATACACTCATTGACAAGGAAGTTTCGTACCCAAACAAAACTATCCAATAACTGTGAAAGTTGGTAAGAAGTGGTGTCTGGGGTAGATATGCCAGTGATTATAATTTGTTGCGACTGTGTATGAATACTTGTCACCAAGGGTTGTGGAATTTTAATCACTGTGGTGTGTAGAAAAGGTTCACACAGTTGCTGTATGACATACATTCACTGTAAGTATTATGTGGAGGTTGGTAAGTAATAAGCATGCTTAGAGGATTTTCTATACATCTTTAGGAGGAGCTGTATGGTTGGGCTAGAACAAGGAAGGTTGTAGGTTCATTGAATTGGTAGCCATCTGAGTCACTCTAACTTTGCTGTGGGGAAGTATGTGAAGATATGGATGTGTGAGGGCATGTATACACAACATACAGGTTCTGGATGACCTATACAGACCACCAAGGAAGAGAATTGTGTGATCATGAGATGAACAGCTTCAATGCAATCTTTGCCCAACATTCAGACAGAGACATGAAAGTTTCACTAAAGAAAACTTTCCATACCAGTGCCAGAAAATTAGGAAAGATAAATTTGTATTCACAGCATTCCATACACTTCTTATCATTAATACCTCAACATTGTTGACTTGGATTGCAGTGGTGTCGAGACAGAAACATGAACTGTTGGGGACTGACTTATGTATGTACGCAATTTTGTATGATTAATCTCTTTTCTATTTATGAGTGGATGACCACTATGTTAGTGTGGAGGACTGCTTATAAGTGCTTCAATTTTAGCTTTATTATTGACCAACAGACTACTGGCTTGTGGATCTGGGAGCTATATTGGATAATAGTTGGTTACAAGTAGTAGTGATATGAAGGACATTGCATACACAGAGGTACATTTATGAAATCCTGCATCCTCATGTGTTGCTTTCATAGCAGAACTACAAATTCTAATTTTTAATAAAATAATGCTCGCTTGAAGACAGCTAGGGTTTTCTGAAAATATCTCCATCACATGTTGCCAAACTTCTTTGGCTTGCCTGGTCTAGCTTTGATGCTTACTAAGCATTTGTTGTAAGACCAGATGGGATAGCAGCTTTGGCCGTCTCTGAGTGTGCAGGACCTGGAACTTGAATTGCAATATCTGTGAGTAAATTGCATTATAGGATACAGCATTTGTATGATTTCATACCCATAACACCTGTATTACTGTATTAATCCAAGCACTAGGCGATACTAAAAGTAACTGCAAATTTTGCCATTGTTCTGCAGGAAATTGTTGCTTTCCTAATATTGTAATCACTTATGATGCCATCATCATTACAAAGAGTTTCCTTCGATTCCAGTGTCTTTTTAATGCATAACTTTTTTGTCAGTGAATGTATATTAGCTGTGTTAAATGTGTACGAAATTTTAAGCATACAAATCAATGTAGCACTATGTGGAATACATTAAAATTATTAACAATTCTGTAGTTTTAAATATTAGGTAGAGGGTATTAACACATTTTAATCAGGCAAAACTGTGTTTTACCTGACTGAATCAATTGAAGTGAACACAGTTGCTATTTCATGTTGGTATGTGTCCAGTTTGTTTTAGCATTATAATAAATAATTAATCATAATTTTTAGCATTTCATAGCATTACACAATGTAGGTTTATTTTTGCTAAATTTTAAAATTCAACATATTTTGAAATCATATTTATGATTCATAACAAGCTTTGAATCGTGCCCAAAAATCTGTTTTTAAGACCCATGTTTCATTACATCCATTTGGACCAGCCATGTGAATTCGAGCGATGTCATAGCACGTTACAGATTCATCTTTATCACAGTCATTTATATATTTGGCCATATAGCCTCTTATTGCTCCTTCAGCGCAATTGCGGTTGTTAAGACATTTCTCGAAATCTGTAAATGAATAAACAAATTTAAATATGTTATTGAACTAATATCAGATTTGCTGATTTTTTTTATAATCAGTTATGTTATGCTATGATAGATAGGGTGACTCAAATTCAAATATGCCTGTTCAGAGACTTTTAGCAAGAAAACAGGCAAAATGTTATAAAATTTGGTGTGCATATATTTCAGTCAGTGTGGGGTAGAGATTTCAGTGGTAAAAGAAATTGGTTTAAAAATTCACCAGTATTGGGAAAAGTGATTCTATTAATGGATAATGGTTACTCTCTAGTCCACTTGCAGTATTTTTGGGTATTTGCTATCTGCAAATATAAAGAGGTGCTTCACCATTCTGGAAAACATTTTAAGGCCAATCTTCGTCATCCTCCAGGGGTTTCAGAAATGTCAATGCAAAATCACATTGGGCTTCGGTATCGCCCATAGGCAACATTTAGTTGTGGTTCAGTTTATATTAGGGGTTCCCAACCTTAGGTTGCGATCTGAATCATGCTTGTGGAGGAGGGTTGATGCAGGGTCACACAAGGATTATAGATGACACGATAATTATTATTAAAAAAGATAATTTTTTTTTACGATTTTTATTATGGAGGGAAATAATTCTTAAAATTTGGAGATGTGTTAAAAATATTTTAGATATTCCCTAATTTTTTTTAAAAAACGTTAATAGTAAAAAATTGCTACTAGACTCCAGGTCAAGAACATGATTCATCTCATAAATAAGCGAAAACACGATTTAGGCATATTCATTCACTGCATTTATGGAGCAAACTATAACATGAATAATTCTTAGATGTGTGCACACACCAAACATGTGAGACAACCTTCAGATTAGGAGCATTTTTTCTTACCCAAAGGTCTTTGCATATTGGTAATGTTGATTTTAAGAGTGTTTCGCCTTTCTGATGGCTTCCTAACATTTGGCAAACGTAAAACTTGTGTTTCCTGTGAAAATGGGATTGTATGTAATGATTACTTCTGTGTGTTATAAGTCAATTGTGTTTGAAGAGGGTCGATACTGATTTGTTTGTTATCGTTAGACTGTTGTTCATTTTATGGTCAAATACAGTTTGTCCCACAAATCAGATTTTTTACAATTTGGATTCACAGAATTTGAAGATCAATATGGATCAGTTAGACCTCAATACTTGCAGTCTTTTCAATTTTTGGCCAATGAACTTTTTTTAAATTTAATCGATGTATCAATTAAATTGTTAGAACAGCCATGTTGTAAAAACATCGGTGTTCCAATCCTAGAGTAGGATTGCATGTTACGTACAAATCACTATTTAGGGTCACAGTAATAAAA
>QLNU02015360.1:155087016-155109040 GCA_006491805.2 Dysdera silvatica | reverse complement strand
TTGCCATCTTCTATGTTAGCGTTGGTGAAACAACCTCTTCCCCCTTGGCAATTTGCCAAAAGTACTATCCACAAGAAATACTTTTAGCATCAGTCAACTGTCATCAACGACTGAGATCGCTTTAGGTGGTTCACAAAAATGAACCGAAACGTCAAGTTTTCTGTCTTTGAATAATTACTCATTTAATATTTTCCCACAGCCTGTACCCGAAAACTGTCTTACAACTTAAGAAACGTCTTCTGCCTGGATGAGTAGATCAAATAAGGAAACAAGTTGAACTAATATAGAAATGAATTGCTCGAAATACACGTGTGTAGAATGCATTGGGAAGACCCATATCCAACAGTGGGCAGATAATGATTAAATATAATTGTATACATAGGAACTTTTCACATCAGATTTGAATGTTCCGTAAAAATTTTTGACATATAAAAATAATTTTGGTATATAATAAATAGGGGCTTCATATCGTGAGGTTCACCAAAACTTTAGGAAATGGATGAATAGAAGTTTTACTGCATGTACTTTTTGGATAATATTTTCTAGTTTATCAGGATGTTTTAAAAATGCTTAGTTTTAATTTTTACAATAATTAACCTGTCAGTTAATTTCTATGTTTTTTTTTGTTATTTCTTTTACATTAACATTTTTATTACACTGCTGGACAAAAATATGTTCAGCTGAAATTTGTTTAAAACTTGAGAAAAAAAATGTGTCCTTCAAATGTAAAGAATCAGTAATTAATGTTTGACAGTATTGCTTTGAAATATCGCAAATATTTTCACCGACTTGCTGCAAGTTTACACAAGAAATACATATTATTGATATGGGCGGAATTACACGTTCACACTCATTTTTATGGAAAAAAATTACATAATTTTAGTATTTTGTAGAACCTCCATGAAACTTTTATTATTTTAAAAATATGACTTGGCATGGATTCAAATAAGTTTAAAAGTGTCTTACATGGAATGTCTCGCCATTCTTCTGGGATAGCAAATTTGAGTTCGTTGGCCATATAAAATTATGCCCCATCTTTATATGTTTCCCTTTCAAATTTTTCCCATAAATTTTCTATGGGGATAATATCTGGTAAATGTGAAGGCCATGCAATTATATCAAAATTGTGTTCTTTAAATCAATCTTGTACACACTGAACGATAGACAGATGCATTCTCCTGCTGAAATTTGTGATTTTCACCACCTAAAATTTCAGCATAAGCATGTAATTGATTTTTAAGTACTATGATATATTGTTGAGATTTAATTCATGTGTTCAGGAACATAATGTCAGTTTTCTTTGAGCAGAAAATCCTGCACAAATCATGACTGAACCACCTCCTGTTTGCATTTCATGTTTGAATCTTAAACCATGCCAGCACTTATTATAGTTATCCAGCCCATCCGAATTGAATTTTTTTTCATTGGAAAATGTAACGGAATACCTTTCATAGGTCCAACTCATCTTTTTCGCAAAACTCGAACAGTAATTTTTATGTTTTGTAGTTAATGGTGTAACTAGTAACATTTTGACACTGGTCGGAATATACGAAATACAAATGAAGAAGGTAAAAGACATTTACCATCTGCAAAAATATTCGCAACGTTTCGAGAACTACTGTTCCCTTCATCAAGCGAAAGTGTCAAGGAAGTGTAGGTGTTCGGTATTTATACCCCAACTTTGGTTTTCCCCAAAGTTGAGGATAGGGAAAAGGAAAAACCAGAGTTAAGATATAAATACCGAACACCTACACTTCGGCTTTATAAAGGGAACAGTAGTTCTTAAAACGTTGTGAATATTTTTGCATATGGTATGTTTTTACCTTCATTTGTATTTCATATATTCTGATCAGTGTCGATCTTTGTATGTTGGTATCAAGTTACTTGTGGTTTTCGACATAATGTTATTTATATAATATATGGAGAATTCTGCAGAACTCTGGAAATTGTTCTTCTTGAACATGAAACATTTCAGTTATTAAGACTGGAGGAGTGACGAACACTGCGCAAATATAATGAAGAAGAAAAATATACTATTTTTGGCATAGTTACAAATTTAAGAAATGGTTCGATACACGTTTCGAGAGAACAAGGTCTCTCCTCGTCTGGAACTAGCGTGCAATAAACAACATTGGAGTGTTGCCAACTCGATGTGGTTAATACGTTGCCGGTAGCGGTTAGTGCTTTTTTCAGGAGTACAGAGTTGTTTTAGGCGGCCAACTTACAAAGTGGTAAATTTTGGTCACAAAGTTAAGTAGCAGGTGTAGTTGAAGGAGAAGCAGTGGGGAAGAGTTTAAACAGATTTTTCCAAGCCCCACTAAAATTTGGGGTTGATTTATGGTCGTTCACAAGTGATGCACCAAATCTATGGATGTAAAACGCTTCCAGGAAGTCAAGTTCAATGACCGAAAAAGGTTGTCAAATGACCATTGCTTCTTTAAAGTTGAATTGATGGTCATTATTCCAACAATGAACTACAATGGATGATTTTTGAAACTAAGCATTAGTGACACATCTTTGGTGTTCTTTTATGCGATGTCGTAGGGCCCTCTTGGTCTGTCCCACATATGATAAATGGCATTGGCAAAACACACGATATATACCCCAGCGTTGTAGCATCTGGATGGTGTCTTTAAGTTGAGAGGGCCGAATTTTGTTATATGGTGAAAAGATGACTCGAAAGTTGGCTCTGTGAAGTATGTCTGCCACGGCGGCACTGATTTTAAGAAAGAACGGAAGGATGACTGTGCCCAAAAACTCAACTGTAGAACTACTATTAAGAGTAGAGCGGTGAGTGAGTTTGGTGAGTTTAGAAAGCGCGTTATCGATGATGCTAGGACTATAGCCTCTGTCCACGGCAATGGTTTTTAAAATGTTAATTTCTTCTGTAAATACTGACTCAGAGCAAATATGTAAGGCGCAAAATACAAAGGTGTAGAATGCCGCCATTTTTTGTTGAAGAGGATGGCAAGAATTTCGATGTGGGGGCAAAGAGACAGCGAAAGGCTTTCGGTATACCGATGTCTGGAATTGATGGCCAACTTTTTTTTATTAAAACGTCCAGGAAGTGAAGAGACCTTTCTGATTCAATTTCAATAGAAAATTCAAGATGACCATCAATTGAGTTGATGGTGGGTAGAATCGAGTTGATTTGGTCTGGTGAACCATTCCAAATGAAGAAAATATCATACAGTAATGGGGATAAGGGATTCCCCATTGCCAACCCTTCGGTTTGTTGAAAATGTTGACCATTGAAGATGAAAAAGTTACAGTTTACACAAAAAGAGGTCAATGATATTAGTTCATCAATCTCAAGTTGCGCGAAATGAAATTCGGTTAAGCGGCACCGTAGACATTCAAGGGCGCCATCTACAGGAATATTGGTGAACATCGATTTGATATCCAGCGAAGCTATGGTACGGTTCACAGGTGAGAATTGATGTAGTTTAGAAATGAAATCAATGGAATTTTTGACGGTAAAAGAATTGGCAGATGACAAAGGAGCAAAGATAGAGACGAGAAATTTTGCAAGTTTGTATGGAACAGAGCCAATACAAGAAATGATCGGACGGAAAGGAATGCCAGGTTTATCATCTCGTCGAGTCATCTTTTCACCATATAACAAATTTCGGCCCTCTCAACTTAAAGACACCATCTCGATGCTACAACGCTGGGGTACATATCGTGTGTTTTGGCAATGCCATTTATCATATGTGGGACAGACCAAGCGGGCCCTACGACATCGTATAAAAGAACACCAAAGGTATGTCACCAATGCTGAGTTTCAAGAATCATCGATTGCAGTTCATTGTTGGAATAATGACCATCAATTCAACTTTAAAGAAGCCACGGTCATTTGCCAACCTTTTTCGGTCATTGAACTTGACTTCCTAGAAGCGTTTTACATCTATAGATTTGGCGCATCACTTGTGAACGACCATAAATCAACCCCAAGTTTTAGTGGGGCTTGGAAAAATCTGTTAAAACTCTTCCCCATTGCTTCTCCTTCAACTACAACTGCTACTCAACTTTGTGACCAAAATTTACCACTTTTGTAAGTTGGCCGCCTGAAACAACTCTGTACTCCTGAAAAAAAGCACTAACCGCTACCGACAACGTATTAACCACATCGAGTTGGCAACACTCCAATGTTGTTTACTGCACGCTAGTTCCAGACGAGGAGAGACCTTGTTCTCTCGAAACGTGCGTCGAACCATCTTTTAAACTTACAACTACGCCAAAAAACGTTATTTTTCCATTGTACTCTTTTGTTTTAATTAAATTCAAATCTTTATTATTTTATAGTTCATGCTGATGTATACAAAGATTTTCCAATAATTTGAGATTTTGGATTTTCTTGTAAAACCATAGGCTGCACTTTAAAAACGTTAGTAGTAGTATGGAACTTTGTGGGATATTTCTTTTTGTTTTCTTCCTCTTGACGTTAAAGCCTGACAATTTTTTCCATTTTCATTAATAATATCGCTTATTTTATATTTTGAAACTGGAAAACTATGCTTGTTGCATTGTTTTTTAATTATTGAATATGAATATTTCTCTTCGGAAAGGGTAAATATATAACCTTCAAGCCACAGGTCCCTTTTGTATGCCATTTCACAGCGCAAACTTATTTTTTAGTCTCAAACAATTTTTCACTTTTCAGGTAACAGTGTGTCGTCAGATATTTTCCGGGTTGTTAGTTTCACTAAAGTCAGTCGTTATAAATATGTGTAAACACCCTCTGTATATATATATATAATGTAATATATGATTGCACTGTGTTATAACGAACGTCAAGTGGTAAACGAATATTCTTCTCCATAGTCATTCGATGCAGTCATTTATCAAAATTCTTTTATATGATCGTTTATATAAAGCATTTATAAATCCATATATTCAGCCACTATTAGCTTTAAGGTTTTGAAGATGATTAATATCCAATGAATAGGATAGTTAAAAATTACAAAAGGTTTCAATTACCTGAGACAGCAGAATAGCAGTAGCGTTTTCAATATCAGAATACAGTCCGAATGCTACTGTTCTAATCTATATAGTTCGTTCGCGAAAAATTGTCCGATGGAATAGTTAGAAAATAAGGGGAGCTGACGTCACAAACGGCCTAGCCGATTCCAGCAGAGGGGGGGGGGTCATTTCAGAACTGGTTTTTAGCGAACGTTTGTCTGCGAAAAAAGTTTAGGAGGGGAGGATTTGACGTTCTCCCCTCTGCTGAAATCGGCTAGGTCATTTGTGAAGTCAACTCCCGTTATTCCTAAAGGTACCATCGGACTTCTTTTGGTGAATGGACTGTAGTTTGTTTTGTGTGTCATGTAGCAAAATATTTTATTTTAAAAATAAATTCTAAAGTCTTTGAATGTAAAGGTAAAAATTAAAATAAAGAGGAAAACATCTTCGTTTGTGATAACCGCGAAATGACTCGTTACATCCGTGATGTTCAATATATATATATTATACATTAAATCATATAATAAATTCTAACAACTCTAATTACTGATTCTAACATTTTGTTTTTGTATCGGTTAAACCTATTTTCTTTATACAATGTCCCATAATTATATGGAAACGTAATTTTTTGAAAAAACAATTGTTTAATGAAGGGAATAAAAGACATTCATGAGATACACTTTATAAGAAGCTGGATTTGAATACCATACATCATCAACGACCGTTGATAACAGATACAAATAAAATGGTATGATGTCTTTACAAACCCAGTCATAAGGAACTGTCCCATAATTATGTGGAAACAAAAAAAAAAATTTATAAATTACAAGCTTGATTAATAATTTAAGCCTCCTGCGCATTTGATAACATGATACATGCGTTCCGGCGCACTGTCTGTTAAATAATGCATTATCCTACAGTCAATATTATACCAACAGTTTATTATTTCTGCTTTGAGTTCTTTGATGGTTGCAGATTGCCTGTGATTTGAGTAGACGCTACGAACTAAAACAACCCAAAGTTTCTCAATGGAAATTAGATCCGGGGAACGGGCTTCCCACGACATTAGTTTCACGTTTTTGGATCTCAACTATGCCTTCGTACAACTTGCTCTGCGAATAGGCGCATTGCACCTGCTGCAAAAATTCAGTCAGGACCACCTATTTTCTTCGTTGCAGGAAGTAGACTGTCTTTTAAATGTTTTTGATATGTCAGTCCATTTTGTTGTCCAGACAAGACAAATGACCTCTACCACTATGGCCAAAGAATGCCCATATCATAACTAACCCTCATTCATTTTGTCGGCTGATTATTTGTCATTTGTTGCGTTTCAAATCATGCCAATAATGTTCGGCACCGTCCGGCCCATTGAGGTTAATTTTTTTTCTCATTGCTATAAATATTACTTGAAGCTAATCATTCTTTCATGATACACTGTTTTTAATCCACTGTAATCGCACGTGTTTGTGGCTTGCAGTTAAAGGCGGTTTTTTGAAAAACAAAATGCACATATGTGGTATTTTTTTTTTTCAACACTCTGTAAATACATTTCGATATTTTCACTTTCTCCAAGTGACTTATTTTTCATACAGACACATGACCATTAACGATGTGTTTCTGGATCAATCGCTCCGTTTGAGGAAAAATGTTACTACGGCGTCTAATTCGCTTCTGCGGTGGATGCCATCTGTTTTTACTAAAACGTAATTAATAAAGATTTGCATCCTTTCAACGACATTGAACTTTCACTTTTATTCCTTCATCGTACAATTTCTAAATTTGAATTGTCTCCCAGGACGATGTCTCCTTCGCACGCGACATTGTTGAAAACGCGTCCGAACCGTTTCAGACTGTTTACTTTACCTCCTACTTATAAAATTCGGAGGTCAGACAAATATGCATATCGTTGCGCTTCTTTTTCTGAAATTCCATGTAATTCTGGGACGCTTTTTTGAGCTCATTTTATTTAAATACTAATAAACGTAAAAAATAAGCACTTTATGTTGATTAAACTACGTCTGAAAATGCAATTTTTTTCGTTTTCACAACTGTTTTAATGAGTTCAGTAAATTTTAAATACTGAAAAAATTATTTCGTTTTTACATATTTCCATATAATTATGGGACACACTGTATATGTTCAGGGGACAGGCGGAAGATGGAGAATAATTAGATATTATATATACTCACTATCTCTCAACACAGTCTCGTTACTGTTAAACGTTGAATACGAAGGATGCTCAGCTTGCGAACGCCCTATACTTGAAAATTGTCACGCTGGATTTTCACGTAATTTTAATCTTCGAATATTTTCATTTGGCTCAATAATTTGAAGTTTTAGTTTTAATTATAACAGACAGTAAACATCTTTGTCATACCTATATTATCAATTTATTTTAAATAGGTTTTAGTCCCGTTGTAGATTCGGCTTATATAAATTTCAATGTATGTAGCCAGTTTAGAATGCCTAGATGGATATTTTAAAAACTTGTTTTAATTTAGAATTGCATGCCGGCATTTTGACAGTTGAAATTCCTGAAATGTTTCCAATTCACTTTTTGTCTGGATCGAAAGTTGGATTGGAAAGATAAACGTTTCAGAGTCAAAACAAAAATTTTAATTTCATCAAGAACCTTGCTGTCTAAAACTCGTTGAATAGACAGTTCAATTGGTTTAGTTTTTTTAAAGGAAGAATTTTTCTTCGCCCTGTCGCGTTATTTTACAGGCTTCACTGGAAAAATATATTGTAAGTCAATCGAAAAAGTTTCTAAACGACTTCTTGTTTTCATTTAAAACTTTCAAGTATGTGTTTTCTGTATTACACTTATAACTTTTTCTAACATCCTGAAGGTGAACAAAATTGAAAACTTTGATTTAAGCATATTAAAATTAAAGTTTTGATAATTTCCAGATACTTAGTTCTTTGTATAACGTCGTCTTTGATCTCTTATTAAAACCCCATGTACAACTTCGCCTTGGTTGGCGCGGGATGACCTTGGCTGTCCTTGCGCCGTAAAAATTCAACCAACCAGATACTCAACAAGATGTCTGCTTATTTATTTTAATCGACTATATATTTAAATGAATAATGTTACCATGAACGAAATTGTCCTGCTTAATTCAAATTAATATTCATGACTCAAATCGTGCGACAAGGTAACTTACCGACTTGTAAGGACAGTTATAACTATACAGCAATTTATTGGTCCAGGACCCTAGTACATAATACACAAAACACTACGATATTGGGGAGGATGCATTCACTCCACTAAATATTAAAGAAAACTACTCATAAATCCAAATACACAAATACTAAGACACACGTCACTAGACCTCCATATTTAATTGGTTTATTAACTCATTATAAAGGGAAGAGCAATCAAGGAAATTTTAAAGCTTTTGATCTTTTATCCATCCTTCTAGTGTTAGCGGAACAGAGAGCGAAAGAGTACAAACCCGTTTTGATGTAGTCTTTAGTCTTCGTCTTAGCCTTATCTGAGTGGCGGATCTGTGGCAAATCCGTCGTTGTGATGTACGCCAGACAATAGGATGGTTGGATTGGCAAATCTATAAGTTTTTGACTACTGGAGTCGGCGATATAAGCAGAGGCTTAAATCTCTGTAAAAATCAACGTTTTAAAAAACAACGCCGTTCGAAAATCACGTAAAGCCTTTTATCTCTTCTTATGGACTCACATTAAGTGATCTCCAGATATAACACCCCAAATACATTTAATTCCAGATCGATGCAAACCAAAATCCTTCACCTAGTAACCTGTGTCCACAGCATACCACCATTAAGATGTCCGGTCGTCTTCGGAGTATGCGAAACCATACGGCATCAAAATACTCAGTTCGAAAAGCAAAACTGCTGATGTACTGTAGTTGTTGACTGAGCCTCATTACTATTCCATCCATGATAAAGCAAGCTGGAAACAATGCAAATAACATGCATAGGTTGTTTTTGATGAATACGAATGAGCTGCATGTGGATAGATATTTACCTCTCAGGTAAGCAGTTCCCGAAACGCTTTCCACACATTCGTGGATCGCGGATCAAAATACCTCCGTGCTATTAACCCGCGAGCAGGCGCGCGGGATGTTTCACATCCCACAACTTACAATTTGTTAAAAGAACAGTCCACCCTTGCTTCTGAAACTGGCCAAACTCTTTCCTGTTGCCTTCAAAGTCACAATCTTTGGGGTAGGGTGACAAAGAGAAAATTCCACTTATTGTTCCCTGTAAAATTGGACGTTTTTAATGAAATAGTGCTATATAATCAGATGGGGTGCAAATCACCCCGCGCGAGTTCCTCTAATCGGCTCGCCTGCTCTCGAGTTAGTCCTTGAAGTGTGCTCGAAGTATCAGTTGCCATACCTGTCACCCACAGCAGTGGTCCCCAATCTGGGGTTCTAGAAAGAGGCTTGTCGTCTTGAGAGATGAGTCACCGCTCGGTTTTCTGTTTACTAACAAATTAGAAACTAATTGTGCAATTTATATTTGCATTTTATGCACAGAATTAAAATCTTTTTAACACTTTACCTACCGCTTGCAACTATATACATATATCCTATTAATAGGCTTCTGGTAGGTAAAGTGGTAAGTCCGATTTGTTCACTTATAGCATTGAGAGTTCAAAAATTAGAATTACTTTTTCGTCATCAAATATAATATGACCGTTCAATAAAATTATTTTTATTCCAATAAACTTGATTACATTAAACATGTGACTTTAATAGACGGCGATTCGAAATACAAATTTTTTATGAAATCAAATGGCACATCGAAACCGTAAGTAAAATTAAAGTGATTCAAAGTGTTTAATTTTTAAATGTACTTCATAATAATTCATGGTTAATTATGAAATTCATTTGATCAAGGGTACGCAACCATTTCTATGCTCTGCACCCCTTGGAAGCATTTGATAAGTGTTCACAAAGAGTACAGTTCCAAGGGAAGAGCTCAATAGGTGCATCTTCTCGTTATATGGAAGTGTAACAAATGTCACTATAATGCCCTGCGGTGGCGCAGTGTGGTGACACGTTCGCACAATGCGCCGTTAATCCAGGTTCTACTCTCAACAGTGCACAAAGAACGCTTACTCAAAGATCGCACTGCTCACTATAGTCCGGGGTTTGGTTCCCAAGGCCTTAAGAAGTTCGTCCCGGCGAAGCATGACCATTGTAGTCTTTGAGCCGTAAAACCACAAACAAAAATGTACTATAACTTTCTCCATTCATTTTCAAGCTTCTCGCCCTTAAATTTTGTTGGGATCTGGTCTTGGTTCACACCCTTCATACAAACACTATATCATTTTGAAGATGAAAAATCTAATTTTTTAATCATATATATGGGGTGAGGACAAATTGAACTTAAAAACAAGTTTTTAACTTAGCACACAAAACGCAAATATAAATTGAGCAATTAGATTTTGGTTTATACAGAAAATATATAACAGTAAAATTAATCCAAATTGTTAACGTAAAATTCTATTACTACTTTTCTCCAGCTTCTCATTCATGATTTTGTCGAAACGTGGACTTTTTTGGCTGATAGCAGTCCGCAGGTCTGCCCGTAAATTCAAAGGATTCTTGGATTTTGTTCCCAGTGATGAAAGATCCACATTAGCACAAATATACCGTCATAAATGGAATAAGACCACGGAATGCCTTTTCTATCAAGTCTTCGGAATATATCAAGTACTGCATACGAAAACGACTCCAATCCCTTGATTTTAAATTGTTTTTTAAAAGATTCGTTCGCAGATCAATAAAATCTTCCTTCAGTTCATCATCTAACATTATCTCAGAATTGTAGGAATATGGATTGATAATCCATTCTTCTGAAATCGTTAGGTCTCCAATAGCAAAATATTCATCCGATAGGTCTGAAATCTCTTCATCCTCCGGCTTCTTATCACTTTTCTGACGTAGTAGCTCTGTTGATTCCCGAACTTATTCCACAATTTCATAATCAAAAGTTTCAACTCACGTTTGCAGATCATCAACAGAAACTCACAATTTCAGAAATTTGATTTCCAGTAAAAGTATGTATTACTTCCCACCAATACTAATGTTTATTCACAGAACATGCTTTGAAGTGGTTGGTGATCGTTTTTGGCGTAAGTGTTTTTGTTTTTTTAATTATATGCATTGCATCTAAAAATGCGTTTTATGACATTTCTACAATGCCATTTTTGTCATTGGAACAAAAGGACAGGGGAGAACAGGATTTAATTTCTTTGCTGACCTTTTGGAATACTTAGCTGAATGATCAGAGGAATTCCAAGTAATGAGTGATACACATATGACCTTTATTCTTTGTAGATTTGCTATCTTATTAATTTTGTCACTAGAAGTTTTTTTAAGAGGTGCTGTTTGATTTTGTCACGGCGATTTTACAATATTGCGTTGATTTGAATCAGTTTCTGGTGATTTGATTCAGTTTCTGGTGATTTGATTCAGTTTCTGGTGATTTGATTCTATTAAGCGGTTGGTTTTATTAGTTTGTGATTCTATATTACTATTTTTAGGGGTCTGGGTATAACCAAACAGTTTCTAGGGGTTCGAGGCGTGGGAAACTCCTACCACTATTATGCTAAAGGTCCCTTTTTGTGGGATTCTATGCTAGTTTCATAAACGTTAAAGCCCTTCATGCTGTTATTATTGCTATAATTTATAGTCATATGAGAGAGAAGGGTTCCATCTGACTGACAGCATTAACCAGGGTGGACCCTCTCTCTTAATAGAGGGGGTTCTCTCCGTTTTCAAAAACTATAGCAGAGCCAATGAACCTTAGAGGGTATGAAAACTGATTGATACTGGAAAGCACTAACTAAGTAGAAAGGTAAACTTTGCCTCTTGTTTTCGGAGCGAAGAGTTGTGGGTTCCTTTGCAGACAGAACGTAGAAACGTTACGTCAGGGGCTGGAATAGCTGTGTGTATACCAACATGCGCAACATTAGCGTACTTCCATGGTATCGCGCCCTATAACCGTTTACGGCCGGGCAGCGAACCCGAGTACATATCGTGTACAAATGTGATTTTGATTGCAATGTGACACACTCGCTCTAAAACAAGTGCTTGTATATCGAAGTGTAAATAACATTTGAATAAGCGGTTTAAACGTCACGAATTCAACTTCTGCATCAACTGTCCAAAACTTTACGACACAAAACACGACCGCGTAAAATGCTTCAGTTCGCAAAGGTGTATGACGACGATGTCACGACAGAAAGGCATTAGAAATTTTCTGAGAATTTTACAAGAGACCTAAAAATTGAGAAAAGTAAAAAAAAAAAAAGTTACTTTAATGTACAATATTTATTAGTAATAAAATTAATAACGTGTATCTGGGCGTGTCTATATGTGTGCGGAGAGATCTCGGCATTTACTAATTTATAATCTCCTTCCATTCACAACTGAAATTGTAGCTAACGTCATGTTCAATTTTACCTCATCTCGATTTTTTTTATGGATAAAATCGCAGCGTTAGACAAAATGGTTGATTATTTTCGACAATATAATTTTCATAATTTAACAAATCAATATATATGACTGTTTGATTTCTGTTCTTTACGCCCTTTTTTTTGTCAAGACACCGTCAATACACGCCACGGAACGAGAAGACCCATTGGAAACGTAGCGTGAAAATAGTACCTGACAACAGGACGTTGCGCTTAGCCCTGCGTCCTACGCTCAGCCCGATTTACGCATCTTTGCTCCTAAACATACGATATAACATCATCCCTATCATGACATTAGCTAGTAAGGTCTTTGTTGTGTCCTGCTTGTTCTATATGGAATTGGCAGTAGTTGCAGCACTTCAAAATAGACTGCCCATTGAAAAAGGCACCGGAAAAGTAGAGCACGTCAAGCCCTCTCTCTCTCTTAACCCTTTCGCTGCCGCTGACGTGCTGGCACGGTCGGCCGAAACTTTCGGACGTTTTCTGTTAGGATGGGCGGCAAAGTAGTTATTTTTGTAAACGATTCTTTTAAGACCAGGAGAATGTTAGTAATGAACTAGTTTCTCTACAATAATATGGGTGCACATGTTACATTGCGCGTTTTTACTTATGTTAATTCATGAAATCTGTGCATTTATTATATTGTATTATGTAATAAAATTAAAAATATAGTACCGAATTTCTCTCCTTGTATTCCTCAACTATTAAATATATTCTCTATATATCAGATATGCACGTAATTCATATTTTCAATTTACAACGTTTTATTTTTTATGCGAAAAAACCTATACAAAAGTCCGAATCTCTTAAGGCCTAGGGAACCAAACCCCGGACTACAGTGAGCAGTGTGATCTATGAGATCTCTGAGTAAGCGTTCTTTGCACTGTTGGGAGTCGAACCCGGATAAAAGGCGCACTAGGCTACCACACTGCGCTACCACAGGGATTTTGACGAGTTACGCATGAGTACCGTTCATTGCGCGGTAGCCTTCCTGCGGCGAAAGGATTAAGTTTCAGCGTTCGAAAGCTTACCAGTGAGACTTAAAGACAGGGCCCAGTAATGGCAGCGCATTTGTCTAAGGTGCCGTTAACCCAGCGACGTAACGAAAAATCTAAGGGCCCCCGAAATAATTTTTGCCCCCCCCCCTTTTTACAAAAATTAATTTGTATACACATATATGAAAACAAATGTGTTGTCGCCGGTTAATTTCTTATAGAAGACACGTTTTAAAGGCAATGAAAACAGCTAAAGTAAATACGCGTAATGAGTTTGCCACAGTTGGAAACCGTTCATTTTATTTTATATTTTACCTAAAGATTAAAAAAAATCCTTATTAACTAAACATTTTTTTACTTATAAATTTTATGGAAAATAAACCGCGACAAAGGGGGCCCCCGCCTTGCGGGGATTGCCAGTACGCCACTGCGTTAACCTCAGTTCGCCTTCTATCTATGCAAAAAAAAAACTTGCCAAATATAACTCTTTCAGAGGTTCGGAATCCTCAAACTGTAGGTCTCGACGCATCATGACTTTTATCGTCCTTGCGCCGGAAAAAATAAACTAAAAAAATACGATTTCATTGTAAAAGATAACACAAGCTCAACAAGAAATGGGCTGGCTCTAGATGGAAGCGATAAGAGTTATTCTAAAAAATACTTTTGTTTCGAAATCGAACTTTTTTCCTAAATTAACAAAACAGAACTCAATTACGATTTGATGTGGATCGATAAAGTGAAAATAAAAATCCCTATCTAGACGATGAAACAGACATATTGGCTGTCTGTTACGTTTCTTTGCTAAATAAAAAAAATCAGTTTTCTCTTTGATGCCCTAATTTTATTAGGTTATTGAAAGTAGTACTTTCAAATACACATTGCCCGAGAAGTTTTTTACTAATTATTCTGATTCCGTTAGAGGTAGCAATTTCATAAGTAATTTAAATAAAATTATGGTCGTTATAAGTGTTTGCTAATAAGACTAACGTTGTATAACCAACGATTTTAATCCGAATTTTCGAAACGTAATTCTTGTGCTATATATAATTAGTACGTGTTACAGTATGTGGACTGTATATATGATTAATTAAGAAGTGGTTTTCTATTGACTGATTAATCAGTTCACGAATTTAATTGAATAAGCTGATACCCAACAGCAAAGAAAATAGCTTCGGCATCTTTCTTCCTTTCGCCCATTGTCCAGTGGCCCTTATGTTCGAAGCACAAGCCAGGTTCATAATTGAATAACGTCTCATCACTCGAGTGTTCAGTGTTATTGAGTCTTGCACTATACTGAACGGTAAGGCTACTATCATTTAATGCAGGGCGATCCAACCTGCGGCTGACGCTTTTGGAAGCCCTCAGATATATCCAAGAAAAAATATCCGAAAGACTTAAAAATTTGTCTGTTAAAATATATTTATTTACACCAATTCTTATAGAATTAACTCTCGTTATATATGTATGCATATTTATTCAAGACAAAATACAGAAATCAATAATTATATAAATTTAAAACCGTATGTACGGTCGTAACCTCTCTTGCGTAGAATTATCCTTGTCCTTGCGCCATAAACACATAACCAACAAAAAACATAAACACGATAATTTTGAAAGATCTTTTGAGTACGGATATCAAAACCAATAGCTGTTAACATAAAGGAATATACATACGTTTTTGTATTTTGTTTAATAATTAAATCTCTTAATTGTGTATTTGATTACATATTTAACAATTGTGCATATCGAAAATATTGCTAACACATTAATTTACGACATTGAAATTTAATTCGATGTGCGGTCCGCGGGTTGTGTTTCGAAGTACTCGTGCGGCCGAATTGGCATGAAAAGTTGGACTACCCTAATTTAATGATACATTTATAAAAAGCACTTATCAGGAAACCACCCGAAGTATGAGTTCTCGATTTGGTCGAGAATGGTGTCGATTGAAATCTCTCTTATGAGGGGGGAAAAAATCAAATGGAAGTATAGTTCATTCGCGGAAAGTTGACCGATGGTACCGTTAGAATTCACGGAAGCTGACGTCACAAACGGGCTAGTTCATTACAGCAGAGGGGAGGACGTCATTTCAGAACTGGTTTTTGGCGCAGACAAACGTTCGCTAAAAACTAGTTCTGTAATGAACTAGCCCGTTTGTGACGTCAGCTCCCGTGAATTCTAACAGTACCATCGGTCAACTTTCCGCGAACGAACTGTACCCTCCCGAACCCCACCAATTAGGAGATACGGGCAGATTTGTTTTATGTGCAGAAAGAATCTATCCAACACTACAAATAAATGAATATTTTTGTAAGTACGAAGGAAAAATGGCAAACATGTAAACTTCCCCTTAGGATGGTTAGTGTGCTGCTAGCTTCCTGAAATAGCTGAAATGATATTTTAACCATGGTAGTGTGTTTTAAATGAAGTGTTCGAAGCATAAGTGTTTCCAGCAGCAACCACGCATAAGTAAGAGTAGTGTTGTGCAGTCAACGCAAACGTATTTGGTCAGATTAAAGGAAACTTGTTTGACTGATTGGAAGATATACGTACAATACAATTTTTAATTTCATGCAAAATTTTATTTCTGTGCACGGAGGGAAGCATAGTATAGCAGAACAGAAGTTGTTACTCTAGTTCCTTTCTGGTCAGTTGAACCATTTTTTTATTTTTTTTTTTTATTAAATTCTTAATTTCCCCTTTAAAACCCTCTCTTTCACAATTTTTTATATGGTCTGGTAATTTAATCCATTTATCAATTCCATAATAATTTATATATTTTCCCCACGTTTGTTCTTATTTTTTCTGTTTTTAAAGTGTTACCTGATCTTGTATTTGTTATATTTGGATTTTTGTATATATTTATAGATTCCTCTATGCTTAATTGTTGTGATTCTTAAATATACCATTGATATTTTGTATGTGTATATTTCTTCATATTCGTTACGTTATATTCTCTTTCTGTTTTATACCTTCGTTAGTTTTGTATCCTATTCTATATCTATTAATTACTGATTGTAATTTTTAAAATTACTTATCCTACTCCCACACATTGCTCTCATAAATTCGCATGACTGTATCAGTGAAAAGTAGATACGGGGAATTGTATTTTTAAACCCTGTCCCGTCTGAAAGGCAGATCGGCGCATGTCATCAAAGGTGGGTGAAGGTAACTAGTTTTAAGCCAAGTGAGGCAGCTTTACTATGGCCCTGTTGGTAATATCCACATTTGCATGATGAGTCTTCGAGTACTCAACAATTTCTTTTACCAGGTGCTTATAGTCCTGGAGAAAGTATACATCTAACGGCTGGAGGTACCTTGTCGTTCCCGAAGGAATAGCCATAGTCTCGACATTATTTCCCATTTTCCGCCTGTTAAATTTTGTGTCCGTTTGGCTAGACCACGAGTTCAGTACCAGGAGGGTCTTGTCATCGCCAATGGACTCCTTGATCTTTTCAAAATACTCTCCAATCAATTGTTTTGTGTCTTTGCCAAATTTTGAACACCTGATACACTAAAATAATGTTGAATAAATATTTGTTTATTGGTGGAGAGTTGTAGTGCTGGACGGATTCTTTCTGCACATAAAACAAATCATCTTGTATCTCCTAACTGGTTGGATTCGAAAGGGTATTTCCATTTGATTTTTTTTTTTTTGTTCATAAGAGCATTCCATCGACACCACTATCGACCAAATCGAGCACTCACAACTCAGGTGTTTTCCTAGTTAACTGGAAAACCCATCTCACGTAAATGTCTCTTGATAGTTTCCGGTGGTGCAGCTGCATCATCTACGCTGCATATGAACTCTAGATTTATTTAGTAGAAAAAGAATCATGCAATCCTACACTTAATGTGTTGAATCATTCACTCCAAGCTCCGTCCTCTGTTACATCGTTACGTTTTTGATTGGGATATTCTAGTTCTCCAGACTTTTAATTGAATGCCATTTCGTTTTTTTCGTTTGACCTAGCGTGACAGAATATGCATATTCTGTGAACGACTGACAACAGAAAAATCTGGGTATAAAAAATATTCACCAATTTACCACGAAAATATAAGAAAAAAGAAACATGCCCTTGTAGATTCATGTGTTGACCATTTGGCAATTGTGTTCGTCAACCCTGACAAGGGTAATACTCTTACAACATGCATCTTGGAATCGTCACGCCAATACTATCATAGAAAGCGTGCTGTTTCTCCGCCCATCGTTGTCCAAGGCTTGGTTTCCTCAGCAACAGTGGTTTTGACCCTTCGGGAAACTGTCAGCATGGCCTTTACTATCCTTGCGCCGTAAAAATTACTTTAACATGTTAATTATACACCTCCAGTTATATCATATGCATTATGTTTGCCCGATTCTTAATTTTAAATTTAAAAGCAAGTCGCGGAAAACCGTTCAGTGTAAAAGCTATTCAGCATCTAAAAACTGAACTACGAAGGGAGAAACCATCTTCCTCACCCATACTGTACTGGGGCGATAAAGCGGAACACGTGGCTCGCGTGCTGAGCATTGGAAAAATCGAGGTGCCTTTCCACCAGAAGCTCAAGAAACACGGACAACGGTAAGGTTTAATAGGTCGGATCGAGGAAGCACTATCTGCTGCATTTCAGTATTTAGTATGAGTTGCTTTGAGTTTTTAAATAGTAAGAAGGTCGGCGGAATTTCGACGGTAGAGTTGTAAGAAACGAAAATTTATTTTACGCATATCTTGTGAAAAAGTAGTACTGCTGAGTGATAGCTTTAGATATGTTCGTTACAAAGGAACTTATATCTAAAACTATTAAATATAGGCGTGTTGCTTTAACCCGGTAAATCAAATTACTGTTGAATATAAATTTACAGCTAGTGGTGAAAGGTTCGATATACGGCTGTGGTAAGCATGAAACAGTCTTTCCTGCATTGTTGGTCACCCAGGTGCCAGCACATCTGGCCGTCCTTACTAATTTAATATTACAGTATTTGATAGTAAGATTTTTTTGGTAGGGTTACAACGTTTACTTTTATATCTACAAATACATAGTTTTAAATAGTTATCATGCAAATGAGAAGTATTTAATTTTTTATTTTCATCAAATGTAACAAAAATCCTTGATATTGCCCTTGATGCAAAGGTAACATAATATAATAAACGGTCTGCGGCCGACCCTGGATTTAGCCACCCAGGTGCGGGGCACATTTTGCACTCTCGCCAGAAACGGCCGTAGTGAAACATACAATAGTAGAAGTGTCAAACGAGAGTAGGTTCTGCGGTGGCGCAGTGTGGTAACGCGTTCTCCTATTGCGCGGCTAATCCGGGTTCGACTCCCAGCAGTGCAAAAAGAACGCTTACTCAGAGATCTCATAAAGATCGCACTGCTCACTGTAGTCCGGGGTTTGGTTCCCTAGGCCTTAAGAGGTTCGGATTCCTCGGAAAACAGTAGGTCCCGGCGCAGCATGACCACTGTAGTCTTTGAGCCGTAAAACCAAAAAACAAACAAACGAGAGTAATATAATTTTGCCATTACTTTAACGTATCTATAATTTATTAAATATTTCGATACTGGTATGTGAGTAAACTGGAATGATGTAAAGAATCTAGGAATCTTGGACACTGTCGATATGAGCACAATGACCTCAAATTTGCTGACCGGCCTGTTGCCCTATAATGGCTTCTTGGGTGCTGAACACCTCTTTTCAATCTAATTGTACACCTGCAGTAAGAACTAGATTCAGCAACCCGATTTTATTTAAAAAACAAAACTGAAACGAACACCTCGGGAAGTGCAATCGAATCGTGTAAGAACGAAACTGGTTTTAATCACGTCCAAATAATTACGTAACGCTTTTCAAATTAAAAGCAGAATTCATTTTCCATGAATGCAGCAGCATCTTTTTAAACGTTCAAGTTTATGTACCATCTGACAGATTTTTAGAAATGGAATTCTCTATATGGCGGGGGCACGTTTATGTACACTTCATGTCGCATATCTGTCCTGAATTTAAGCAGAGTAACTGGATGTGGATTTTACAATATTGTACATTTGTTTTATAGAAGTTCTTGCTTGTCGTTGAATTCGTTCTGGGGCCGAAATAAAAACGGCGTTATTTTGAATGCAGTCATGGTTTTTTAATTACCCATCTTGCATGGTTTTTTATTACCCATTCAGCCTATTTTTAACGTTTTTCGTTTGCACTTTTGGAACATACACATGTATTCCATTCGTTGATTTCTTTTCTTCTACCACGAACTCTATTATTGGATGATAAGAGTAATGTGTAGTTATATTTTCATTCTTCTTCCACAGTAACCAGACTCGCACAACCGGTGCAAGTTTGAATTAGTAGAAACCACGGTTTCTAAATATTCTACAGCTCTCCGAGGTCAGATTCAATAGTTTGTCCTATGACAGACCCTATGAAATTTACAGTAGTCAAGATGTCTGTCTTTGAGTCCACCGGACTTCGTTCAATTCCTAATAGTAAGGACTTGATTCCATTCCTAGTAGGATGGATTTTGTAAAATTGTACCGTAATTCGGAGGTAATGTTAAACCGTGAATTCAGTAGAGACGTAAAAAATCCGAGAATATTGAACACACTGGAAACTTCGATGGGAAGAAATCGAGATAGCTAGAATAGAGAAGGTAATTCCGTCCGCACCTTTCTTCATGTTGATCGATGGTGTCAAATCAACCAATAGGAAGAAAGGTGCGGACGAGACTACCTCCTTTATTCTAGCTATCTTGGTTTCTTCCCATCAAAGTTTCCAATGTGTCCAAAATTCCCGGGTTTTTTATATTTCTAGTATCCAGTCGCAGATAACCGGTCGTGCCATCTTTCGCATGTAAAAATACGGACCCTATTAATGATTCAAAAATGTACTTCTTTCTACGGCTAATCATATTTCGAGACCCTATAGCAGCGGTTCTTTAACCCGCGAGCAGGCGCACGGGGTGTTTCACACCCCACAACTTAAATTTCTGAAAAGAACCGTCCACCATAGCTTCTGAAACTGGCCAAACTATTTCCAGTTGCCTTTTAAAGTAGCATTCTTTCGAGCTAGGGTAACAGAAAATTCCACTTATTGTTTACTGTAAAATTGGACGTTTTTAATGAAATAATGCTATATAATCAGATGGGGTGCAAAACACCCCGCGCGCGTCTTCGCGTTCCTCTAATCGGCGCGCCTTCGGGCGGGTTAACTTTCCTAGACCGCGGACCCCCAAGAATTAACTCAAAGTTTAAAGCCCGGAATTTGCATCATATGTATTTATTTCTAGTGTTTCATCACTGATTTTCACTATTTAAGGAAGGAATTTTTCGTCCCCTCATAATTTATTCTTAGCATTAAAGAGCAAATGCTCTTTTCTTAGTATTTTTTCGAATCTTTGTGGAACACTGGGAGGGGCTCGCGGACCCTATCAGGTCTTAGTTCATCAATCGTAGTTGATCTAAACCAGTTGGAGATATTCGTGATTACGCGAAGGTGTGTAAATAGAGAAGATACGAAAAGCATAGTGATAGCTTAGCTTTAGGGAATAAGTTGTTTAAATAATAGTTTAAGGCAATTGGGATAGTAGACATTGGTGGTTTAAAAAAAAAGTAAATACGCTTGAAGAATGGGCATCTAAAAATACTTTAAACGCTAAAAGGGTGTTTAAATTGGGGGAAGAGTGTAAAATACAAAACGTCTAAATTTAAGTAGTTAGAATTCTTTTCTTCGTAGAAAACAGGGGCGCCAAATATTGAGACGGCCCTGAATAAAGGAACCCGCGTCTGCAGTCGAGTGAACCAGACACAGAGAAAACATATGCAAAAGGTATATATTTTATGTTATGCCTTCCACCCTCAAATATGTTTTGCGTTTCTTTATTATTTCTCAGTTTTGAGCCGGTTCCCTATGACGTAAGAGGTTGATTCCTCGGGAGAATGTATAGTCCGTTCGCGCAGACTTGACGTCTGATCCCGTTAGCAGGTTAGTTTTTTTTTCCGTTAGTTTTTCCCGCGCGAAAAACCAGTTCCTCCAAGACGCCCTTCCCTAAACTGCAATGGACTAACCCGTCTGCTAACGGGATCGGCCATCAACTCTCAACTCAGCATGAACGAAATATAAGTCCATTGCCCCATGGTAGTAACGCCTTACTAGCACATGCGTTACTACCATAGGTCAGTGGTAGTAACGCATTCGTCTATCATGTCATTAACCTGGCTTTCACTCCCAGTGGTACTGTGGAACACGCGTTGTTTTCCTGCCCACCGTTTTTCGAGATTTGCTTTCCTTAGCAGCCCAGGTTCATCTTCGGAAAAGTGGAAGTTCCGAATTAGCATGCTTTTCTGTCTTTTGCTGTAAAAATGCAAACGAACCTTCAATTTTGGGAAGGCTCGACCACCCTACATATTTTTTGAGGGGCAAAGGACATAAGCTCCTTGCAATTGGTAGCATACCTTTCTGTCCTTCCACTGTAAAAATGCAAAGGAACCCTCAATTTTGGGAAGGCCCGAAATATCTTTTGGGGGCCAAAGCACATGTGTCCCTTACAATTGGAGCCTTTGTTAGCAAGCATTAAGTTCCAAGGAGCTACAATATTGTTTGTTTGAATTTTTAATGGCGCAAGAGCATC
>QLNU02015360.1:155065847-155086916 GCA_006491805.2 Dysdera silvatica | reverse complement strand
GAGCACCGATTTATAATATTTTCAAGGAAATATCAGGACCGACAGGATACGCTAAACGAAATATCATAAAGGGCAGAGTTGAGTCGGCATTTTCCTTGATTACTGATCATAACATAATTGAACATGTAAGAAAATATACGGAATTAGAGGCATTTGGAGTGTTGAAAACGAAACAGAATTTATCTATTGCAAAATTATATGCATTTATTGGACTTCTATATGCACGCGGCGCACGTGAGGCTAAAAATATGGATCTATCATATTTATGGAACAAGAAATGGGGTCCGTCATTTTTCTCGACAACTATGAGCCGAAATGACTTTACAGAAATCATGAGGTTTATTCGGTTTGACAACAGAAATCAACGAAGCCAACGCTTACAAGACGATAAGTTCGCTTCGATCTCTGAAGTTTGGTATAAATTTATCGAAAACAGTCAAAACTGTTATAAACCAGGAGCATATCTTTTTATAGATGAACAATTGTTTCCAACAAAAGCACGTTGTAGATTTACTCAATACATGCCCAATAAACCGGACAAATTTGGCATAAAATTCTGGTTGGCTTCCGATGTAAGTATATAGTAAACGGCTTTCCATATTTGGGAAAAGATGAAGGGAGAGAATCATCCGTCCCACTTGGGGAGTTTGTAACTTTGAAATTAGCAGAACCATATATGGGCCATGGGAGAAATATAACAACTGACAATTTTTTTACAAGCGTGTCATTAGCGAGTAAACTTCAAGCAAAAAAACTACGCTTGTTGGAACTATTCGCAGAAATAAAAGAGAGCTACCAAAATTAGCGAGACAGGCAAAGGATAGTATGACACGCTTCTCAGCAATATTATACAAATCGAATAATTTTATTCTTACAATTTACAAAGCTAAACCCAATAAAAAAGTATTGATACTTAGTTCAATGCATTCATCCGTTGAAATTGAAAAAGGTGACACCCGTATACCAGAGACAATTAGATTTTACAATAGCACAAAATTCGGTGTAGATGTAACCGGTCAAATAGCCAGAAAATATAGTGTAAAATCTAAATGTCAAAGATGGCCTTTACAAGTATTTTTCAATATCTTAGATTTAACCAGGATAAATGCTTGGATTTTATACAAAGAAACGACGGGTGAAGAAATATCGAGGCAAGAATTTTTATTTCAATTGGCAGAAGAGCTTGGGACCGAATATCAGAAGAAGAGACAGCTAAGCAAAGAATGTTCATCAGAAACAATAACAAATACAGCTATAGATTCATCTGGACGGAAAGCTTGTCAAATAAGATATTGTAAAGGCAATAAGACTAACAAAATTTGTATGAAATGTAAAAAATACGTATGTGGAAAATGTGCAATACAAAATACTGTAATTTGTAAAAAATGTGCTGAAAATGCATAAATGTAAATAAAACTTTTCTAAATAGAAAAAAATATTTTGTTTACTATCCAATTGGCTAAAATCTCTTTCTATATTAAGATACATTTTTTTTTTTTTTTTGAAGCGGGCATTTGACCGCTCATGGTAGGATTTAGGTATACATGAAATGTCGGCAGGTTTAGTGTTAAGTAGATATGTCAGTTTCTTTTCATCTGCCGTGTTCACATTGAATATAAACAGAAAAGAAGAAAGGGAAAAAAAAATTGCAAATAGACTAAGTATTTTGTAGACCAATAAAACACAAGACGCGTAATTCACTGCGCCAGTTACAAATATAAAATTTTATAGCGATTCCGAACACATATATTATATACGTCGATATGTGCGATTTATTGTACGTGGAACTTGTCTGTCTACTGTAATGCATAAGCATATCGTTATTTTTACAGATTACGTGCATTGCATGTCTTCTGTAATAAATAAAATATATTTACTATTAGAAAGCGGAGGGGGGGGGGAGGATTAAACAAAGCCATAAATAAGCTGGTACGTGACACTTCGACAAGGGTTAGCAGCTATTTCCGATGGGGAAAGCCGATCTTTAAAAATGGGGTTGCCAACAATACATTTACTGTGAAGGGAAACTTGTTCAAGTTCGTTTGCATATATCCGGTTTTAATTCTATGATAAAACTTTCATTTGGCTTTAACAAGACTTGCAGATATGTGGTTTTTGTATGTATAAAATCGCAATTAAGCGGGTTTAGATAACATTAAAAAGATACAGAGAAAATTTGAGGCTCGATATTTTTTGCATATGTGCGGTTTTCTCATACACTATATGCTCAAAAGTATCTGGATACTTTGGATTTTGTAATTTTTTTCGAATTTCTAAAAAACTATTCGGCCAATTGTTCTCTAACGTTGGAAATATATAGAACATACTTGAATGCATACTTTTCAACAAAGTTTCGGTAACTTGTACATTTATGGGACCACCCGCATATTGACAAATTGAAAAAATATATTTGATCACCGTGTATCATAAAAGCTGGAAATTATTTGTAACTTTAATAAAATATTTAACCAGCTATGCTTAATGCCTGTGCATTTTCTTAAAACAAACATATATATCCAAGAAGATAGAAACGTTCCTTTAAGAAAACCCAAATTTCGTTACAATTTTTTTGCTTATAATATCCACCATTTTCAGTCAAATTTCCCAAAACGTACAAAACATTTGTCAACGTACAAGAAAAATACTATATTTAAATTAAAATATTGAATACATGATGAGATATGAGCATTTGAAGAAAATCTTTTACTGCGCCTGCGCGAAAGGTATAATAACTTTCTTTTACAATTTTGTTGTCAATAGTATAAGGAAACTTTAAAAAAATACCAGTGACATATCTTGAAAAGATCTACTAGTTTCTGGAATTTTTCAGTGGGAATTGCATGCCATTCTTGCAAAAGAATATTAATCAGCTCTTGCGCCAATGTGGGGCGTTTTGGCCTAGTTCGCAGTCGACGTTTTAATTCATCCCATAGGTGTTCTATGGGATTTAGGTCTGGGCTCTGAGCATGCCAGTCCAATTCCTCAACATCCATGTCAGCAAACCAGCTCTGTACAGCCTGTGCTGTGTGGATAGGAGCACGATCTTGTTGAAACAAGAATGAACCCACTCCAAACTGTTGCCACAATGTGGGCAGCGTGGAATTGTCCGAAATGTCGAGATAGCCTTCCATCTTCAGAGTTCCCTTCATAGGAAGCAAAGTGCCAAGCCAGAACCATGAGAAACAGCCCCAAACCATTATGCTTCCACCACCAAACTTAACTTGCGGCACAATACAGTCAAGTAAAAAGCGTTCACCCGGCATTCTCCACACCCAGACTCTACCATCTGATTGCCAAATAGTGTACCGTGGTTCATCGCTCCATAACACTTCACGCCACTGCTGCAGGCTCCATGTTTTGCACACTTTGAATCATTGTAAGCGACGCTTGGCATTGGTTGCGGTAATGCTTGGTTTATATGCAGCTGCTCGGCCATGAAAATCAAGACTTCGCAGCTCCCGACGAACTGTCTTTGTGCTGACGTTGCATCCAGAGGCATCTTGAAAATCCGCACGAACTTTTTCCGCCGATTTCATGCGGTTCACTTTCACAACTCTTTTCATCACTCTGCGTTCCCTGTCTACTAGACGAAGTGGTCGACCAGGTCGTGGATGCACCGTTGTAGTCCCCGTATGTTCCCACTTTACGATAACATCATTAACGGTGGAACGGGGCACTCGTAACATCACAGAAATCTCACGAGCAGATTTTCCACAGCAGTGACAACCAATGACTTCACCACGTTCAAAATCATTTAGCTCGCCCTTTCCTCCCATTTTACTTTTCTAGCTTTGAAATTATAATTGTTAACTCGTCAGACTTCTTTTATACTTGTCTGAGAGCTAGAAATTTGACGTCACTAACAGAATCCACCACGTAGGAGGGTGTCCAGATACCTTTGGTCCTTATTTGCATAAATCTGGAATATTTCATTTTCAGAACAGGGATGTTTAGTAATCTGGAATACGACAATTTGTGGAAAAACCCCTTATCATCTAGCTACTTGCAGAGAATTAGAGAAATACGGCTCACTATATCATCGATAACTTTCTGAATTTTCAAGATATCCCACTGGTATTTTTTTTAAGTTGACCTATACTCTTGGCTATAAAATTATGAAAGAAAGTTATTCATACCTTTTGCGTATTCGCTGTAAATTTTCAAATGCTCATATCTCATCGTGTATTCAATATGTTAATTTCTAATTTAAGTATAATATTTATCTTGTACCTTGACAAACGTTCTGTAAGTTCCGTGAAATTTGACTGAAACTTGTGGATATTATTCGTAAACATATGACAAAATTTCGGTTTTCTTAAAGAAACGTTGCCATCTTCATGAATATACATACTTGTTTTACGAAAATGCGCGCATTAAGCATAGCTGGTTAAATATTTTCTGAAAGTTACAAATAATTTCCAGCTTTTTATGATACAGGGTGATCAAATATATTTTTTCACTGTCAATATGTGGGTAACCCCCTAAATGCACAAGTCACCGAAATTTTGTTGGAAAGTATGCATTCAAGCATGTTCTATATATTTCCAAAGTTAGAGAATAATTGGCCGTATAGTTCTTTAGAAATTCGAAAAACAATAAAAAAAATCCAAAGTGTCCGGATACTTTTGGGCATATAGTGTATATGCAAGTTGCATATAGCGGTTTCGACTGTAGTTTTAAAACATTTTTACCTTTTTCTACAAACATAGAACGAAAAACAATGAAATTTTAACAGCATGCCATCAAATCTAGAATGGTAAATTCTGAAAGCAAAAAAAAAAAAGTCTCTTATTAATTTTGCCTTAAATGTTTTCAATTATGTTCAATAAGGTGACCCTAATGATCACGAAATGTATTGAATTGTCGTTACAGATCCTGCTAAAATGGCGATTACTTTCTACTTGTTGGCTGTGGTTTTGCCATTTTCCGCAGTGGCTTGGCCGACGGGAGCTCCAGCGAAAGCTTGCGAATCTATGATGCCAAAACATGGCAATAATCGTCCAAAGCCAGCTTCTCAGTCACCTTACGTGTTTACCCAGTCAACTGACAGTTACACATCGGATGACCGGATACTAGGTTAGTTATTTGTGCATGATATGCAAGAATAAAATTTTATTGATTAAAATTGAATAAGACAACGTAATTCGAAAACGTTGAGTCTTGTTTGAATTTATACATAGGTTTTTTAATTTGACCGGACGCGGCTACTCACAACAGTATCTCTATAGAATTAATAGGCTCTGTAGTGGTAATGCTCTCGGCTAGTCCGTATGTACAGTCTCACCTAGCTTAGCACAGATTGACCATTGTTGTCCTTGTGCCATGAAGTACAACCAACCAGTGTTCGCCTAATATGCTATTAACCAGAGTTCGACTACCGACGTTGCCAAAAAAAAAAAGCTTACTCGAACACCTCGAAAACCTGTAGGTTCCGGTTTAGCATGAACATTGATGCCCTTGCGCCGTAAAGCACAAACCATAGAATTAAACTAATTCACCTACATGCCACTTGTGTAAATTTGATCTAATAACAGGGAACCACCACCTTTCATGCTGCAGTCTACAAGATAGCATAAATGATTATTCTACGGAAAACACTTTCATCGGGAATAACAAATAGAAAAACGTTTTTAAGCGTAGTTGAAATTTCATTAGACAATTTTCAACGATTTCGGGGCGGACTTTGGCCGTCCCTTATCAGGAATACACGTCCGTCTGGCACTGAAACAACGAAGTGCTGCCGATTCACCGATGGGTTGTTTTGCCAGTTGGATTCCGTTTCCGGTTAAAAAGTTGCTATTAACGTTGACTGCCACTCCATTTATCGGCGGTGAAACGCTACATCGAATCAGGTGGGGTGGTAGGCGAAGGTTAAAAAGATGAAAGTAGGTTTCGCCAAGCTTGACTGAATTATGGAGTGGACCTGTAATCATATACAATGTCATCGGAGTATTTGTGAATAAAAAATGCTTCCAAAAATCTAATTTTGCAGGAGATTTGGGTTGATGAATGATTACGGCGTCATGAAAAGTAAATTTGTTATTGTCAGCAGAGAACTGAAATGGATGATTTATTGAATTTGGCCTCTTCGACGTATCTTTGATGCTCTTTTAATCTGAGACTTAAAGCACGCTTTGCCTGGCTGATGTAAGAAAGGTTACATTGACAGAAAATTTGATACACTCCCTATTGTTGCCACGCAGGAAGAATATCTTTGAATTTGGAGGGACGAATTTTATTAAATGGGGGGAACTAAAGTTGGTGTTCGGAAGTATTTTGGCAATGGCGTCACTAATTTTAGGAAAATAAGGGCGAACAGCAGTACCAGGAATTCAATTTCACGGGCGGTTGATAGCATAGTAAGGAAAAAAGGTTTAGAAAATTTAGAATCTGTTAAAGTGACGATATTTAACCCTCTATTAAAGGCGACAGATTTTAAAGTTGTTCTTGGAAGAGAGCTATGGATGGTGAACAGATTTTTAGGGCTTTGTTTACATGTGTGTAAAACGGCGACATTTTTTGCTGATGTGGATGCAATATTTCGCACGAGGCGGGAAATGGTTTGCGATAAACACTCGTTATGAACTAATACTCTTTGTCTCAGATTAAAAGAACATCGAAGATGCGTCGAAAAGGCCGAATTCAATAAATTATCCATTGCAGTCCACTGCTGGAACAAGAACCATAAATTTAATTCTCATGACGCCATCATTCATCAATCCAAGTCTCCTGTAGAATGGAGATTTTTTGGAAGCATTTTTTATTTACAAATACTCCGGTGACATTGTAAATGATCGCAGGTTCATTCCATACTTCAGTCAAGCTTGAAGAAACCTACTTTCAGTTCTTCAACCTTCGCCTACCACCCCACCTGATTCAATGTAGAGCTTCACCGCTGACAGATGGAGCGGCAGTCAACATTAATGGCAACTTTTTAACCGGAAACGGGATCTCACTAGCAACACAACCCATTGGTGAATCGGAAACACTTCGTTGTTTCGATACCAGACGGACGTGCATACCTGACGAGGGACGGCCAAAGTCCGTCCGAAACGCGTTGAAATTTAACTGCACTTGAACCACACAATAAAATTTCAACTACACTTAGAAACGTTAATTTTTCTATTTGTTATTTACTCTATGTAGTGCTACGTCATCCGATTAACTTTTATTGTGCTTTTCCAATTTGTCAAACTGCTGTTGGGTCACTAAAAAAAATAATGATCAAAAGGGTAGAAAATGGCGTTGGATTAAAAAAAGATTTTAAAGTTAAAATGTAATTGATTATTCACGCACAAAGCTTTTAAAAAATTGTTTTAGTATATCACAATTCCAAGATTGACTGTATTGGTACAAAAACAATTTTTTTCCTTAAGTTAATGTCGCATAATTTGACTTTTTTTTAGTTCAAGTTCAAGCTCCCCAGTCTGGTGCTTTTAAGGGATTGATGGTTCAAGCTTATGACCCAAGAACAAATGAAACAATTGGCGACTTCTTGCCTGGAGATGGACTTAAGCAGATTCCTGAGTGCTCCAGCATGTCCCATAGTGACAATAGAGACAAAAAGTCTGCAATATTAATATGGCAAGCTCCAAAGAGCAGGGGAAATGTGAAATTCAGGCAAGATGTGGTTTTTAATCATTTCACATAAAATTAATCCATATTTAAGAGGCTACATGTTTAGAAAAATGTTAATTGAACTAATTTCTTCCCCAATAATAGTACTATTTGAAAATGGTTAAATTAGAAAAGCAGATATTTCTCCCAAATATAAACTAGTCAGTAGAGATTTACTCAACATAGAGCAAGCACAATGTATATATTTAGAAACTTAATTGTCACAACAAACCATATCAACATAATTATAGATATACATGCAATGCTTTAAGTATAGTAAGAGCATCATGAATTTGAAATCCTTGTACATTTTAATGTACTTACTGAACAAACGCCTTGAATATTTAAAACTTGGTTGCATTTTTAGAGGCAATCAATAAATTTAACTTAACCATTCTTACGGACGAGAAACAAATTGTCATTTGCTGTCAGTTTAAACGACACCCCTATATTCAAAACTAATAAAATTACCATTGGTGACAAAATTAGGTAACTTACCTTATTTCTAGAAAAAGTTTTATTTTCTTCATAGATAATACACATGTTTCACGGACTCTTTTTGTGATTTCAGACACTTCAGAGAGAGTGAGTGGGAATTAATTTATCCTTTAAAAAATTCCCCGCCCATCAAAATTTGCAGTTTTTCAAAAAAGCATAATTATAATAATAAATATAATTTTTAGAAGCTTTAATGATTATTCATTTACGAGTATGAAAGTGAATAAAAAATGTTAACATTCTCACGAAAAGAATTTAATTTTTAGTTGTCTTTCAATATCGACGCTAGATATATTATCAAAGACTATGAATTGTTGCTAAATATTTATTACAGTTAAATAGTTATGTAAGTTGATATTAACTGAGTATTGAATGAAATGTTCCTTCATTACAGGAATATATCGTTGGTGCCTAGAGTTTTGCAGGTTTTGTCATATGCATAGATTATATCCAATATTCCTAGTTGTAAAACTTCGACCAATTTGGTTATTTAACCCTTGACCTGATTTAATAGCTCTGACTCGTAATGCATTTTCTATGCCAAAATGCCCAATGACGAGCCAGAACCATCACGCGATTTGAAGAGGCTACTATTTCGGCTGCTTATAGTTATATTCGGGATCTCTTAGGACCTTTGCATGGAATCCACATAGCGGTATGCCTCAGAAAATTTCCACTTGTTAAAATACTTTCTAAAATGGTGACAAATTAATAATTTCATGCCAATTTTAATTAAAATCTACCCGTTCACGCTGTTATTCTACAGTCTAGTCTATCACAATAAAATTTGAACACTCGTTCTTTGGCAAAAGCCACTTATAAACCAAGGTATCAATTGCACCCTTACTTACAGTAGAAATGTAGGTTTACTATTCGATATGAAATAATTTCGCTTTATTTAAGCACAACCTACATTTTGTAGAAAAGCTGGAATTCTAATACGATATATGTACATGACTCTTTAACTACCTCTGAAATCCTAATGTCTTAAACTTAAGTTCTTTTACGTAAATTACAACTGTAATCCCACTAGCTATCAGAAAATGTTTTTAAAAATTTATTCCTAATAATAAAATTTAATCAGTAATACACGTCTTTAGATTCTGTGCTTTAAAATATGTAAATTTGTCAATTAGGAAAGAGTATCCACTTATAGATGTTTTATGAGACTAAATTAATGCTGCAACGTGAACTGTATTTCTGGGGAAAGCTGTGCTAACATGAAAATTATTTTTTATTACACAACTAACGATAACTTGAAAGCCAAGTAACGTGGACTTCTCTTATTTTCGTTAGATTGTATTTCGATGTAATTACTTCTAAGGTCTTGTTACAAAATTTATTTTCTGTATTTCATTAACATATTTTACGTACAAAGATAGGTTTTACAGCTAGATTTTACAGGTTTACTTTTTTAGCTATCTTGTATACGTGTAAATTTTTTGCTATCATAATACCTATTTAAATTTTAACCCTCTATTTATTGAACGTTAAATCTCACCAGTAAATATTGGGTAAGAATTTTCATTTATTTTCCCTTAAATCTGTTGGGACTTCAAAGAACTATTAGTAAATGAAAGGCTGATATAAAATATATATTATAGAAATGCTATGAAAAACTAAAATGATAACATTTTGCAAATTGTTTTAAAAGCATACTTCTTGACATCAATTTAATTTTATTTGGCGATGGTGGAATCTTTTACTGGCTTATAATTCTTAAGTCACGTAAATTGACTTCTCACATGAAATCATATTGATTCAAAAAGAGTTTTACACATGCACATTGGCGTTTAAAGTAAAATTATCTAATAAAAAACCTAAATTTTTGTAACATGCCTTTTTAGAGAGAACTTTTAAGCAAATCATTTTAACCTGATCCATGAAGGAGTCAACAAATAAGAACGGTATACTGATCGGTCGGACTTGAATTGCAGTTACCACAAAAAGCATTTATCAAACCGCATGTACGGACTCCCTTCTTTTGGCGCAGAATGGCCCTTGTCCTTGCGCCATAAAAAAAATACAACCAACAAACGATTTGTCGCAAATTCCAATGTCGTTTTCCTGTATTGAAAATTTTCAAGGAATACAGCTATGTGATCTGTTTTCGAAGATTTTAGTAATACGTGTATATCGAAATTGAAGGAAAATATAAATGTAGTTTGGCAAGTTTTTTAATATTTAAATCGTACGTCAAGGGCAGGGCCCGGGCCCCGCGCTTCTTGAGGCCCCACGAAGCGTAATTCTCAAATTTTTAAATTTTTGTAATATTGAAAATTTCCCCAAAAATATTTTTGCTTCAGCTCTCGCATTTCGTGCCATCTAGTGCTCATACATTATTCCATTTTTTTTGTTTTGTTTTCTTACTCGTATGTGTATGGGCCCCTGAAATATGTTTTGCCCCGCATTAGCTAAGGACAGCCCTTGTCAAGGGGCTAACATAACTCTCTTTGCAGTAGTTTCCGACTTTCACTGTCAATATAATGAAGCAACGTTTCAGCAATTCTAATATAATTCTATACCTTATATGTACGCTTACTCCAGGTACATCCCTTCGTTAAAATGGGTTTTTTCCATTTATTAAATACAAAAATAAAATCGCTGGGCTTTGCTGCGATTTTAATATCGTTCAAACTTCTAATATAAAACGGGTTTCAATTGGGAAATTCGTTACTCGGGCATCGCTTGTCTTTTCCTTTGACAACTTAAGAATTTCAAAGCTAAATACTTATTGAAAAAGTGTCAACTTCTCTAAGATTGAATGTTTGAAATTTTTTTAATCTTCAAAGCATTTTGCAACTTGACAGCTTAATTTTGGGCCTGCTTGAAATTCGCTTTTCTTTTCTAGAAATACAGGTAGTAATTTAATTTGAATAACTGTTTTTGATTTAGCGTATTTGTAAGTTTTGGATTTTTTAATTTTGATGTTTTCAGTATTTCGTTTCATTTTTTCTTGTAAGTTTTTTCATCAAGGCTATATTTTGAGTAATTTTATAAATTTAAGATTTTTAATTTAAATAAAGTAAAAACTTTTTACAAATGTAATTTTAAACGTCCCTATGTAAAAAAAAATGCATTTTTCACATTTTGTGTGCTGCTTTTTGATATGATTTGGGAAACATCGTAATTGCAGAAATGTATTTTTGCGGAAGCTTTAGTTTTAAAGTTTCCATGCCAGAAAATTTTAAACATTCTAACTGTGCAAGTAAGCCCTGCAACGATTGCCCATCAGGTATTGATATTGTGGTCCTTTACGTTTAAAGTTAACTTATGTCAAAGAGGCATTAAGTTTTGGACCATTGAAGTCTTTTACTAAGTGGAAATGAAACAAATGACCTAAAGTTAGGTTTATTTAAAGATATCTAAACAGAGCTAGTATTTTTACAAGATTATCCACATTCACCCAAATCGTTATGAACGGTCGAAATGGCAATTGAGAGATCAAACCCTCTGCTCGACTTGTACTCCTAACGTGGTCAGTAATCGCTGGTACCATTTCCAAATTTTCTTCGGTTAACAGATTCAACATAAAATTAGCTAATAGAAATTTCCTTTCCAGAAATAATACAATATTCAGGGAATTTGATGCAATGGACACCTTAAAATATAAACACAGTCACAACTCGGGAATGAAACAGTTACGCATGATAGTAAATATCATAGATGGCAGGTCATTTCAATAAACCTTAATCACTCAAGTCGTCTTGATGTTACCTTTCCGAAAATATGCTAGAAAATGTATTGTTCCTACATACCACAGGAGTCCGTATTAGTCCCAACAACAGCCAAGGAAATGAGCGAGTACTTCTTCCGGCGCAAGGTCAGTCGCCATAAAACTGCGAAGTTATATAAATTCATTTCGGGAAAAGTTACAACTGGAAAATTGTCCATTCCGTCCCTAAACATCCCGCTTTTTTGCCATCGCACAGTTCGCACAGCCCACAAGCTATTTCACATCTCGACAAAATCATGCGCAAGGTACCAAAACAAGTCTACGTGGGTTCCGCTCGTCTGGCCACCTAGATCACCATCTAGATTTCTTTTCATCATTCCATGCGAACAGGCCCTGCGGTGGCGCAGTATGGTAACGCGTTCGCCTAGTGCGCCGTTAATCCGAGGTAGACTTCTAACAGTGCAAAGAACGTTTACTCATAGATCTCAAAGATCGCACTGCTTACTGTAGACTGGGGTTTGGTTTCCTTGGCCTTAGCATTTTCGCCGCGATGGACGAGATATCTCGTCTTTCAAGATTCTCTTCGCGCTAGGGACGGGGTAACTCGTCCTCTACACTATGTTTTTCTGTATTGTTGTAGTGCATCCAGTGACTTATTTATTAACTTTTCAGCGCATCCCAGTCCATATTATTATTATTATTATTATCATGTTTTCACAAAATATCTACAAGATAGCACTAATCGTACAATTTTTAGAGTTTTGGCGCAATTTTCGTATCCGCATAACTTATTACGTTTATCGTACGTTTTACATACTTTTTATGTTTTTTGAAAAGAAAAATGAGTAAGCGAAAGCTTCTTTCAATTGTCGAGGCAATAAAATATCTCAATTTATCTGACGAAGAGCTTGTTGACGACATCGACTCGGATAGGGAAAGAAGTTGTAAACTTACTTAGCAACCGTTTCCGATTCAAGCACCAAAAATGAAAGTCGTGATGTCGAAGAAATTGCAGGAGATGAAGAAAATATGAAGTCACTTCAGTATGCCTCAGACTCGAATGTTGATAGAATAAAAAGTATTTCAGAAACTAGTGAAAGCGATGATGGAAAAAACAACGTTTTTTAGCATAGTTGTAATTTTAAAAGATGGTTCGACGCACGTTTCGAGAGAACAAGGTCTCTCCTCGTCTGGAACTAGCGTGCAATAAACATTGGAGTGTTGCCAACTCGATGTGGTTAATACGTTGTCGGTAGAGGTTAGTGATTTTTTTCAGCTACACCTCTTTTAACTGCACCTGCTACTCAACTTTGTGACCAAAAATTTGCCACTTTGTAAGTTGGCCGCCTAAAACAACTCTGTACTCCTGAAGAGAACACTAACCGCTACCGACAACGTATTAACCACATCGAGTAGGCAACACTCCAATGTTGTTTATTGCACGCTAGTTCCAGACGAGGAGAGACCTTGCTCTCTGGAAACGTACGTCGAACCATCTTTTAAACTTGTTATTTTTCCATTATTGTTATATTTGCGTAGTGTTCGTCACTTTCCAGTCTTTAGTGAAAGCGAAACTGATGATTCTCAAATAGCTTCAACATCATATGAATGGCATAAAGTTGGCGCGAATTACACGCCGACTAATGATATTATTCTTCAGGGCAACAGTGGCATAATGCATCCGGAATGTAACAAAAAATAATAAATAATATGGAAATAAAATAAAGTTTTAAAGGAATTTGCGTTTTATTTTAACTTTAGCGCTAAAGATTAACTCTTAGCGCAGTGGGTAGGACGAAGGCGCGCCTTTGCCGCGATGAATGTATTAAGGGGTTCGGATTCCATGGAAAACAGTAGGTCCCGGCGGAGGATGACCATTGTAGTCTTCGAGCCGTAAAACCACAAACAATCCATGCGAGCAAGTGAAAGACAATTGGCCGATCTTCGAGAACCATAATAGCGTTTCCAGCAGGCCTGCCAGCATCAGTCTCTGTCCGTATTATAACGATTTAAATGCACCTTCACTGGAGATGTCATTTATGCATAACTAATCACACACTGGCTTTACTTTCGTCGTGGCACGTTGGATTTGTTTCTTCAGAATAACGCTTCACTGGTTTCTGGCGTGGTTTGAAACTTTAACATACCATAATGGCACATGACCGTTATAAACCCCATATAATGAAAAAATATATGAAATATTTTGCAGTACACAATTGAATAAAAATATCGATTGAGATTCAAGAACGTCTTAAAAATTTTAAATTTTCTTCAAAGGACTGCAAATTTGAACACTACCGAATTTTTAAGCGAAAAATAAAAATTTAAGTTTTTCATCGTTCTCATCGAGTTTTATTCAAACTTCTGTGCACAAAGTATTTAATGAATAAAATTAATAAATTTAATTTAAATATCGCGTCACGAATTTTACTTTCACGTAACTTCATTTTCACCCGTTCCATACGAATTAACCTTGCTGTTACGTAGAAAATAGAAAATTTAATTATAATAGAAATTGAATATTGTACTTATAATGGAATCACTTTTGTGGAAGCTCGCACTTTGAGACAAGACATATCACAAATGATAGTCCCTAAGTTCCTTATTAAGAATATGAAATCAGGTTTTTTTATGAATAGCACACGAAATTTTTATAATTTTCAAAGTCCAAAAATCGCACTTTTTAGATGAAGTTTGATATTTTTTATTCGTATTGTATATGAAGATAAGAACTTTTTAATTCAATTCGAATAAAGAGGGTAATTGTATTTAACGGATAAAATTAAGAAATTACGCGAAAGATAATTAAGAATGTTTTAAAAAATTGTATTTACTAACCTTCGTATGTATTTTCTTTGTAATTGTATTTACTAAACTTTTTAACATCGATATTTGGCGCGTTTGGCTATGGTTTAGAAGAATTGGCGATATCGGCATGAAGCATTTATTATTCAATTACGCTCATATTTCAACCTTCATTTACACTATTTTTAGGAAATATGGCACAACTAAAGGGAAAATTTTTCTAAATTTTATGGTCGTAACATCAAATTATTTTATTTTTTAATAAAAAAATATTTTTAATGCAGCTTCCATTTCAAAATTTTACATATAAATAATTTGTTTTACAAAGTAGACAATCATTGTATCATATTGAACGTCTACTATTGCTTGAGGAGTCGACCTGGCTCTCGTAAAACTTTGACGCGAAAAGTTTGAATATTGTAAATCAAAACTTTCAATATCAGAAAATTATAAAAATGACTAAAAATATCGAAATTCGGAAGTATTTTGATAAGTTATGGTAATGACACTTTTCGTGAAAGTGTTCAAAGCATAATTGTACCTTACAATGGCTTCACTTATAAGAAAGGATGAAAGTTACACTCATTATCACTGCAAATCGCATCAATTAAGCGAAAAAATTCATCAATAACTTTTTAATTGAATAATTTCATTTGGAGTGTAATTATGTTTACACTAAGGATATTGTAGTATAGGGCGATACTGTTACTTATTTGTTATACACCGCCCTGCGGTGGCGCAGTGTGGTAACGCGTTCGCCTAGTACGCCGTTAATCCGGGTTCGACTCCCAACAGTGTACAAAGAACGCTTACTCAGAGATCTCATAAAGATCGCACTACTCACTGTGGTCCAGGGTTTGGTTCCCTAGACCTTAAGAGGTTCAGATTCCTCGGAAAATTGTAGGTTCAGATTCCTCGGAAAACAGTAGGTCCCGGCGCAGCATGACCATTGTAGTCTTTGAGCCGTAAAACCACAAACAAACAAATCAAATTGTTATGCACCAAAGAAAGAATTTTTATAATTTCGTTTTGGTGTGTTACATCAATTTTGATTTCATCCAGAGCAATTTTGTTTGTAATTTTTTTGACGAAATGTTTATACTTCATACTGATATCTTCTAAACCATAGCTAAAAAAGCGCCTGTGTATCTGTATAAAAATCTGTATTGAAAAGCTTAGTTTTTATATAATTTCTTAAAATACTTCGATATTTCGTGTAATTTTACAATCAGTTAAATTCAATCACCCTCTTCATTCGAATTGAGTTCAAAAGTTATTATCTTCATATACAGTGCGAATAAAAAATATCAAACTTCACTTAAAAAGTGTGATTTTTGGACTTTGAATATGTAGGGACTCATTAATCAACGATCATTGATACATGAACCCACATTTCCAAAAGGTTTTATCATGATTTAATGTTCACCATTTTGTTTCCCCGCACATACGCTTTTCCCATCCAGAATCCAGATGGACCGACTAATCAGCGGTTCGCTCTGTTCCCGGCGACGGAAAAGACATTGGCTGCAGGCGACGATTGAGTTTAGTGCACTGCACAGTACGGCGCAAAGATTACTTAATCGTATTTCGTCAAACTCTTTGACAAGCATTTCCTGCTTATAAGTACCCCTACTGGACATGATGATTACGACCCTCCGAGTGTGACACCACGAACCCTTGAGTGGAACAGCAAATCATCAATTAGTGTTAAAGGGGTAACCAATGAACATTTGCGTATGAAAAGGGTGAACAGCCAATAAGATCATTGCGAGTGTAGAGACGATGAGGCGAACACCAATAAAAGACATTCTTTCGGTAGGACTCTTAGCGAGATGGTCACGCTGCCCATGATGTACATTCATAATGTCTTATTATTATTATTATTGTCAATTCTTAATCGTAACAATTTAAGTTATTTTGCTATGTGATTGTAAATAAATTGTTTAACGTAGAGACATGCTGTCTACATAGTTCATCTGTATCTTGGTATTTCTGAGTCAATTTCGATAAGGTTCCAGGGTAACAATCCACGTGAGTTGACGTACGAGCTAAAACCCTTCTGATATAACTTATAAGCTATCGGTGATATTATGGAGTCTATCACCGCTCCATCGTTCTTCAATCCGTCATAGAACGATAACCAAATCTATAAATGTAGAAACCGCAATTGGTAACCCTACAAATATTAACAAATTTTTATATATTCGCAAAAAACTGATGTCATATTCTTAATAAGGAACTTGGGGACTACCATTTGTGATGTCTTGTATCAAAGTGCGAGCTTGCACAAAAGTGGTACCCATATTAGGTTTATGGGCAACGGGGAGAACCCTTGTGGCACAATTGGATAATGGCCGTATAAGGTCTCTGACTCCATTATGAAATGACTGATATAAGAATGATGACATCTTCTTTTTAAACAAAGTTAACTTCATTCTAATTAAACGTAATAAACTTAAAAAGTTAAAAACTAAATTACATACAAACATACAAAAACATACAAAACATAATTCAATCTACGCAGCCTCTAACGACTCGGAAAGTAAAGTAAGCATTCTACAACATTAAGCCTACTCTTTTAAGCTACTGCAACCCACGCCACCTAGCGTGGTACATTAGTATTCGCAAACTACGTAACATGACGCCGTGGCAAAACAGTTCGATGTTACCCACAGGTGTAGCTAAAGGGAAGTGGATTTTTTGCCAGAATAAATATCACACATTCAGAGAGAGCGGGCTGAAATAAAGGATGCAATTTAAAAAACTAGTTCGAATAATCTTCAAATTCTACGACATACTTGTACAATGAACATTCAGTGTACTAATAAAATCTGATTAAATGAGGTTTTATATATACAGTGGAACCTGGTAAAGTGATCACCTTTATAAATTGACCACCTGCATAAAGTGACCAGTTTTTTATAAGAGAGAACTGGTTGGGACTTAGTCTTTCCCATACCAAAGCCTGTATTGAGTAAAGACCATCTGTCAATGGTGACCATTGCACCCCCAGCCCCAAAGGTGATACAGCAGGTTCTGTACATGATTCTAAGTCTTATTTTTTTAAATCTGAATTATAATACGTATGTAAAATAATTTATAATTATAACTTGAGATAAAACCATTAACGAAAATGTATTTTTTTATTACTTCGGAATTTGTTTTGAAAGTAAACTTTCCTACTAATTTGCATTTAGCTTAAAAAAAAAAGTATAGCTTTGCTACCAATAAAACACACAAATATAATTAAAAATTTAATTTGAATACTTAAATTTTGGTAGTTATGAGAAGATTAATACTTTAAAAGAGTCGAAAATATACTTTCGTAGCCACTTATTATAAACGATAAAATATAATCATTGTATCGTATTTAAAAAACGTAAATGCGATAAAGTAGACTCGGCTTTACGAATTGGTTCCGAACCCCAGAACAGATTCTTAAAATAGAGTTCGTAAATAAGAATTAACATTAGTTCTACGTGGGATACTTTTCGGGAATAACGCAATAGTAGATAAATAAAACATAATACTTTTGCAGTTAGAAATTACATAATTTAATGTCGTGACAGCTGTTTCAGTAGCTTCTTGATACTTTTTTCAAACAAAATATACAAACCAAAAAAACTCTTGATTGGTAATGATGGTCACGGTTTTCATTATACGAGTTACAAGTAATGCTTCGGAGAAAAATAACCGTTTTTCACTGGGATAGGAGAAACGTCTCTGGATACAACGCTGATCACCGAGACGGCGGAAATTTTCAGAAAAGCAATCATAATTAAACTGATGAGGATTTTAAATACAGTTAATGGGGCAACAGTTTTTTGTAGCATTCCGCAAAAAATATGCTTTCACTAGGATCGTTGATAGCTCCATTGCCCATTTGAAATATGTGGAGGGCTTCGAAGAAATTGAGATCCGACAGAAAGTAAACGCGTTCAATTATTCGGGCATCTTGGAAGGAGAAACAATGGTTTTGATTCTAACAGTGCTGGGTGATAGAAGATTTAAGCAATTCTTGTTTTTATGCATAATTTTCGTGTTTCTTGACCCTAAATCGCAATACCATTCGTGTCTGGCTCACGTAGCATTTTCCGCAGTCTTGACAATCAATCTTGTAAATACCGGAGTTGTTAAAATCCGGAATGAGATCTTTAAGCTAGGAAATTCCAATTTTGCTGATGGGGATGAAGACAACCAGGAAAATAAAAGCCTGTAGGATGGAAGCGATGTTGGATGCTACCCCAGGTTCAAACGGGATGTACACTGTCTCTTTTTGAGGCGAGGAGTCCTGCGAAACCGTCGAAGATTGTAAGATGCATTTATTTTTGAGTTTGTTGACCGTGTGATCGATAACAGGAGTATTGAATCCAAGGTGAATGGCAATTTCTTTTAGATGGGCGATTTCTTCGTTGAGTGAATCTTGTGAAGATGAATGTGTGAGAGCTCTGGAAGTGAGCCAGAAGAATGAACTCATTTTTTGAGAAAATGGATGGGCTGAGGCCACATGCGAAGGCGAGCAAACAGAACCAGGCTTTCGAAATACACTTGTTCGAAAACCGGTGGATGAACGCGTTATGAGGACATCTGAAAAAACTAATTGTGTCAGATTTCGCTTCAAACGTGAATTGTATGTTTGGATCAACAGAATTAAGTGAAGCAAGCACGCTGTCGTGGTTGATACATTCATCAGTGGGGATTACAAACATGTCATCAACATATTGAAGCTAACATTTAAATGAAATGAGGTTATTGATATTTTCTTCCACATAGTATATGTAAACATCACAAAGAAGAGAAAGTGGATTGCCCATTGCAAGACCGTTAGTCTGTTTAAATAACTTGTTTTGGAAGGAGAAACAGGTGTGGAGGATGAAAAGCTCGGTGAGATGTGTTAATTTATTGATTTCAAACTCCGGATAGTGGAATTCTTGCATGCGTTTGGTCAGAGAATGAAGAGCTCCCCAAATGGATACGTTGGTGAAAAGGCTTTTCACATCAAACGAAACCATTTTACAAGCGTCAGGAGTGATGGTTTTGAGACGGGAGATAGTCTGCCGAGTTTTTAATAGTGAACGTATTGCCTTGGCTCTCAACTCGGCAACCGCATTTAAAATCCTCATTAGTTTAATTTTGGCTGCTTTTCTGCATATTTCCGCGTCTCTAATACACCAGAAACCATGGCCCCTAGTCTCCAGGTGCTGGAGTGCTCCTGATCAAGGCAGCGGTCAGTGTGGCATGAAAGCAGGGGGTGCTAAGAATCACTGGAATGGCCCAGGCTGCCGTTTGTTATTGACCTTGGCAACGTATAATGGACGATCCCTTGCTTCTGAAGCAAAACTTCAGGAATTGGAAGAAGAACTTGACAAGATCAAATGGGACATTGTAGGACTCAGTGAAGTTAGAAGAAAAGGTGAAGAGTTGGTGGAACTTAAAAGTGGACATTTGTTTTATTATAGAGGAACGGAAACTGGAAGAACAAGTGGTGTTGGCTTCTTAATCAACAAAAGAATTAAAGACTGTCTTCTGGAAGTTGAAAGTACATCAGATCGAGCAGCGAGGCTCGTTGTTCAACTAACCCAGCGATACCAACTTCAAATAGTACAGGTATATGCACCAACATCAAGCCATACCGACGAAGAGGTTGAAGAATTTTATGAAGAAATCAAAGAGTTACACACCAAAGGGAAACAACATATCAAGCTCATCATGGGGGATTTCAATGCAAGAATTGGACAACAGGAACAAGGAGAGACATCGGTTGGTAAATACGGATATGGGGAAAGGAATGAACGTGGCGATCAACTCATCGAATTTGCAGAAGCTGAAAACCTTAGCATCATGAATTCATTTTTTAAGAAGAAACCGCAAAGAAAATGGACATGGAAACACCCAAATGGGGGAACTAGTGAAATTGACTATATCCTGGCAAACAAGAAATCAATTATTGAAGATTGCAGTGTACTGAACAGATTTAATACTGGAAGTGATCATCGAATGGTGAGATGTAAAGTGCACTTAAATACTAAATTAGAACGACAGAAGCTCATTAGGAAACAAGTAAGTAAGAGGGTGGATTTAAAGAAATTAAAAGAAAATACCGAGGCATTCAAGTTGGAATTAAAAAATCGCTTTTCTGCACTGGAAGGACTTATTGATGAAAGTGATATCTCAGAAGCAAATGAAAACATTGTTAAGACAATAGTTGAAACTGCTGGGGAAATTGGTGGTGTAACCTGTAAAAAGCACAATAGCAAATTATCTGAGAAGACGAAACAGCTCATGAAAAGGCGAAGAGATATGAAGGTGGACAATCAAAATACCAGTTCCAGGATTGAGTACATAGAACTTTGTAAAACTCTGCGCAAAAGCATGAAAGAAGACATAAGAAAATTCAACTGTGAGTTAGTAAGGAAGGCCATTGAAAATAACAAGAGCCTTAGGGTTGTTAAAGGGAGTTTGTCTATTGGGAA
>QLNU02015360.1:155027461-155049518 GCA_006491805.2 Dysdera silvatica | reverse complement strand
AATATATAAATAATTGGATGGAATTAATTGGATTAATTAATTAATTGGTCGATGAGAAAACTGGTAAGCTTTTCTGGGGGGCCATGACCCCCCAGAAAAATTTCGTAGTTACGCCTACGCCAACAAAAGCAAAAAGGCTATCTTTTTCTCCAAGTAACTCTCGATTTTGCCAACGTTAATCTTCCAATTGTCTAAAGATTAAAAGTAAAAAAAATAAAATTTTCCACCTTTTTCGCCCGAGAAAATCTAAATTTTTAGCAAGCTGGAAATTGAAATTGCATGGACTTCCAACTACCGAAAGAATTAATTATTTGTCCCTTTTTTTCGATTTTAACCGGAATTTCCCAACTTGGAACTTGATTTTTCCCAATTTGGAACTTGATTTTTCCCCAATTTGGGATTTGATTTTTCCGATTGAGGGAGAAACGCCCATCCACCCCAGAAGGCCAGCCCTGGGCTGGTTAGTATACTACAGATGTGGAAACGGAAATAACTGTTAACAAAATGGGCAGTTATAATCACAAAATTTTTCGACCAACAAAAGCAAAAAAGCCTTATCTTTTTCTCCAAGAAACTCTCGATTTTGCCAATGTCAAAAAAAATTCCATTTGTCTAAGGGTGAAGAGTTAAAAAAATTATTTCACCTTTTTACCCCGCTAAAATCTAAATTTTTACCAAGTTGGCAATTGAAATTGCATGAATTTCCAACTACCCAAAGAATTAATTATTCTTTTTTTTTTTTCCAAGTGTAACCGGATTTTCCCACGGGGGACTTGTTTTTTCCGATTGGGGAGACTCCTCTGTCCCTATAAGGCCGGCCTTCCTTCTACAGGTATAAACTTGCAACTTCTCATCATGTCCACCTCCATTTTAAGGCCACTGTTAAAAACGGTCAAAATATATTGGAAAAAAGCCAAATTTGATACCATGCGGTTAATGAAATTTAACTGTTAATTAAGAGGCTATATCGCGATATGCAGTTCTGCAGAAAAAGCATAAATATCCGTTGTAAGAAATATATATTTTTCTTAATTTAGGCTTGTTACTATCGAATTAACATTACACCGAACACAAGTACGTGTTTCCTTCTTTATGTGGTATATGTATAAATTTCGTACACTATACTTATTGTACTTTAAAAAATATCTTGATCCGCTAAAAATATGATAGAGCTCACGAAACTATTTTTGATATTTATAAAACGTTACGGAGGGCGATAGATAAATTCTGATTAATATAATCGGTATTTCATAAAATATGGTCTAATTTTAGAGATATATATGTAATATTTTTAAATTGTAAGCGATTATTATTTTAGGTTAGTGGTTGATATAAGCGAATTTATTTAATTATATTGGTTTTCTGTAAACCTATTCATTACGACCTCTACTTCCTTATAAAAAAAAATTTTACATCTTAAAAATTTTAAGAAATTTCTATCGTGATTGAAATTCATTTTTTTAACTAGAGCTTTTAAAGATACAAGCTTCAAGGGAGGAGGGGATGTTTCGAAAATATAGCTTGACATTTCTAGGCAAACATGTAACTCTCTCTCTCTCACATTTAAACAACCTCTCTTAAACAACCTCTTTCTACCATAAATATAATATGAATTTAGTGTATGTGTGAATATTTATTTATTAAACTGCGTATATATTTATTTATTGCATTGCATATACAGTGGAGCCTGGTAAAGTGACCACTTTGGTAAATTGCCCACCTGAATAAAGTGACCACTTTGGTAAATTGCCCACCTGGATAAAGTGACCACCTTTGGAAATTGACCACCTGGATAAAGTGATCACTTTCGGAAATTGACCACCTGAATAAAGTGACCACCTTCGGAAATTGACCACCTGGATAAAGTGACCACTTTTTATAAGAGAGAACTTGTAGATTCTTAGCCATGCTTATACCAAAGTCTGTCGCATATAGTGACCACCTTTCTATGGTGACCATTGCAGTCCAGTCCCAAAGGTGGTCACTTTAGGCAAGTTCAACTGTATGTGTTTACTTGTTAAATTCGCCTAAGTATCGGCACAAGATGGAATGCGATTTATCAACACCATACAGCAACATATAAAAGCGAATGATTTATGTTATTTTTCTCTCTCCAATTACCATATATTAGATTTAATTAATGTTTAATTTTCTGTTTTAAGAACTACGATTCCATATTATTGTACGACCAAAGGAACCATGTTAACAAAATAATAACAGAGGCTCTGTTTCAGCAAAAAACTCGTTTTGTTGGATTGAGGTCAGAAAATGAATAAAAAATATTTCCAAATCTTTTTTCCTTGTTTATGATGACTCCTTTCACAAGGAAAGTGACTTTTCTTTTATAACGAAACGTGCGTTTGAATGTAAGCATGCATTTTTGTAATCGGCAGCTGGCACTACCCAATTCTTTATTGTAAAGAGAAATGATGAGACGCATTAAGAATTTAAATGCATAGGCTTTGTCCAACTTTAAAAGTATGTGCTGACAATCCATGCGTTTTCGATCCCGTATGCATTATTTAAACGTTTGTTTATTGCAATACGTATGTTTAGCTCACATCATTCTGATACCATACTATAATTTCCTTATTGTTATACTAAAATACATATACAAAAACGGCAATGAAAATTATAAATGGGAGCAACCAATTATATGGAAGACTTCTGCAAAAAACATTTGTCAATAATTAAAATACACAAATATTGTATTCAACAAATTATTTGAAAGAATACGGGAAAACAGACATGTACAATGAATAAAAATACAGCAGAGAATAAAAGGGAATAAAAAATGCAACAAACAGAGAGAGAATAAGGGAATAAAAAATACAACAAACAGAGAATAAAAGGAATAAAAAATACAACAAACAGAGAATACAAAGGAATAAAAATACAACAAACAGAGAATAAAAGAGAATAAAACTAGAAAATATAGTGTATTATACTTACCTAAAATACCAACAGGTTGGTAAAAACAATTGGTATAAAGGAGCAAGATGTGGAATGAATTAGTGATAGAAATAAAAATTCAAACAATATTAATTTATTTAAAAATAAGACTAGGGATACTTGAGGAGGACGCACTAGTCATTCAAATTTCTAATGCCATTAAAATTAAATACTGCTATTTCAACAGCGATTATATATTTTAGGTGCCCTGCGGTGGCGCAGTGTGGTAACGCGTTCTCCTATTGCGCGGCTAATCCGGGTTCGACTCCCAGCAGTGCAAAAAGAACGCTTACTCAGAGATCTCATAAAGATCGCACTGCTCACTGTAGTCCGGGGTTTGGTTCCCTAGGCCTTAAGAGGTTCGGATTCCTCGGAAAACAGTAGGTCCCGGCGCAGCATGACCACTGTAGTCTTTGAGCCGTAAAACCAAACAAACAAAAAATGTTTTAGGTTATTTAATATACTATTCACGATTTAATCTATTTATATAACACTGATAGATGTTTGCTTCTTTGCGAGTTTTAGGGACGCGAGAACAGCAAGGGTCATATTGCGCCAGGGCCTATAGTTTTCCGAGGAATCCGAACCTCTTAAGTTCTAGGGAATCAACTCCCGGACTGCAGTGAACAATTAATCGATAAGCGTTCTTTTTTTTTTTTTCACCGTTGGGAATTGAATCCGGGATAACGGCACGGCCTCACTAACTTAGTGGTAACGCGTTCACCCAAAGTGCCGCTAATCCGGGTTCAATTTCCAACAGTGCAGAAAAAAAACCGAATAGACAACGCATATCGACAAACTGCTGTGAGTTAGTTCTCTAGGCCTAAAGAGATTCAGCTTCTTCGGAAAAATGTAGGCCACTGCCCTAGGGTAGCCAAGTGGTAACGCAGTCGTCTATCATATCATTAACCCGGGTTCGCTTCCCAATGGTATCGTGAAATGCGTGCCTTTTTCTACCCATCTTGGTCCAGGGTTGGTTACCCTGGGCCTGAAGTGGATTGAACTCCTCAGAAACTTGTAGGTCACGGAGCGGCGTGACCTTTGCTGTCCTTGCGCCGTAAAACTATAAACATACAAACAAATTTATGAAAACTATTTAGGCAGTCGGTGATTTTTCTTCGGGAGCTAATAGACAAAAATTCTTTTCTGTGTAAAATTGTAAACCACAAATGATTCAAAGTCGCGAAAATCTCCTCTGGATTAGAGTTAAAACGAAAATATCATGTCACTTCGCTGAGTGACATTGCACACACATTCTAAGTGTTGATGTATTAATGATTATATTATGAATGAGATAACACAAAGTTAACACAGTTTTAAACAAATTTATTTAACCATTGACAGCCGTATCGACAGCCATGTGCTACCATCGTCAGAACGACAAGAATTCTTGTTCTGATGGCGGCAAGATCTGGCTACCGAAACAGCGGGGTCAATGGTTAAATTGATCTATTTAAAAATGTGTTAATTCTGTGTTCGCTTGGTTATAAATATTGCTATGAAGTGTATTGTGAATAAAGCTAAATATTAATGCTTATTTAATAACTAATAGCTTATTCATACTTAAATTTGTTTTCCCTAAAAAAAATAAAATACTCCACAAAATAATTTATATCTTCAACAAATTTTGTTTCCACAATTAATATTTGTTTTTACTAATTTTACGTGATAGCACATTTTATGAAAAGATATGTATTTCTTTTTCCCTTTTTGATTTACCGGTGAAATACAATTTTAAGGAATACAAGTCAATCAAAAGTTGTGTTCATTAACTCCTTTTATATGCTCACATTAACTCTTTTTTACATATTATTAACTCTTTTTCTTTTATTAATTTATTAATTTTTTATTTTATACCATTGTTTGGGAAGGAAAATTCAGCTGTGCAAACCTAATCAATTGTATTATATATATATATACTATTAAAATATGGCTCTCCCATGCTCTTGTAAACGAAAGAGAGATAATCTCAACTTGTGAGCTCACTCCAACCAACATCTTCACCCTCAGCGAAAAATATTTTATTTCACAAAACTAATCCGACAATTAAAAATTACCGCGTTTTTTTTACCAATGGAAAGGTTTTCCTTCTATGTTTATCATTATTTCGCTATTAGACGTTTTGTTTTTTTCCAAAAAGTGTTTATCGAGCCAAGGAAAGAATTTTCCAAAAAATGTACTTTGAGCTGCAAAACTAAGTATCAAACGAATTGAGACATTTCTTAATATTTGCTATAACCATGTGCATATTCACTTTAATTGAAAATATGTACAATTTTTCGAATTGATTGTTTAACAATATACGATACACTCCATAAAAATTGTCCTAACTACCAAGGCTATTTGTATTGCTAGTGGAGAGTGGCGCAGTATAGCCCAGATGCTCTTGCGCCATAAAAAATCCAAACAAACAAATTGCGAGTGGAGAAATATTTTACTCATTGAGAACACAAGATAACCACACACAATATATATGTAGGATATAAATCTGTACGATAACCATCAGCATAAATTGTCAGGAAATAGCTTCACAAATTTTAACATTATTCTTATTTGCACGTCTTGTACATGCAGGTTCTGTAATTCGGAGATTTTCTTATGTATTGTATATGCATCACTGATCATCAAGTTTTACAATCATCTCTTTATTTAACAAATGTTATTCGGCAGTTAAATGGATGTCTTTTACATACACTTTTTATTCTAAAAATGTCTTGATTTATTCATAAAGACTTTAAGGATGATTGTAAATAGAAATTTTTTTCCAGAAAAGCAAAGAAAATGAGATGGAATACTTCTTTTTTCAAGTAGATGTAATTTACTTATTTGTAACTATATATGGTAAAAATTCGGTTCTTAATCACGACATTTAATTTCATTTTTAAATTTATGTGTTTATACGTTTACAAGGCCATCGAAACAGTGTGCTCTATACTCTTGTGCTGCGAACTTAATATGCATCTCTGTCCTTTTATTAGTGTATGAAACGTATGTTTAAATTTTGACGCTTACCTTACCTTGCCCCTTTATGTGAATGTTTTAAAAGGGTACGAATTATTTCTCCACAAATTTTCACCAAAGTTCATATTTTGCAATAGACGTCAGAAGAATTTGAAAACTATGGTTAGCCTTCATATTAATTTTGACCAATAACTGCGCGTATTTAAATTCTAAATATCTACACCAAATATGGGCCTAGTGTTTTCCTACTGGAAATTTCTAATGTCCTCTTTGCTGCTATTTGCAAATATTTTTGTTCAAAAAGTCATACATGGATAGGAAATTTTCCAAAAAGAAATTATTTGACAAAACTGGAAAATTACAATGGAAGAAAATGGTCCTTTTAGACGGCCCAACGAAATTACGGAATAACTTTTTTTAGGGCGCAAGGACAAAAAAGTCATGCTGTGCCGGGACCTACGGTTTTCCGAAGAATCAGAACCTCTGCAGCCGAGGGAATCAAACCCCAATATATATATATATGTAATAGTGTTGTGTCTTCTATAAGAAATTTACCAGCGACGCATTCCAATATTTTAAACAGAACACATGTCTATTAGTCACCGTTTCATGAGGTAGGGTTCTGGCGTAAAGCGTATACTATAGCTTCAAAACTCGTCCAGATTTTATAATTTTCGGATGTTGAGTTCAGTTTTAAAGGCAATGAAAACAGCTAAAGTAAATACGCGTAATGAGTTTGCCACAGTTGGAAACCGTTCATTTTATTTTATATTTTACCTAAAGATTAAAAAAAATAATTATTAACTAAAAAATATAATATCTTTTACTTATAAATTTTATGAAAAATAAGCGACAACAAAAGGGGATCCCTTTTTTATGGGGACTTGTTGGAAGGCACCTGTTGGAAGTCGAACGGATTAAGGGCACGCTGGGTAGACGCGTTGCCACTACAGAGCTTTCGGCGAGATGCAATATTTATCTCAAGCAGACGTATAATCGATGAAATAATGCCGAGTACATGAGAATGTTAATAATATAACATAAAAAATAACAAACCTGAGCGAAGCAATAACAAAAATTATTGCATTTTAATAATTTATACATAGGGGGAGCTTACTCAGTATCAGAGAAAATTGTCTCCGTTTTATAAATTAATCATACAGTAAAAAGAAAGCACCTCAAGTAGGAAATATGATTAATACTACTCAACTTCAGGAAGTAGATGGAGAATGGTTCGAATCAAGGCAGCGTTTTCTAAGTTCGTTTTCTCTAGTCTATGGTTACAGAAAACGAACCTCGAAATTCTGTAGCATTCCGTCAGCGATTCTGTTCAATCAGAAATAAGAAAATTATATTACGGCTCTCTCTCTCTCTTGGGGTTGCGACGCATCGGCGGCTTTTTCCAGATCATCTACGTATTTTTGTATCCTGAAACGAATTTCATAACCTACTGATTACACTTCGTAACTCTCCAAAGTTTTACTACAACTTGTTGTGTTTGTCCAGCTTCTAACATCCTTATCATTCTCTAAGTTGCGAACTCTCGCAAATCGTAATTCTGTGATATGGAAAAATAATTTGTAATATCCACTTTTATTTTGCCGTAAATTAGCGATAAACCGGCAAGTACCGAACGTAGAGTCTGTGTCCTCCAAGTACCATACGTAAAATTCGCTGTATTTGTATATTTAGTAATTCATTACAATGTTTTACAACACTAATCAATTGTTTAAGTATCTCTATTAACATATGTGCTGTTATCCGACTCCTGTTATTACTGCATTTCCTCTTAATTTTGGTGAAAAATGTATAACGGAAAACGTTTATAACGACCAACTACATATTGTTGCAGAATCGCTACAATCAGTTTGGTTCTTATTCTTTCATATATTAAACATATTACTTATAACGTGTCCACTCGCCTTATACGTCGGTGCCATTTATAGCTATTTTTTTAAGATTCAATAATCGGTTATAGCGATTCGATAACCCATCAGAAACCAGTAGGTGCCTTCTTAACAATACTCGAATCACATTGTTCAAAAACTTTCCCTTTAGTAGAGTTCATATAAAAAGCATAAATGCGTCTCTAAATAAGTTAAAATAAATAAGTATAAAAATATATTACAATGCTATGATTTATAACTATCGGTTATAGCGACCGAATTTGTTCAGTTCCTTGGAAACCGTTATAGACGATTTCCGCTGTATAACTTCCAAATGTAAAATTTGAATCAAATGAAAATATATTTGCTTGCAAAAGACTTCAAATTTAGATATTTAAAATTCATCACTGTGTGAAAAAATGTGAAAAAAATTAATTTAAAAAATTTCAATTTAACCTTTGAATTAAAATAAGACATAAGAATACTAGAACAAAAACTCCTTCATATAAAATGATGTCATTAATCTTTAGACGCAAATATTCGAAATTCGAAAGAAATTATGAAATTATCCTTAATGGCTAAATGTGCCAAAATCGAGTGAATTTGATACTATGATTGATTAAAACCGTCTTACTTGCCTAATCTTTACATGGTAGCTTATTTTATTGCGTACCTGTTTAACATATGTACATAAAATAGATTTGAAAATAATTTATACTGCAGAATTAGGAAAAAGGATTTTACGACCTCAGTCAACATTTTCAAGGGCAAGAATTTGTTTGTATTTTATGGGGCAAGGACGGGTAAGGTCACGCTGCTTCAGGATAATAATAATAAATTTATCAAAATCCAACAGGTTACAAATACTCTTACATTGGGAGTAAAACACAAAATTTCAAAATCATCAATCGGAATACAAAGTAAAAACTTAAATAAACTCAAGGAACACAAATTAATAAGGAAAAAAAAAGCTTAAAAAACATATCAGATTAAAAATCTGCAGAGCCGTCAAAAAGCAGCGAGGGAAGGCAATGTCACAAGTTCCTGTGGCAACGCATTCAAGACTCGGCCAGTTCAAAGCGTGAAAAAAATAAAGAAACGAGAATTCCTTCCGGCAATGGGAATCTCAGCCCGCAAGGGGTGTTCCTTGGTGATCTGGTGCTCCGACAATCGAATCGTGGAATATTGTCTGTCCAGGTGGAAACTACCATGTATTAAATTATAAAAAAGTTTTAGGCCAATCTGCAGGCGACGTCACTCTATAGAATGGGCACCGATTTCTTCGAAGCAATCCTGATATGAAAGATGATGAAGGGACCTAATATTCAAAGTAAATCTCCAAAGTGACGTTTCCAGCAAATAGACATCTCGTTTCTTGTAAGGGTTCCACACCGATGAAGCATATTACAGAGTAGGGAGAACGAAGAATTTAAAGGCAAGTACATGGGTAGCTATGTCGTATTTGCAGAAAGCCTTCATAAGTAAAAAGAAGCGTTAGTTTGCTCTTGACGCAAGTCGGCGGCAGTGTTGTGAAAAGTTCAAGTCATCCGTAAAAGGATCCCCCACATCGTTCTGTTGATTTATATCTAATAGAACGGAATCCCCAATAGCATATGAACAATGGGTATTGGAGTATCCCAGGTGCAAACAGCTGGATTTAGTCTCCAAAATCTCAAGACGATAGTCATGACACCAGGACTAGGATCTATATTGTTCCTGGAGAACCCTAACTCCCTTTGACTGGGGAATCAAATCCCAAAATGAAGATCTGTAGAAAGAACCGGCAAAGATGTCGTACTCATACCTGTTGGAATCAAATACAGATCATCCGAATTGGAGTGAAACGCGTCATCAGTACGCCATCTCCAGGCCATTTTCAAGGAGAATCGAAACGTATTTTGCAAAATAATTCCGACTTGTTTTCAGTATACGACTACTTTATTTATTTATTTCCCATAAAAATCCTTTTCACATTGGATGGAGGACAAGAAAATAAATATCAAAAAGTAAATATTTAAAATCAAGGGCAGGTTAAACTTAATAATCATATTCAGTAATGCGGAAGCGTTTACACGAGAAGTCAACACGCACTAAAGCTGTTTCAGGTTTAATTCATAAGTATTAAATAAAATAATAACTCGTCGTTAGTATCGTTTCACACCACGTAATTTTCTAACAGTCAGTCAAGTTATATTAGATAATCTATTTAAACAAAACTCTTATGACAGTTTATTTCATTCTTTTGTATTTAAAAAATAAATCCAATTCCGTAATGCTAAATAACTTTCGTATAATGAAGATGATATTTTTTTAATTCATTTTATGTCAGTGTAAAACCATTTGTTGGCATTCAAAACTCAAAGACTTTACAAAGGTTTTTTCTTGTTGAAGTTAGGGCTTTTTCATTCTGCTTAAAATCCTATTTTGATGCTCGCGCAAAAGCTACAAAACATTGGCTACAAAACAAGCTGAAAGTCGTGTAGAGTTGCTGTTCTTTTCTAACTGGGTTATTCAAGAAGAAATCGAGAGCGTTATAATAAAAACACAATTCATCTCAAATAAAAAAAAAAATAACTAAGCGAGGAAAATTTTTAAAGATACGATGGAACGTTGATGAGAAGTAAAATAAGTGTAAACGCAATTTTGTTTTCAGTAGCCGCAAAAAATATTTGTTGATATACTAGGAAATTAATAAGAAAAGGTAGTTTGATGGCGAAAATCGATTATCGTTTTTGCTGCTACCCGATCGGCATTAGACCAGAAAGACAAGCAAAGTTGTAATAAATATGAATTTTATATTTTTGAATGTAAAAAATGAATTCGTCCCTGCTTTTGAGCCTTGAAATAGCGTAAGAAATTTCGTTGACAAAAAAGATAAACTTATCGGCAAGGACTTGCCATGCTTTAATATGAATATTGCATTCACATGGATTAATTATGCAAATGATCTGCGCTATATCAGTGACTTGAATAATTAACAGTCTTCATAACGTCTCCGTTTTTAAACCCTGGCGCATTTTTTACCACAAATAGTATTTTACTTCTCTCTTTTCCCAAAGGATTCTTGTTACATGTCGATACTTTGCATAAAGCTTTTTGGAACTTGAGCGTAGTGTAATTACAAATGTATTAGATCACTCTTCATAAATGGAATTATACTTCATATATTTTCATAATACAAATAAAGCGATATGTAAGTATAGCAAGAAGGGAAGTTGCAACAGGGAGAAAAATTACAAAAACGAGTTTTTAATGAAATTAAAGGGTTCGTAACAACTGTTTCGGAAAAATTTAGTATCATTTCATAAAATAAATTCAATTTTTTATTGAAAAGTTTAATATTCAAATAATAAAACTCTGGTATAAAATATAATTAGGGGATGGAATTTTAAAAATTATCCAATAATACGAAATATTCGAATAAATCTTACATTTTTAAACCCAAAAATGTAATCACTGCTTACTGAATAGTTGCTATTTATTTCATTTCCCACCATTATTATTATTATTATTAATTATTGTTTAACTTTTTACTCCTCACTACTAATTATATTTATTGAAAGCGAAACTGTCGCTAGTTTTACATTCTTAGGTCTAATTTCAATTACTACTTAATGCAAAATTCCACAACTTTGAAAACCGCTGAGACAATAAAAGATAGACTTAAAACTTGATACACTCTGCAAAAATATTTAAATAAAAAAGAAGAAAAAACTCGAAATTATCATATTTTCCGAAATTTATCCGTTTATTTTTTCCACTTGGTATAATGAACAGTAAAGCACGGGTGAAGAAATCTTTGGGTAATATTTAAAAAATATTAAAGAATTTTTCACGCACACAATTATGTGTGTATTGTATTTAGAGAATTATAAGACATTACCAAGAAGATTGAATGTTTTCTGCTCCTTCATTTTTGTAAGTTTGATTAACTGATAAATAACAACGTCACGTAGTTCATCTACATATTGAAAAGTGCTAATTTTTCCTCTTAAAAATATGGAAATATAACACAAATTTTCAAAGCTTATATTACAGCTATATAATGTATTTTAATATATCTTAAGGATTTTCCTTATAAATAATTCTACTGACAGTAAAATATAGTCAATGGACGTATATGTAATATACAGTGCAATTTTATAAATTACACGTCAGACACAATTATTATAAAATTTATATTTGAAATAAAAAGCGAAGAGTTTCTAAAGTATCATAAAATATTAAATATTTGTTAAATTTTACCTTTTTTTTTTTTGCATAAATGTAACCTATGAAAGCTTGAATTTCAAATCAAAAGAAATTTTTATTAGCTACTTGTTTATAAGGGTGTACTTAAAAATAGTATATTGAGTTGCATTTATTTTTTTCCCCAATGTAAAAAAAGTAAGCGTAGATTAAATTATTACTTTCATTGTAGGAATTACTTTGTATTTGTATAAAGCGCATTTGATTTAAATTTTTACAAAAAAATTGCTTTACATCCTTAGCAGTTAAAATCCAAATAATCTTTCACGAATAATCCTTCATCCACTCCATGATGAAGAGCATTTTCCAAATAAGCTTTCATCAGCTTGTTAAGTGTTTCGGTACTTCTTAAATTAATCCATAACTATTTACGTTAGCATTTGTAAGCTTATAAGCTGATTAGTTATTTAGTTGAAGTAGAACGATGAAAAACTAAAATAGATTTTTAAACCAATTTCATCAGTATTTTTTGCTACATAGCGTAAAAAATGGACATCGGGTATATTTATCTTATAATCATATAATTAATTTTGTTATTCTATAATCGTATAAGTAGTTATCATATAACTTGAAGAAATTTATCCTTATTTGATGGAAATTAAAAAAGGTATTACTAATTTTAGATGTAGAGAGATTAATTAATTTATAATTAGCAAATGAATAAACAGTTAATAACCTTAGTTCAATTCTTGATTAACGTTATTTTTTCTGTGTAATGATTGACATTATTTGGCTCAAAATGGTGGCACGTGAATTATTGTTATTTGATTAAAAGTCAATGTATTCAATTTTAAAGAACAATCGCGATACATTAGAACAAACGAGAGATACAGAATAAGCGATATAAGTAAATATATCATAAAATTGGTATCGTGCATTAAAATTATGCTAAAACGTCCAAAATAAACCATTACCATCAATCCCTATGAGAACATTCCTCATTGCAGCCAGTTCTTTTCTCAGGTCACTGTGAGCTGCTGTCCCACCGACAATAAAATCCACAAGTGTGCTGAGGACAAAATAAAATTGGCAGTACTTCATGATTTCCGCTATATCCTCTAAACTCAAGCAACTTCACCTGGAAGCGTGGAGACTAAACTTTTCATCAGTTTTCTCAACTGATAATAGCTTTACGACAAAAATAATTTCCTTGAAAAAAGCGAAAGCAGAAAATTTCTGACAACGAAAATTCATCATCCTTGTTCAGTTATTTACTTTTCAATTCATCTTCTTCCCGCTTAACTTTGAAACAATAAATTTGAACTGCATAAAATTCTAGCTACCTATCATCGAACCCTTACGGCTGGAAAGTGCGAAAGCCGAATTTGAAATTAAACTTTGTCCAATTAGGGAAAAAAGTTAATGTTGCGCCAGTCCAGTAAAGGAATCAAAAGTTCCGGGACTTTCACCTGGCAGGACTCACCTGGCAGGTGTCATCCGACTGTAAACCCGAAATCACCTCGCACGAAATCCGAGCATGGCAAAATAATCTTCCACTCACCACTATAAATACTCCCTGTCGCCTTAACGACAACTATACTTTTCGCCTGATATTGTCTTCTGGTTAGAGTTCCTCAAATTGTAGACGTCCAGGAAAAGTATCTGGAAAAAATGAGAGAAGGAACTAACACGTCTTCCAGGAGCTCTGGCTTGCATCTGACTGAGAAGCCAAACAGCTTACTAACTGCCCCTGCACCGCCCTCTCGCTCCAACCTACCGAAGAGCAAAAACTCCCTTCAATGTGCTCCGTCCCAAACTATCGCACTTTCGGAAATCCCGAAGTTCAGAAAACGGGAAAACAGATGTAACTTTATCCCGTCGAACGCCATGTCATGTCCTATATAAAGAACTTGATAAATAAAAGTCATTTTAGAGCAAAATGTTAAAAAAAAAATACGTTTGTCGCCATTTCATAAATTCTCGAATCATATTTTCATTGATAAAGTACCTGGCCGCGCAAAGTTTCTTAAAAAACTTTGACAAATGATCCTGATTAAACAATTGCTTTTTTATTGATCGAAACAATATATAAATATAAAACTGAGCTGAATAGAATGTTCAATTAAGATAGCACGCAACAAAGTGCCCTATGAACGGAAATACGAAAAAAAGTAAGGAAATGAAAGAAAAAGTACACAATATACAAAATCAAAATAGTAAAGGACATAGCCCGAAATCGAAAATAAAAACATTATCAGATAAAAGTTTATATGTAAAAAAAGATGGGAGTTATAGATTTCTTGAATTCAAAGAAATTCTCCAGTTATATCCAGGGCCAGATGATAAGGGCTCGCGGTGCCCGCGCTTGGCCCTCACGAAAAGAGGGGGCCTCCAAAACATTTTATTTAATGTGATAAAATAGTAAATTTATGCAAAAAAATCTTTTTTTATTCTTCCTTCTTCGGATTTATGATCCAAAACGAATCTAGCGAAATCGCTGGTATCCACAATTGCAGCAATTATAATTATAACTGCAGCTTTGAGAATAACTAAACTTAGCTCTTTTTTTTTTTTTCGTTGTTGCTGGTCTTGCAATTTCACTGCTTAATTAAGCTATAATTTGGCTATATTTCATCATAAATGGCTTTAAAATTTTGGAGATTATATGTTGTTGTTTTTTTTTTGGGTGTGTTATTTTTTATTTTTATTGCACATTCTTTCGCAACCAATTTTATCTTTTGTCTGTTTGCATCTTGATAAAACCGTAGCATTGTATTTTTTTCAAGTGATCAGGAATACCATAAGCGTGAGCCGCAGTGTTTCCGGAAGCATGAAATTGATGCGCCAATGCCACACACTATCTTCTACTTTTACCAAAACTTTCACAACTTCAGCTATACAAGTGCACTCTTTGACATCCGACGTTGGTTTCACGCCAACGTGGGATCAAAAATCATATTCTTACCTATATGTTTAAATGGGAATAGCGGGTGCGTACATTTTTCAGATTTATATCCAATCTTTATATGCGCGTCGGAGGCCCCCAGTGCAAAAGTTGGGGCGGGGCCCATAAAAGTCATAGTCGGCCCCTGATTATATCAAGCTCAGGAGGGCGTGTATACCAAAAGTTGGTTGGCATTTTCTCCGATAACTAAAGAATCTTGCGATAAAGCTAGTTTTGTTAACCTTGCTAGGATACAATATTTCAGATTTGACTTCAAAAATCAAATTTCTGGGCGGCTGTCGGCGAGATAATTTATAACAGTAAAGAAGATGTCATTCCTGTCTTTGATTCTAAGTTAATGTAAACAGAAAATAACACACAAAAATACGGAGATATTTATTAAAGCTTCGTTTCGTGTTAAATAAATTCAATGCTCTCTGTGATCGAGCGAGATACCAGATGTGATTTTTAAGTCTAAGGTTTATGAACGTTTATTTATACATTAAGAAAATGGAAGAGAAATATATTCTCTAACTTTCGCGTAACGAACAATGACTGACATATTTTCTATAAATTAGAAATTATAGACAGGAAAATATGAAGTGAAAATTTAAAGAAATTTAAGATTTTTATCAACCTACGTATTAAAATTAATTTTTTCAAGGGTTGTTGTGAAATATTTAGACATATTAGTATTGAAAGGTAAAATTTTTTAATATAAAAAGAAAAAATATATGGAAATTTAATTTGGCATAACACCCCCCCTCTCTCTAATGAAATTTCAACTTAACTTTTATTATTTTAATAATGATTGAAACTGACATGAGTTACATAATATTATAAGTCATCCACAGACGAGTGTAAATGAAAGGCTAAGTCTATTTTTTTATACTTTTACTTGCATAAATTATTTCTGACAAAATTATATAAATATTGAACAGGATGTACTGTAAGCAACTAAAATTTTGCCACTGGTCAGGATGTAAAATATAAGAAAACAATACAGCAAAACCTGCCTGAAGCGACATTTTAAGGCTGGAAAAAATACAGTCATTGGTAATTTATCGTTATAGACATGGTTGAACCCGGCAACACTCTATAGATATACATGATGGAATACATATGTGATGGAAGTTTTTTAACATGCATGTAACATTATTTTTCAAAGCATGTTGTGATAAAATTATTAAATAACACTACAGGTTGGGAATGCAGATTACATAAATCATAAGAATCTTATTCCATTTCGAAAATAAAACACGTGTCTTTTAACTGTATTTCTATTAATCCGAAAATTTGTATAACAATAAAACTAAAAAGTATTGTATGATAAAACTAAAATTATGAATTACGTTTTTAATTCAAAATAAAGTATACATATTATACATATAAACAGAAACAAAATATGTACTGTATAATCAAGGTGCATGAAACAGAGTTTGGTTCATTGACTGTGAAAGAAGAAAAGTTTAGCATTTAACCGACAAAAGAAGTAATCGGATATTTTCGTTTGTTTTGTCTTTGCAGAGAACATCGCCGCCGTACACATATTTTTAGAAATATCTAGTGCATTTAGATATATGTCTGGGGCATTCAGTAGCGTAGGAAATAATATTTCGTAATGTTTCAATTTAAGAGCATCTATAATCTGGATGACGATTCCGACGAACACTCCGTTTCCTTCTCTCCGCTTTATTAATCATTTTGTTCTAGTTCCGCTGTTATATCTACATCGGTGCTCCTACTAAACACTAAGAACTCTTCATCGAATTCAAATATTCCTCTAAATTTATAGAAGAGTGCACATCCATTGAAGCTTTGTATGCACCAAGAAAATTATTTAAGTGCACCACAGATTTTTCTTCAAGAAGATATCGTGGAGAAGTATTCTCCTTGTCGTCAGGCTCTTTTCTTTCTAAGTACACAATTCTCTAGACTTATAATGGTTGAACATGTTGTTGATGATATATATCACCATATTCAACTATTATATGTTCAGTGCTGGATAGAGGTCTCTCCAACTGCTTTCCACACATGGTTATCTAATTCGTTTCCAGATCACCTTACCCAGTTTTCTAATTTCATCCACCCATCTAGTCTGGGAACGTCTCCTACGTCATCAATGATCTTCTGGAATCCGGTTGAAAATTTCATCTCTCCATCGTTTATCAGTTTTTCTACCAATATGTCCAGCCCATTGCCATTTTAGCTTTTTACTTCAACAATGACGTCTTCTGTCCTTGTTTTCTCTCTCTCACCAAAGTATTTTTTCTGACATTTCCTGATTATTCCAATCATGGGTCTCACCACGTTCCTTTAAGTTATTTGCAGTTTCAGCCTTGTTGATTTCGACAGACCCCACGTCTTTGATCTATATAAAAGGACTGGTCAAAGGCTTTTCTTTTCAGACACAAAATAAATTTCTCCTGCAGGATAGAACTGTTTCTTTCGAATGTATGTTTTCTTAAGCTAAGCTCATTCATGTCATCAACCTGCATTTTTGCCTTTTCCATGAAATTGCTAAACATAATTTTAATATTTTATGGATTTATTTCAAGCCTAACTTCTCTACTTCTAGTTTAAGGCTCCTGTACCATGTTTTGAAGTTCTGAAGAGTCCACTGAAAAAGCAATGTCACTAGCAAAACGCAAATGGTTTAAATATTCCGCATTTATCTTTATTCCTTTGTTGTTTTAGTTTATTAGATGAAAAATCTTCTGCAAGGCTGAGGTAAAAAGTGTGGATTTAGAAAAAACGGGCATTGGCGTAGATATATTCGACGTCTAGGAAGCTATAGCCATCACACACTTCAAAGCCAATACCCCACGCATAATATTCATCTGTAAATGTCGATTTCCTAAGGAGGCCGTAGCCCACTTACTTTCGTCAAGGAAAACAAATCAACAACAAGCTAGATATTTACACTGAACATGCTGCTTGGGAAATGCTATGAATTTAATACCAGCATTCACCAATCGTTTAGTAATATGAAACAAAGATACAATAAATTTCAAAGAAAAAGATTGCGGTAATTGGCGTAATTGTAGGTGTTTAATAGAAAGCTGGTGTACATGCAAATTTTTTAATCGTGCGAACAGAGGTCACGTGGTCGCACTTAAAAGAATAAATGAATAAATGGTAAAAAAGCAGGGTAGGTGAAATCTGTTTCAAGGAAAACCTTGACAATGAGAAATAGAGTAACAAACCTGAAATTTTCGCCATGTCTTAAAGACATCATTCGTACAGGAGAGCCTTTCTCAAAGTTTTTTTTTGTATCAATGAATCACTATATACTCTTACAAATTATTGAGGACGCTAAGATCCTCTGTTCTTTTAAGCGAGATTTTGTGGTTATATGTATCTATATTGCTGTATTTATTAGAAAGTAAACTGAGGGAGTTTGAAAACGTTTATTTTTCGTTCGCTTAAAAATAATAAACAATTACAATGCATACATGCTGATATAATTAATATATATTTATATGAAAAACAAATGTTTTCCGAAGTAAAATTAGGGAGAAAATTAGTATTGTTTCAATGGGATCCGATATTTAATGTTGCGAAATTAGCGCAATTCATAGAGGTTTTGACCAGGCTTCTAGGCGAATATAAAACCAATTAAAAAAATTCTTAATCAATAATTACAATACATCTCTCATCTATTCTGTATGTATAACACCACTAATAAAAATTGCTGCGATTTTTATGCATTTTTAACATTTTATTTTGTTTATATTTAAAAAAAATTATGATAAAAGTAGCAAAAGACAAATACATATTGCAAAATGACATTATAAAGCTATTTGGAAAATTTTATTCAATTATGTTGAACGGTTTGCAAGTTATCATGCGCGCGAACCCAAAAAGCACATTCTGAGAAAATTCACTTTAAAGTTTTATAAGTACTTAAAATTACGTTGATATGATATATGTAAATAGAGTTTAAAACCACTGTTTCTAGCAAGACCGTTCTATGTCGAACCGCGAAATGGAAAATGACTATAAGGTTAAGTGTAAGCGTCGAACAAAAAATTTTCAAAAGATTTCTTACCTTTCATCATTACAGGCTTAATTACGAACACATTTTGCTTAAGTTTGTATTAAAATACGTCTAATAGTGTAACTTTTTTTTGGGGGTGGGGTAAAGCGGGGATAGTAAAACATATATCGATTTTTTGAAAGCTTTAAAATTCATAGATCCCCTTAAATCTTTGCAATTATCTTTAACGTCTGGCTTAATAGAAGATAGATGGATTCTCATATCTGTTTCCGCACTTAATCTGTTGCGATATTTTGTTTCGGCCGAAGTGTATCAAGAAACTTCGGTCTCTTGGCAGAGATATATGTAGATGGAAAAGGAAGGACAATTTTAATAATCTTTTCAAGCAAATTATTCTTTGATATTGTACCAAAACTCAGAAAGTGGTAGTTTCTTAAAGGATAGTTACAATGTAGAATCTGAAACCATGTCTATGAACTTTTGGAAATTTGTTAGTACAGTAAAATCCGTTTATGGATTTCGTACTGCGAACAGTCTTCTTAACACATTTGGTGGCTCTGGGTGCGATCATTCTTGGGTCCTTTTTACACACACTTTTAAATTTTCAAATTTTTGCAAAAAGATAAATATAATATATAATAAACACAAACTCTGATAATCTGGGGCCCCTGTTTCGGTCGGGCGTAGTTAAACGCATGTTGAGATGGCACTGACAACGAATAGATCTTTAATTCAAGCAGAATTATGTAACATATAACGGTCATTTGGAAAATGTTGGTTCATTGAGATATGAAAATCATGGAAATGTTGACAGATTTCATTGTACAATATCAGCAAATCACATTTGTTATGAGCACCGATTTTTCCCCAAAATAATCTTTAGGCATTAGGAAGTTGTCAAGCTTATGTTGACGGATGGCATTTTTCCAAAATTCTAATTTTCGCTTGAACTATATAATTGTCCGCAAATAATATCAGCTGTTTTCCTAGAAGTAACAAGCTCACGTCATCCATTTTCGAAAAAATATAATTTGCATTGTTTAGCAGACATTTTGACATTATTAATTATTTATAATGCTGATCTTCTACACAAACTGCCACACTGCAAGGATGGTGTGACAAGCAGACGTGACTGTCAATGGAGAAGCTGGGACAGGGAAAAAAGAAAGTTTAGAATCGAAATAGAACTACCATTCAGAAGTTCAGTCATCTGACTGCAAATTTACTGTTTTGGGCACTTTTACCACCAACCTTTAGCTCCATTTCTCTTCAAACCGTTTACCTGCCGATGTTCCAAAAGTGGAACGTGAGTTTTGACGAAACGTTATGCAGTTAATAATATTTGAAATACTTCGTTCTTTTGCATGCATATAAATGCGTTCTTGGAATATTTTTTTGTTTGATCTTAAACTTTAACTTGTAAAGTTATTAGATTTTTTTGAATAATATTTAGAACTTTGCTCTGTTTTTGTATTTTTGTTGCCGTTTCAAATTTAACTTGTCAAAAATCCAATTTGATAGAGAATTACAAAATATTTCGTATATATGTAAAAAGACTGATGTGTAATACTACACTACTAATATTTGTTTGTATTTAACTATAAAAATGATATACAGGTTCCAAACCACATGTTGCATTTATGGTACATTGGCGTCTCAAGGGTCCTGGATTCCGGGGTGAAAGGAATATCCATTATACAGATATTCGTTTTGTTTCTCCTACTGCTGTGTCTTGGCCTTTTGTTTACAGTGAAATTATCAAAGGCGCCACTTGAGTTTAGATAAGTAACAAGGGAAATAAAAGAAGTGGATAGAGTGTACCAAAGTCATGGAACTTTTTTTTCCCCTAATTTTAAATGAACTAGTCCGCCTGACTTGCAATTACAACAGTTTGAACCATTTGTTTGCGTGAGCTAGAAAAGCAAGGCATATATTTTTGAACTGAGAACGAATCTTTTAGCACGGTGAAAATATTTCTGAAAATAGAAGCCGCCGTGGTATGTTTAGAAACACTTTCGGATTCAGATTTATCTGATGTTGATATGTATCAGCTTCCTCTTGATGATGATGAGGGAACATCACTGATGAAGAGGATATTATGTTAGATGCCTAGAGCCCATTTGCATACAAAAGGTTAAACATTGGTAAAATAGTAAATGAAAAAGGTCTCTCAAGCTTTCGGATGCGTCAGGTGCCATCCTTTATCAGGAGTAAATTACTCTTGACCATCGCTCTAACGTATCAGTGTATATGTGCAACTGGAATGATAATGCGGTAGTCGAAGTAGCATTAAATTGCTACACGCATGAACCCATCGGAACCGTTAAGAGATATTCAGATGCAAACAAATGTAAAATAGATATTTGCCGACCTTACATCATCAAGAAATACAATGAAGGTATGGGGCGTTAACATTTTAAATAAACTTTTAAGCAGTTACACACACAGCTGAAAAATACGAAATTGTATTGGAATCTGTTCAGCAATGCTTTACACATGGTATTTATCACTAACAAGGGAAGGGCCCGAGCTGGACGATGCCTGGTGAAGACTCAATACTTCATAAAAATCGTTGCCAATCCGACCTTATCACTAGGGTAGTAATTTTATCACGGCGCGAATTTCCGCGACGTTTTCCGCTAATTGTAGAATTTTTTATATATGCATTGTATGCAAATATATTACCGGTACCAACTTTACTTTCAAAATTTAAAACTTAGATTCCAGAATCCAATTGTAGCAATATCTTCGTTGGTCCCAAGTTCCTCGTTTTACACATATCCTATTGTAATCACACAGGCTTAATTTATACTACCCCCATAATACAACCCCCATCTACACAAGACTGCATATGCTAGTGGGGCCCCCCTATGTGCACCACAAGGGAAAGTGATCTCATTTGAAAGCTCTCAAAAAATTATTAGACACGTATTCGAGCATTTTTCAGCATGGGCCTTAATATAGTTGGCAGGGGCCAAAGAATGGCAAAATTAGGGGAATTTTCGAAGATTTCAAACGGCTGTATCTCGGTTAAAATTTAGAGCTAAAAATTAAGTTTTGATGCATTATATGCATCTTGGGGCAGTGGCACACAGAATTTTTTCAAAGGTGTGTGTGGGGGGGGGG
>QLNU02015360.1:155015651-155027361 GCA_006491805.2 Dysdera silvatica | reverse complement strand
GGGGTCAGTGGCACACAGAATTTGTTCAAAGATGTGTAGGTGTGGGGGGAAGGGGGTTAACATCAATAACCTTTTTGAACTGTCTTATTAATTAGGAAGGCGTTTGTATTCTGTTCATTTTTTTTTTTTTTTTCAAGAGCAATATCAAAATAATTTTTCCGTTTGGTCAGCCCAAGCCCTGGCCCTTAGATTCTGGGCCCCATCCCTCTTCCCCCCCCCGGTGGGTGCGTCACTGCGTTAGAGTGTACTACTTTCTTCATCATGTATCGCTCGGGGTTTTTTTGGAATAGTAAAAGGATTGCATTGTTCTCCAAAAATAATTTTCATTTTTTTTATGTTGTTATATTATAGGATGAGCATGTTGTATATGAGTAATGTATATGTGTGTTTGAACGATATGAACTACGTTTATACGTTTTATTCAGATTGATATTAAGTTACAGAAAACTTGTGTAGGAAATTATAACGTCTTGACAATTATTATGACTTTAGTTGCAAAGAACGTTAGCGAAAGTGAATATTTGTTACTTACAAAAACAAAAACAGATTTCTCAAAAATATAAAAAAAAATCGGATAATTTTTTATTCTGATCAAATAATACACAATAAACTGAACTACAACAATATGCAGAAAAATGCAAATATTATTTACTGCGTTTGCCGCAAAATATAACTCTCTCTCTACTCTTACAGTTTCAGGTAAGATAATGATAAGAGCAAGCCAGTTTTCAACATCTTTCTGGAAATATCGCCAATGATTTCGCCGAATTGCTAATAAGTCTTTTAATGGATATCAATAATAGAGGCGATGTTCAGAATTGAAAAATTACATTTAATGATGTTTTATCCGAAAAATTCTGAAACATGTATTCGATATATTTGAAAGATGCATACACAATGTATCAAAACTTAATCTTTAGATCTAAATTTTAACCGAGATACAGCCGTTTGAAATCTTCAAAAATGCCCCAAATTTTGCCCTTCTTTGGCCCCTGACATCTGTATTAAGGCGTATGCTGAAAAACGCTCCAATATATGCCTAACAATTTTTTGAGAGCTTTCAAATGAGACCACTCCCATTAAAATTGGCGTCGTCCAGCTCGGGCCCTTCCCTTGTAAGTTGGATTTTGCATTTCGAATTACGTGAAATAAAAATTTCCACTTAGACTGTAGAAGACAAGTAACACCGAGTCTTTCGCGACAAATAACCATCTTTCCCAGACCTCGTAGTCATTTCATGTACCAAAACGGTCAAGAATATCCGATGGCCATTATATTGCATCTGCAATACAAGGACGTTGTGCTGAATACAAGGACGTTGTGCTGCATGCAAGAAAAAATGTTTTCAGTACGACAAACGAATTAATCAAAATTTTCTTCGGTCATACCATGGAAAATAGAAATTGATTTGGTCACATAAATTGCCCTCGAAAAGTTTAAAATGAGATATGATATTTAATTATAAAACAATATAAGTGAAACCTAGCAAAAAAAAAATATTAAAAGATGTTTAAGTGAAAAACAATTTCCGTTTCAAATGTTGACAAATATATGTAGAAACTTCATGCAAGCGCTAATGTTCCAAAAATGGAACACAGCTGAAAATAAGGAAGAAATTTTTTTTAGAAATTTTGAAATTTTACCACGTATAGATACTCCAAAGAAGCATAATTGTAAAAAATTACGCCAATGTAACTTGCCGTTCTTAGTTCGGCATTTAAACGGTTAAGAGATGTGAAAAGAGGAATAGCAGACTTATTTAAAAGCAAACAAAATAGTTCTTTCAAAAATCAACAACTGTAGTTTTCATTTATTTTTACTGTTACGGCCCCAATGCCGGCACCCATAATCATAATTCAGAATCGATCAAGGCCTAGGCGTACGTGGGGGGTCATGACCTCTCCCTCCGCAATTGGGAGAATATTAACACTAGGTCTATGGGACCTAAGCTATGATATAGAGGTAAACCTTCTCATTCGAACCAACCCCTTTTAGGAATTTTCTGCGTACGCTACTGGATCAAGGGTAATTTTTCGATACTAACTTTTATTATCAAGCTATTTATTATTTACCTGCAGGACAGACTTTTGATTTCTTCGACGGTAAAACATGAGTGAAAATAAAAGAACCTTCGGAGCATAAAAGTTTATGATTGGCAGGTGGAGGCAGGGCCAGATTATCGCATATACAAACAAAACAAATATCTAGGGTCGGCTTTTTTTTGAGGGGCCCTGCTCAGTGAAGACTCAACGCTACTTCAAAATCGTTGCCAATCGGACCTTATGACCAGGGCAGTATTTTACCACGGCACGAACATCCGCGATGTTTTCCGCTAATTGTAGAATTTTTTTTATATATGCATTGTATGCAAATATATTACCTGTACCAACTTTACTTTCAAAATTTAAAACTTAGATTCCAGAATCCAATTGTAGCAACATCTTCGTTGGTCCCAAGTTCCTCGTTTTACACATATCCTATTGTAATTACACAGGCTTAATTTATACTAAAAGGGGCCCGGAAAAAAATTATCTAGGGCCCCACAAAGCCTCAATCCGATCCTGGGTGAAGCGCATTGACGGATCCAGTACGAATCCCGGAGGTGCAGGGGGCGTCCCAGTAGCGCAGTTGGTAAGGCGTCCGTCTATGGTCTCTCGCTAACGTATACTGGGCGGAGGGTTTGATCTTTTTAGTACCGAACCCCACCTAGGCCTCACAGGGCACCTGTTCAATGCACCCTTCCCCGCCTATAGCCTGCTTTGCCCTTCGTAGTAAATATTGAACAATCCTTTTTAAAACTTCCTTAATCGGTGTTGCGAGTCTCGAGAATTTGATTTTTCAAACTAAACTTCTTATTTTGAACCAAGAGAGTTTCCACGGACCTAAAATCTCCCCATAGAGGTACGCAGAACATTCATAAGGGGGTTATAGGCTCAATGGGAGGGGTTACAGAGCTACAACTCATATATTCCTATGTTAAATATACAAAATTTCATTGCAATGGGGACGTACAACCCCCATCTACACAAGACTGCATATGCTAGTGGGGCCCCCTATGTTCGTAGTGCACCACTGAGGAAAGTTGCCAGCCCTACGTAGGAGCTCTAAAATCTTTATCTATGAAATTGCGCCAATTATAAAATCAAGTCGCCAATTTCGGCAATCACAAGAAACCGCCAACACACATCGAAACCAGTTCGTCGCTGCTATTTCGCAACCCCGCGCAGGAGTTGAGACATATAGGCGGGCTACTTCTTCGTTTACAAGCTCCATTGGTCATTTTAGATCCCGCCTTTGCGAACTGAAAGTATGCATAACTCTATGGATATTCATTTACAACCCCCCCCCTCCATGTATGGGGGCTATTATGGTCCATTTTACACAAGGATCACAGCCATATACTTTTGATCCGGTGTTTTCGAAACACGCTGTATATACCGACCTTCTCATTCTTTCCTTTTCTATCTCTTTCTCTCTCATCAGCTATTATTGGTGTATTTTATGTGCAGCCCAAGACAATTCTTCTTCTACCAATGTGGCCTAGGAAATGCAGAAGATTTGACCCCTCTGCTGTAGATAATAACAACTAGCAACCACAGAAACTTATGCTATATATCGTTTTCTTTTAAGAATATTAGCTTTTAATACTGCTAGAGTCCGTTTTTCAATTTTTTTAATGACGATAGGTCTATGTTATATTTAATATCAGGACAAAGTGGCACTTTACTAAATTTTATCAAATTACGATAAGAAACGTAAGTTATTTGTTTTAATTATAGAGAATATTTCTAACTTTAATGACAGCATCTGGACTATTTACTTCTAATAATTTAGGAAAAACAATTTTACAAAATTAAAAGTCGTGAAAATAATCGGTAATATCTCGCGATGCTCAATTATGTTATTTTTAACAAGCAATCACGTTTTGCTTTATTTTTGTTTTAATTTATACTGTATTTGTTTTTGACCTCGAATTATCCTGAACGTGGATAATTGGAAGTTGTACCTCAGAAAATTCCCGTAAACTATAATTATATAAAATTCGAATAAAACAAAAGTTTATTGACTTTCGTTACTCATACGATATCAAAAACGAAATCAGGAGCGCAGAACAGAAAAATAAAACTAAATCAGTAGAAAAAAACGTGGGTGTCAAATTTATTAGTAATAAAAAAAGTCCCCACGAAAAACTCACAAAAAACTCGTCCCGGTGGCTTTGTGTGTTGACCATTATTTGGCAATTGTGTTAGCCCTGAGAAAGGTAATAATATCTTATAGAAAAAAAGAATTGTCTATAAAATTCTGATGAGTACATTTTTAAAAAGAAATGTGAGCGAAATATGTAAAATGAAAGACATAAAACCATAAAAAAAACAACATTACCTTGAAAGCGATACACCTACTTTTGAAGAGGACGAAAATGATGAAAATTAACCTAAAAATATACAAATTGTGAAACAAGTCTTCATCTGAAGGTAGTGAAAATGAAATAGTAATCACATCGCACAACAAGAATCGATAGTTGTTAAAAAAATCGATAGTTGTTAAAAGCAGAAATTTGATAGTTGTTAAAAAATCGATAGTTGTTAAAAGAAGCTGAAGTTTTTAATTATTTTCATTTTGCATTATGGCCCTCAAAAATTACAAATTCAATACGTGGTCTAATAATAGTGCAAGATTCTATATTAGTTCAAGGTCCAAATTCTCGAATTCTTCTGAATAATTAAAAAGAATTATTTTACCTTAAAATACTATCAGCGAATATTGCCAAATGGAAAAGTGTCGCAGGGGCGTTGGCTGCTCCATTCCGAATCAGCAGACAAAGTTTTTCATTTGTGTTGCAAATTATTTAACCCTTTAATTTCTTCCAAATTAAGTTCAGAAGAAATTAACAATTGAATCATATGAGCGAACATCTAAAATCATATCAGTCATCCACGGATCATTTTAAAACAGATTAAATACGGCTATTGGCAGAAAGCAAAATTTGAAAAATTTGTCATACTGATAAACAGATGCAAGTAAATAAAAAAACAAAAGTATTGGAGGACACTTCTTGAAAGTTTAATTTCTATTACACCATTATTTTTCCTATCAAAAATCAAAAAAATAATGTGGGTTTTTTGATCTTCAAATACAGCGAATAATAAAGAAGAAAACTCTTTTTGATTACGAGAGAAAATATGATGGACAAAAAAATCCAGAAATGTTATTAAGACGGACATATTTCTTCCGTTAATTTATACATCTATTTCTGCAATTAACGATAGTTTTGAAGTATTAGAACATTACACCAACATGTGGAGTTTCCTGAATAATATCAAAACATTTCTCACACGTGAAGATTAAAAAAAAAAGAGCATGGACTTACACCGGTGTTTTAAAGATAGGAATTTATATAATATAAACGATTCAAAATTGTGTAAAGAGTAAATACATATTAAATCGTATTTTATATCTCTTTCAGGTGATAATGATGCAATAACAATTATTCCAGAGGACAGGTACTCAAACTTATTTGTAACTACAATTTGGATAACATTTTACCTAATACATGGATCAGCATGCGGATTTTACTAATACACCCTTTTGCAAAAAAAAAAAAAAGCACCATTAGGAAATTATCTGTTTTTATTGAAATTAAATATATATCCAGCACATACGCAGGTAAGGAAATGATAAAAATATTCAAGGCCGTAGGACCCATCAATGGCTAGGAATTGCACATTAAATGTTCAAATCAATAGTTGGTGAACACCCTCCCACCCTACCGTCGGTGATGCATACTTCTATATGTCTAGGTAAGGAGTGATAAAGTTTCCTAATGCCATCCTGCCACATATCATGCCGGGCATTCCTCGCTCGTTGCTCCAGATCTGCGATATTTTGCGGTGCCCGAATCTGGTAGCTTACCATGCAGAGCCGTAACCAGCTTGAGACTACAGGAGGCTGACCCACCCCTGGAAACGCGGTCAGCCCCCCCTCACCCCCTCCATGGAAAATATTTTTTTCAAAATAAAGTACCTTAGAAATTTATTTTAAATTTTTTGTTTTGCATGAAATTTTACATAACGATGGAAATTGTTCTTTGACGTTAAAAATTTATTCAAAATGCGCGTATTTTTCTACGGTAAATCTTGTATGCATCATGCTTTTTACAGAGGTTTCAGTCTTCATCTAATCTATAATAAAGATAAGGGAAATATAAATTTTAGTATACCTCTATAAGATTTCAATGCAAAATTTATACAATGATGTTAAATATATATTAGATATTTAGTATTATTAAATATATTAATAAAATACATCAAAACATTAACGAATTTTAAGCCCTCCTTGTAGCTTTCTGAGCCCCAACTTTCAGAGCTCCTTCCTGTAACAAGCGTGTAGCTACGGGCCTGCTACCATGTCCCATACATGTTCGATTGGCGAAAGGTCTGGTGACCTTTCTGGCCAAGGAAGAGTATCAACAGCATGGAAGCAGCTCACAGTGGAACAGGACTCAAAAAGTTATTTTGACTAAAACTCTAAATAGATTTGTTGCGGTTAAAACCATGCAAAAATTTCTTCAGGGTATATATTACAATAAAATTATAGTAAACCAGGTTATTTATTTATTAAAAAAGTTGAAATGGCGCACCAAAAATTGGTTTCGCGCGAAATCATATTTACTGCCACCCCGGCTCTGCCTGCTTTATTCCCGTAATTACCTTCACGGAGGTGCGGGGACAGGACGGCAAAAAGAGCAAATGCTAAGGGGTCTGGGTTCCTAGAAGGCCCGGTGCGAAACTTTAATAATACAACAAACATAATTTGTAATTAAACACAATTGGTTGATGGCCCAATCTGCTAAACTGCCTAGGGGCCTGTAATTCTGCCCCGGCCCTGTCTTCACGAATAATAAAGGATCCATCGAAGTGATGAATATATGCTTAAGAGTTTTAGTTCCTTTAAAAGCTCTTTTATGATTTTTTTTCTCATTTTTTCTTCAATAAAATATTTTCAGAAATCTTAAAAATTAAGATCTAATCTGTTCCTGGCAGAGAATTTAAGCGGTAATATGGAACAGTGACGTGAGTGGTATTTTTAAATAACGAATTTTGGAAGGAAAAAGCTTAAAATATTTTAACAAAACCAGATGGAAAATATTTTCTAAAGAAAGGTAATGCAAATCCTCAAAACTCTTAATGTAAGCACAAGTTTAAAACAACATCAAACACGAATTTTCCAGTAGCAAAAATTGAAATCTAGCAATTAACAACGTATTTCCATAACAACTTATTTGAGGGAATTCCCCTTCCCCCTGCTATCACAACTAAACTACTACTAGCCATGCTTCAAAATGACGTCATCCTTCTACTTTGGCGCGATTTGGTGGCAAAGCATGACGATTTTAGCCAACATTTTTCAGTGGCTTTGTACTGTTGCAGAGGCTCCCCTCCCCTACAAATAATTAAAATAATTAACAACCAATAAAGCGCTATAATTTAACATAAATCCCTGAACTGGCTGCTAGTCAGGTTTCCACTAGCAAGGCTTTAAAACATGTTCCTCACGAGTACCAAAGAAACATATAGAAAAAATCGTTCGATTTAAAAAATATATAAAATAATGAAGCTGCAATAATTTTGATGTTAATAATAGTCTCAATTTTTGCTCTGGGTGCATTTTAATAAACGTAAGTTCTTAAAAAATACCTCCGTCAGTTTCTAATTTATAAACAGACAGTCAAATTACGTATATCATCAAACTTAATTAGCTAATCGAAAATATGAATATCTATATCCAAATTATATGAATCCGAGCCCCCTAATAATTTGAAATAAATTGCAATTTTACACATATTGTAATGTATTAATGTACAAAATATATGTATACACACACACACACACACACACAAATAATTTTGAAGAACCTACGTTGATGACCGTATACAAGAAAAATATTACGAAAAAATGTTTCTAGTAAGAAAGGCGAGTTTATCGGAATTGCTTTCTATCGTACCATGGGTAATAGAAATTAATTTGTTTATATAAATTGTCTTCTGAATGTCCAAAATTATGCATTTTGTATAATTTAGGCTAAAATAAACGAAATTGTACAATACTAAATATTCAAAGAGTATTCAATTGAAGAAAGAAATCTATGTCTTTAATATCATCGATTTTCTGTATTAACTTCACATAAAACACAACCGTTCCAAAAACGAAACTGAAACATAAATGAGAAAATGAAAAAAGTATTGCGAAATTTTAAAATATTAACAGGTAAAATTTCTCTAAAGAAATATATTTGTAAAAAATTACACAAATGTGACCAATCATTCTTAATTCGGTATTTAAATAGTTAATGAAATAGCAGACGATGTAGAAAAAAGATCTGTTGCACACATACAATACGCAGAAAGTTCACAAGAGTGGATTACAGAGCTACAACTCACATATTCCTATGTTAAATATACAAAATTTCATTGCAATGGGGATTGTAACATCAACACCCTCTGTGTACGCTAATGGTTACACAACTATATGCTGAAAGGTTTGACTTGAAAGTCTATGTGAATCTATGTTATAGAATAATAAAAACCTTCTTATCACATGTTAGGTTTTGAACTGGTGATCAGCTTTATGCAAAGGTTCTTTCTTTCTTTTCCTTTCTTTTTTTTTTCGTGAAAAATTAAAGATGGGTACGAAAGATAAGATGATGTTTGAAAAACTTGTGAGTTAGTTTAAGGGAAGACAGTATTCTACTATAAAACGTAACTTGTACAACTAATATTGCTGCTTTGGTGGAAGGTAAGTCATTATAGAGGATTCAATGCTTGTTTAAAAAATGCTGCATCAAATGTGCTTTGCATACACTGCGTACTCGATCCATTACATTTAGGTGAAGGAAAAAAAATATAAAGCAGGAGGACAAAGAAAGATTTGTTAAAGAGAGATTTGAGATACGAAGCCACGATGGTAAACGAGTAGGTTTATTTGCACTAACATTTCTAGATAGGAAAAAAACAACTGCCTGACCATCACGTACAAAAAACTATTCACTTGTAATATATACCACTGCTGTTGCCACACATTAGAAGACCGCCTACAACAAAGAGTTACATAGTTATATGAGGCTACTTGAACATTGCAACTGCACTCTTTTGGGTTTGGTTCTAGCACGCCCCCTTGCTGATGCATGTCCAATTTTAACATAGTCAAAAACCTATTTCACTCGTGAGTTCGTACATACCCCGTTTAGAGACAACCATCGTAAGCATGTCATCGACGTTGTATTTTGATAGTATATATGTAAAGGTCAACACACAGTCCTTTACCAGATCACGTAGAAAAAAATATCTCAAATCGCTGTACTTGTTCCTCTCAGAGGTTCCTTGATTCTTAGCAATGCACACAGATCCTTGATTGTCGACGAAGATGCACTGTGGCTCATCTATGAATCGTGTCATCCTCAGTTCACTTAAAAGGTTCCGAATCCACAGGAATTCTTTGGCAAACTGGCACATGGCAATGTATTCTGCCTCCGAAGATAAAAGTGCAGTACAGCCTTGTTTCTTGCTGTACCATGATACGGCTGCTCCAGCTAATATTGCGACATATCTACTTAATGATTTGCGATCAGTACAGTCACTACCCCAATCAGCATCAGAGAACATTTTTAGTTTCTCTTCAGTCTTCCTGAAAGTTAGATTCCATCCTGTAGTTTCCTTCAGGTATCTCAGCATAGGTTTGATCCCTTTCCAGTAGTCGTCAGAATGGTAATTATTGAACCGGCTCATGAAAATAGATGGGTATGACAAATCTGGCCGTGTACCACAGACCAAGTTTAACAGGCTGCCAACTGCTTATCTGTATGGCACGTCTGATCTGTTTATATTGGGATCCGATGGAAGGCGATATTCCATAGCTGGATTCAATGGAGTCGATGCACCTTTAGCACTCTCCATCTCAAAAGTGTTGAGGGTGTCTTCTACGTAGGAGGACTGGTCTAAGGTTAATGATCCATCGGGTTTCCTGTCTATTCTCATGGATAAAATGTACCTTACTTCGTCCAAATCTTTAGCTTCAAATCGCTCCTTTATATCGCTTTTAAAAATTTCGATCTCCGACACAGTTTTTCCAAGAATGAGTAAGTCATCTACATACATTCCTACTATGATGTCTCTTTCTTCATCATAATAGATGCATGTTTCTTCTATTCAACGATTTAGTCCCAATTGTGCAAAAAATTTGTCTAAACACCTGTTTCATTCAAGTTCTGACTACCGTAAACCACATAGGCTTTTTTTCAAGTAACGAACTAGGTGCTCATTTCCCTTTTCCGAAGTATTATCGGATTGAGTCATGTAAATGTCTTCGTTCAACGTACCATTAAGTTATGCCGTATTAATATCCATTTGATGCAATTCATAATCCAGTTTAACTGCCAGAGTAAGTAAAATACGAATAGACTTGGCCTTAATAACGGGCCAATAATCACGATTTGTGAGTAGCCCTTCGCCACTAGCCTCGCTTTATACTTTGCAACATTTGCTTTTTCGTCATACTTTCTTCGGAACAGCCATCTTGAGCCAATAACTGTTGTGTTTGGCGGTTTGCTGACCAATTCCCAAGTCTAGATTTGTTTTAAGTTATTTAGTTCTTCATTGATGGCTCCTTTCCATTTCTCTACATGAGGTGATTCCATTGCCTCTTCAGGCCTACAGGATCGCGTTTATCTGGTGTGCATGAAACAATTTCCTCTTCTGCTTCTTCCTTTACCTTGTACAGGATATAGTCCGCTAAGTGTCGGTTTGGTCTTCGAACTTTACCACTCCTTCAGGTTTGATCGGTCTCATTTATTTCAATTTAACTTGGATTTTGGTATATCTCGTCTATTACGCTTATTTCATCTTCTTCTGTGTTGTCTTGCTCACTTGACACTGCAGTACTCTCGTCTGATGAGTAAGTATCACAATCCGGAAAACTTCTGTCATGCACATGGATAGTGAAATCCTCCTTCGGTTTGATTTCTGCAGTGTGCAAATTTTCTTTGAAAAGAAAGACTATTTATTCAAATCGTACGTTTCTGCTGATGAAGATTTTACCCCTTTCAACGTCCCAAACCTTGTATCCTTTGATCCCTTCGACGTATCAAATCATCACACATTCTTCTGCCCAGGGTGGAGGGCAATTCCTTTTATTTGCGTATTATCTATTCTAGATAGCAACCAAATATCTACAACCAAATACTCGAAGATGATCGATGTTCAACTTTCTGCCAGCCCAAATCTCTTCTGGTATGTTGTCATTCAACGCTTTCGTGGGGCATCTGTTTCGAATATAACAGGCAATGTTTACTGCATCGGCTCACAGATAATTTGGCACATGCAGGCGTATTAATAAACAGTGTGTCATATCAAAAAAGGTTTGGTTGATTCTCGAGGTAACACCATTTTGTTGTGGTGTCCGCGGCACAATGCATTGGCGCGAAATTCGTTGTTCTTTCAAGTAATTGTCGAACTGTCGATTTTTGTATTCTCCCCCAAAGTCACTTCGCAAGAACTTTATTCTTGTTTCGTAAATGTTCTATACTTCTATATTCATCGAACTTTCCCAAACCTTGATTTTTGGACTTTAAAGTCTTCACAACAGCGTATCGAGAGAAATCATCTACAAAAGTTACCAAGAAAACTGACCCACCTTTGGAAGTAGGCGAAATAGGT
>QLNU02015360.1:154994872-155013336 GCA_006491805.2 Dysdera silvatica | reverse complement strand
AAAAAGCTCTAGTTTGAGCTACATATACGTGGGTGGCAAAAATTATTGTATAATAAATTCCCCCACGAAAAACTCACAAAAATCTCGCCCCGGAGGCTTTTCTGTGTTGACCATTATTTGGCAATTGTGTTATCCCTGTGAAGGGTAATAATATCTTACATTCTTCACAATGTACATATTCGAATCAGATAACCCAAGAACAAACCTTACATCTTTAAAAGAGGTGGAAAATACTTGGGTTTGCCAAACAATATTCTAAAATACCTGCAGAGTTTCGGAAAAATGTGATATTTTTCGAAGAAAGTAAGTTTAATATTATCGATTTGGATGAAGAAAAATGTATGGTAAAAGACAATTACTTCAATTGAAACAAAGAACTCATGACTAATTGAAAAACACGACAATGGCCATGAGCTGATTTGGGGATGCATGGCTTCAAATAGAGTTCGCAAAATGGCCTTTATTGAAAGTGACGTAAATGATAGACATCATATTAAGATATTGCAAGGTAATTTATTCGTATTATGAGGTAATTTATTATTATTTATTCGTGTATTGAAATAAGGATTCGTTATTTATTCAAGTTTTTATTCTATTTATTATTTATTTATTCAAGGTAATTTATTATTATTTATTCATGTATTGAAATTGGGATTCGTTATACAGGGTGGTTATAATTAAACTTTGCCTATTTAGAGCACCTTGAAGCTTGAACCGTTTAGTAGATTTGCACCAAAATTGGTATATCGATTATTCAAAGGATGCGGAAAAGGAATCTGCAAAAAAAAAATTTTTACTTCAAAAATGTCCGCTAGGGAGCGCGAAGGTGCAAAAACAACCTATGAAATGACCAATACACAACACAAATAACATTTTTAACATTACTTATCATACATCACTTATCACATCAAAACATTTCACATGAACGTTGTGCAAGCAATAACAGCATGCCGACATTGCAGGCGTACTATGGAAAAAAAATATTTTTCACATGCAGACAGAGTGTAAAGAAATGCAGCAAGTAAGCACCTTTTAATCGTGTACAGAATGATGCAATAAAGGTTGCTCGATGTGGTCACTATCATTCACTTGTAAAAGTTTATGGCCCTGTCAAATGTTCTGTGACGGCCCTTCGGTGTTGTTAGTTGCTCCAGACATTTGTTTTGCTGCAACTACAGAAACGACAGTGCCTTACATCTACAATTTCAATGCAAGATGGTGCGCACCCATATACTGCACCGTCCCTCAAAGCTTTTTTGCTCCAGCATTTCACTAATGAGCACATTATCAGTCATTCATTTACTAATCACTGGCACATGTTCACCGGATCTCACTCCGTGCGACTCCTAGTTGGGAGTCATTTAAAGAATTTGGTTTATTGTGGAAGTGTTGCTATGTTAGCAGAATCCAAGAATTCCATCATAACGGCCACATTGAGGAACATCCATTACATCATCCTGTACACGATTAACAGCTGCTTAAATGTCATATTTCTTTACGCACTATCTGCATGTGCAAAATTTTTTTTTTTTTTTTTCCATTGTACACCTGCAGCGCCTGCGTACTGTTATTGCTCGCACAACGTTCATTTGAAATGTTTCGATGCAATGAGTGTTACTAAATGTTAAAAATGTCATTCCTGTTGCGTGTTGGTCATTTCAGAGCTCGCTTTTGCAGTATTGCGCTAAAAAGCGCCCCATAGCGAACGTTTTTAAAGTAAATATTTTTGCAGATTCCTTTTCCGCATCCTTTGAATAGTCTATATACTATATACCGATTTTGGTGTCAATCCGTTGAACGGTTCAAGCTCCAGGATGCTCTAAATAGGCCAAGTTTAATTATAACCACCCTGTATTTTCAACAGGACAACAATGACGACCATACCATCCACGAACCAAGATTGTGGTTGCTCTAAAATGCAAAAAATTAACTGAATATACCCCTCATAATCTCCAGACTTTCGATCCTATTGAGAACTTGTGACATTTTTTTAGATTTTCACTTAAGGAAAACTAAAAATTTCTAGCAAAACCATATTTAGGCGAACGCTTAATAAAAAATAGGTGCAAATTAGTGTAGAAACAACTAAAATATTAGCAAAATCAATGCCCAGGCAATCATAATCTTTAATTAAAGCAAAAGGCATGCATACTAAGTACTAACAACATTTTTAATTTTGAAAATTTCTTGTTTTTTGGGTTTTCTGTTAAGTGTGATAATACTTTTTTGGCATGAAAAAATAAATACATGTATGGATACTTATTATGAAAGTAATCCAATAATTAAAAATATTTCGTAGCATTTGCTTTCCACTCCTATTTATTTGACATAATGCAGGTGTACAAATATTTTTTTTTTGCTCCCTGTATATTTTGAAAAATAATTGGTGGCACAAAATCTATTAATGAAAGACTGTTTTTCAATATTGTACAGCGATATGGTAGTGGATAGTATTGTTTGATGATATTTCTGATTCTTAGACGGATTTTGTAATGGTGTGGGCGTAGGATTTCTGCGTATTTCCATATGGAGTTCCCCCAAATGGAAATTCTCTACTCCTACACCATCACAAAATCCATCCAATAGCCACTCAAGGATCACAAAAGGCATCAATCAATAATATACACTATCTCACTCCAATACACTATTCCAAGCGGAAGAAGCCAGTAGTAAAAAAAAAAATAAGCAGCAGCTTTCTTTAGTAGGTGGCCCTAGTCTATTGCTAAAGCCAGCTCTTTTTGTAGATACCTAATACATTGCATTAGCATTTTTTATTAATGTATAGCTTTTTGATGCAAATTTCTGACTTGTAGTTATTTGTAGCAATATGTTCATTTTTTTTAAGTATGACATTTTTTCAAATGGAACATTGATTAAAAACTATTTTGCGATAGCATTGAAATAAAACACCCAATATATACTTTATTTAATACAGGTTAAGCACTAGTAAAATAAAAAATGCTTTACCACTTTAGTAGCCTCTAATCTGTTTAAACTTAGCTATTAAAACAATGAATCTTCACAATTTAAAGCATTTACTCAGAAGCCACATTCTTAAACAAGTAATTTTTTACAAATGGTATTTTTCTTTCAAAACAGATTTGTTTGAAGTTATTAGGCCAAAATTTCACTCCCATAAAAATATTGCTCGTACAACCCTTTAACCTACTAGTTTTCGGTTAAAAATATATTTTTTAATAAAGTTCATCGTTGGTCATTATGAAAAGATATTAAATCAAATTTGGTAATTTTACCCATAAAGAATTTGATCTTGGACATACTAAAAAAAGAATTTATGAAATTATTTGCAACCAAAATGCTTTATTTTCAAGTCTTTTGATGCTTTTCTTGACTTTATTTTAAAATTTATTATCCATTTTTCTTTTTACATTATTTCATGTAACAAGTGGAAAATGTTATATATATATATATATTGGGTGTTCATTGAAAGTTTCCATTTTGAAAGATTGTAATTGGGGAACTATTCAGAGGAATGACTGCATATTTAATATAAGGAGATCTATGGTGCTGGAATTTTATTTGGCACAAAAACAAATAATTCTGAAAGTTGCTATTGGCGCAATACATGGTAATGAAATGCCATAATAGACAATTCAAAACGTTTCACAAGGCATACAATACACACGACATGCTGTATGCAAGAAAATGCTTGATTATTAATGTTTTCGGTGGCACATATATTGCTGTTATCGGCAACATGCAAATTATGTGTTATGGATGCACTGAAATGCCACAACAATAACATTCACTTAAATGAAAAACATCTGCAGAAACAAATGCTTCAGAAGCTGCTGCAATAAAAAGCAGCATGCTGAAGAGTATGTCAATTCATTGCTAGTAAGCAGGCAACACGAATATAACCATAATATTACCATAACTGAATCATAATTAAGCACCTATTGTGAAGTTGTTTGATCAAAATAATAGCACTGCAAAATTTCAAAATATTAAAGGCAATAAAAATCAGCTTTATGTGTGTACAGCCAATGGTGTATTTATAATGATTCGAAAATTTGAAGACAAGTTCTTTAGACACGAAACCTGACATAGAACAGGAGCCTATCGAACAAATGGTAGACAGAAAAGAAATAAATATAACATTAGAGGAAAACAAGATGATAAATATTGTGGTAAGCAGCAGCAAACAATATATTTTATGATCTTTAGATAACCTTGTAAGCATATCACACAAAGTTTTAAGATGAATTCTGGACCTTATTTATATATATATATCTTTACAAGTTTTCTTATGTTTGACAATTGCTTAATCCTGAACATATTGAATGAGAAACTATACTGAAATTTCTTCCTCTAACTGAACTGGACAAGGGATGTTATGCAAACTGGCAAAGCTCACTTCCATCTGCTTTATTTGTGTTTTCATAGCACAATGGCAACAAAGATCATGCTGCACCAAGTTTCTAGTTTTTAAGGAATCTAAATCTCTTGAAGCCTAGGGATCCAATCCCTGGACTACAGTGAGCAGTTAGTAAGTTTTTTTTGGTCATCGCTGGTAATTGAACCAAGGTTAACTGCATGATAGGCAAACGTGTTACCACTGCAGGGCCCACTTCTATTTGTATGATGTTGTAAATATGCATAACTTTAGTAACTGTGAACTCAGATGTCATATGAGAGATTCAACTGTATTTCTAAAAGATTAGTTTGGTGTGGTTTTACAGAAGTATTAATTTGCCCCGTGTATCCTGTTACCTGCACTGTTAGTGGCCAATGTGCATTTCTCCTAGCCAACCAGGCCATTCCAACACTTCAACCGTATTGGTGCATATATCCAGAAGTTTTTATGAATGAAATTTTATGCAACACCCCTCCATCCTGGAAAACGTGGCCCTATGTATTCCCCTCCTCACACACACACACCTGTACAACTAAAGGAAGGGGGTGGGGGAAGATGAACTGATCAGTCCAAGTGAATCACTCTGTCCTCCATGAACTAATTGTGGTATTTTTTCATCTTCAAGGTGTGGCATCTTCTATGCCTTGCATTGAATGAAAGTTCCAAATATGGATATTAACCCTCACAGCAATATCAAATGTAGAATCATCTTTGAGCAGAGGTTAGTGTGTGTATGCACCCTTTTTAAATTCTTAACATCCAAATGAATGTGGCTGCTCAGTCAATGGTTACACTATGGAACAAATGCCTGCCTCTCTTTCCAGGTTTTAATTGCTCACTTATTATCAAGATATGCTTCATAATTTGCAGTTTGATTGGATTTCACACAATCTCAGTCTACATGTTTTACGGTTAAGAGATGAAACCGTGAAGTTCAGTAGTGAGAGATATAAAACAACTAGCTTGTACCGTAGAACTATCTACCAATGATCAGATTCATTGAAATCTCTACTGTTACTCATCCTGATTTTACTCTGAGTGATAAAATGTATGCATATCTTAACTATTTCTAACCAACAGCCATTTTCTCTCCAGCCTCAATATTTCTGTGTTTCCACTGGTAGTCAGTATGTATACAATAATTTGTCATTTCAGTATACGAATTTATACCGATTAGAAATCCTCATCAATTTTTATGTTATTTTTCATAAATACTAATGTTTTGTTCATTTTACAATAGGTATTACTTTTCTAGAATTTTACAATTGAGATTTCTTTTTAAGAATTTTACAACTGGGATTTTTTTCAAGCAAAAATATCCAAAATAATACAACGGGAAGCAAACTTTATTCATACATGTTTAACAGAAAATAAAAATTAAAGTCATCACAAAGGTAATTTCTCCACGGAAAACGAACATGAGAATATAAAACAATAATTTTGTCACAACACAGTCAAATATGAGTAAAAAGCAAACATACGTAAAAACAAACACTAAAAGCCAACATTACCCAAACTGTTTGGTTGGTAAAAATACTTTCAAGGTCTACAGTTTTGTAAAAAGTTAAGCCTGTATGAATAAAAACTTGCATATCTATAAAACTTATGGTGAAAGGTACCTTTGAAAGCACATAGGTAACAGTTTGAGAATGTTTGTCCATAGTCAAATAAGGATTATTTGCATATATTTTAACAACTTGTTAACAAAATATAAACCACCACAAGCATTGCAGAAAAAAAAAGAAGCTTTATACAGGAATGATAGGAAGCATTATACACAGCAAAGTGATGTCTGAATAATAATTCAGGGAAAGTTGATCTCATAACAGAATATCAGTGTTTTGGCCATTGGAAACTTGCATAACCAACTTGTTTGCTCACATATAACCTGCAATATCATAATACAATTATAAAAAGTAAATAAATCAGCATCATTTATTATTTTCATTTAAAGGTTTCTAGGTATGTCAGGAAGTGGTTTTATTTTGGGGACTTCAAATTACAATGGCAGTCTATGAAAGAAATACGTTTTCTACAATTTCTGCAATGAAGATCATAGATGACCTCAATTTGATTTTCATACAAGAAACTAGAAGCTGTGTTGCATCTAGCACTCACGGATTAATGCTTTGAAAGTGTCGGAAACATTAAAATGCAACTTAAAAAGAAAAGGTGAAGTCTACAGAAGAAAAATGTTATCTACAATTTCCACAAAGGGCACCAGGAACATAGATAACAACAATTCTATTTGTGAATAAGAAATTAGAAACTTTTTGAATCCAATGCACCTAGACTAATACTTGGAGTGTCAGGAATGTGTTCAAATTCAGCTTCAGAAAATGTTTTCACACAGTTTTTGAAGTTGAATTTGAATGTGTTTCTGACACTGCTTGAGAACTAATCTTGATGCGTCAGATGCACCACAGTTCATAGTTTCTTGTCCAAAAATAGAATTGAGGTCACTGTGATGCATTTTTTAGGAACTGTAGAAAATTTATTTCTACTATAGACTCATTGGCAGACTGATAGCCTCTTCCCACAGAAATTCCCCTGAGGGTGATCGAAAATTATCAGCACTACTTAAGTGTATTTTTTATGCTGATTATGAATATATAAAGAATGTGAAGAAGTGATTTTTTTTGAGACTTTAAATTACAGGAGAAACATATATTTCATAATTTGAAGTCCTAAAGGAAGTCACTTCCCAATGTCCAACCTTTATAATTTTTACATATTTGTAATCAGCATCAAAAATCCTCTTGAACAGCATGTGTGTTGATAATTTTCAATCACTTTCAGTGGGATTTCTATGTGACGTGGCTATCATTCTTACAATGGGGGTTTATAGGCAAAACGTATTTTCTATATTTCTGCAAAGGGCATCATAGGTAACCTCAATTATATTTTTGAGTAAGAAATTAGAAGCTAAGCTACATTTAATATACCTGAATTAATTCTAAGGAAGTATTTGGAACATGTTCAAATTCAACTTAAAAAAAAAAAAAAATAAGTCATAACATTTTTTTTTATTTTTTAAAGTTGAATTTGATTTGGTTCCGAACATTTCCTGAACATTAGTGTGTGTGCATTAGATACAATATAGATTTTAGTTTCATTTGTAAAACTAGAATTGAGGTCATCTGCAGTATTCTTTGCAAAACTCGTAGAAATATGTTTCTTCCATAGACTCCCACTGTAATTGGAAATCCTGAAAAAAAATTACTTCCCAACATTGCAGGATCAAAACCTTTACTGATCCATAATCAGTGTCAAAAATATAGTTAATTAGTTAGTGCTAATAATTTATGATCTCCAGACAGGGAGGAGGATTTTTTATGGGAAGTGGAAATCATTTTTGTCCACCACATGCCCTTCCCCCACATAAGCCTATACAATAACTATAATTTCTCATTTTTAACATTACTTTTATACCAGTATATATTTCCAATGGATGGCAACATTATGAAAGAACTCAACAGACGTATTAAACTTGGCTGGAGTGCATTTGGAAGAAACAGTTTTATCCTGAAGGGGAAATTGCCTTTGTGTCTAAAAAGAAAGGTCTTCAACCAGTGTGTATTGCCAGTCCTCTCTTATGGATCAGAGACATGGAGTCTAACAGTTGGAGCAATACGAAAGTTACAGACAACGCAAAGGAGCATGGAGAGGTGCATGCTTGGAATAACTAGGAGAGATCGAAAAAGAAACACTTGGGTGAGAGAGCAAACTAGAGTAGAGGACATCATTGTTAAAGTAAAAGGGCTGAAATTCAAAAACTTTTACAAAATAACGAATAAGGAGATGTGTCACCTTTATCTTAAAGAAGAAATATAAGTAGATCAGTGGCATAGGAAAGGGAAGGCTCAGGAGTCTCAAGCCTCCCATTGGATATCAAAACACATTATTCTCCAAGACTGTATCACATAATCTTTGAAGCCATTTGAGCCCCACCCCCTCCCCAAGAGTTTTTAATTGCTACTGTAATATAATAAATCACACAATACCAATTTTGCCTCCAGGCATCATTGTAGATTTTCAATTGTAGTTTTGCCATCAAAATTCAATTTTTCAGAATTCCCCCTTTCAAAGAAAATGGTTTCCATTTTTATTTTCTTTCTTTAAAGTATTCTTAAATAAATGGTCTGCAAAACATGACCTTGTGGTCAGAATTTTGATAATTCAAGGTGTCAGTGTTTTTTTTCTCCCTGTTTTACAAGTTTAACAAGCACATAAATATATGTGTATTTTTGCAATCCTATTACAAATTATGTTTTGAGGGGGTGGTGCGTAAGATCCCCCCCTCTGGATACAGGTATGATGGAGATCACTCACCATGTCTAGATAACAGCACTGTTTTGTTTTTATGGAAGTTAGTGTTGTAAATCCTGACTTGCAGAGATACGTTGATAAAAATGGCACAATGACGCTTAAAGCAACATTAGAGACGTTAGGATACAATGTAAGGTAACGTATCTAAAATCCATTTAGACCCATTGTTTTAAAATCATCTTTCGCCTTTGAATCATATTTCAGTTCCATGGCTTCCTTTTGAAAACATTGTGGCAGTACATCAATATCAACAAGGGAAGGATTTCTCATCAATATCCTAGACCAGTCATAAGATGGAATATCAGGAAAATAATAGTTCAATTCATCATCTAAAGAATCCAAATGTAACTGAATCTGATTCTTAAATTTTTAATAACTAGTTTTTAGAATTACTTCTTAAATTTTTTTTTCAAATATACTTTAAAAATGAAAAAACAAAAATGTTATTAATATTAAATAAAAGGTTTTTTTTTGGTTTTTTTTTCAGATAGAATTCATTAGAGGGGAAAATTTGAAGTTTTCAATATCAAGATTGTTATCAGACAATATGTGAGTGGAAATACTTGTTATTTAGTTACCATTCCAACTTTTTTTATTTTGTACTTCAATTTATTATTTTGGAAGAAATTTGTTACCCTGATTATATATATTAAAAACACATGAAATTGAAATATGTGTAGCATTGAATGGAATATAAAGTGATTTTACTTACATGCTGGAAGTTACATTAATCCAATGCGGGACTTGCACGATGAAATAACCAATAGATTGAAATAAAGCAAATAGAACAAATAAATCAAATAGAATATTGATAGTGAGAATCCAAAACGACCAAGGAATTCTATGCGGACTAATGGAAATATTTTTCAAACACCCCATAAGCTCTTTGTCAAGGGGAATAGATGGGGTGTCTCCAAAAATGGCATGTTTCTGAAAGAGCAATGCTTATAAGTAGATTGCTCTCCATTCCCCGACATGCCATGGAGAAAATTATACTAAATGGATGTAAAAGAGATTGACCAAAAATATGGACTGAAGATAATTTTATACTGGCATACGATAACTGGTAAAAGAATAATAATTACTCAGCACATACCATATGAACTCCCTTAGCTCCCTTCCCTCTTCTCTTAATAGGGAAACTTGTTTTTCTACCTTTGCAGATCGCTTATCGTGCCCTCCAGCAATAAATGCAGATAGCATATCTCAATTTTTATTTCATCAAACAAATTTGAGTACCCCTTCTGATACGTAAGAACAAAAGATGGGAAAGTGCAACCTGATAGAAATCAAAGGAATATCTTCTGCTTTGAAAGCCTGCTTGCGATGGGTATGATAAGCGATCTGCAAGGGTAAAAAAAACAAGCTCCCATATCAAGAGAAGGGGGAAGGGAGCTAAGTGACTTTGTATGGTATGTGCTGAGTAATGGTTACTCTTTTACCAGTTGTCATATGTTAATATATAATTATTTTCAATCCATTTTTTGGTCAATCTCTCTTACATCCATTTAATATAATTTGCTCCATGGCATGTCGGGGAATCGAGAGCAACTGCTGATAAGCATTGCTCTTTCAGAAACATACCATTTTTGGAGACATCCCATGGGCGATTACCCTTGACAAAGAACTTAACAGGTGCTTCAAAAATACTTCCATTGGTCTGCACATAATTCCTCAGTCGGCTTGGATTCTCACTATCAGTATCCTATTTGACTTATTTACTTTATTTCAATCTATTGGTTATTTCGTCATGCAAGCCCCGCATTGAATTAATGTAACTTCCAGCATGTAAGTAAAATCACTTTATATTCCATTCACTGCTATTCGTATTTCAATTTCATGTATTTTTAATATTTACATCTTTGTTGTAGATATCTGTTGTTGTAGATATCTTAAAAGAAGCTGTAGAACATGCAGAAGGCATTCTCGCAAAATTCTTTACAAGATGCCTCAACAGTGGTAACATACCAAACCAATGGGATTCTGCAACAGTAATTCTTTTGCATAAAAAAGGTGATAAAGAGGATTTAAAAAATTACCAATGAATTAGCCCGTTACCTGCTATTTATAAAATCTGTATGAAAGTGCTAACACATCGCCTGTAGAAAAAATTAGATGCAGCTCAACCAAAAGAACATGCAGGATTTAGAAGTATATTCAGTACAGTAGACCATATTCAAGTATTAAAAGAACTAATTGAAAGAACACATGAATATGAACTTCCATTTTGTGTGGCATTTATTGACTATGAGAAAGCCTTTGACTCTATTGAAACGTCAGCAGTCATCAACTCTTTAAGATCAGCAGATATCGAGGATGTGTACATTGACATGGTGAAATGTGTGTATAAAAATGCAAGTGCAAAATTTCGGTTACATAAAGATACCAAAACTATTAAAATTGGTAAAGGTGTGAGGCAGGGAGATACCATTTCTCCAAAACTTTTTACTTCAGCTTTACAGATGATTTTTCATCAAATAAATTGGAATAACAGGGGAATAAAAATAAATGGTGAATATTTAAATCATTTGCGGTTTGCTGATGACATTGTTATTTTTTCAACGAACCCATCAGAACTCCAAGACATGGTACAGGAGCTCTCAACTAGAAGTAAAGAAGTTGGACTCAAGATGAACCTACAAAAAACTAAGATCATGTTCAATAATTTTGTAGAGGAAACAAAAATACAAGTTGACAACATTGAGCTAGAAATTGCTGATTCATATATTTACCTTGGCCAGCTGATTTCAATGGATGGCAACATTATGAAAGAACTCAACAGACGTATTAAACTTGGCTGGAGTGCATTTGGAAGAAACAGTTTTATCCTGAAGGGGAAATTGCCTTTGTGTCTAAAAAGAAAGGTCTTCAACCAGTGTGTATTGCCAGTCCTCTCTTATGGATCAGAGACATGGAGTCTAACAGTTGGAGCAATACGAAAGTTACAGACAACGCAAAGGAGCATGGAGAGGTGCATGCTTGGAATAACTAGGAGAGATCGAAAAAGAAACACTTGGGTGAGAGAGCAAACTAGAGTAGAGGACATCATTGTTAAAGTAAAAGGGCTGAAATGGCGATGGGCTGGGCATATTGCAAGAACTGATCAACGTTGGACAACATTAATTCTGAGCTGGATTCCAAGAGACCACCGAAGACCTAGAAAACGTCCTCAAACTAGATGGGTGGATGAAATAAGAAAACAGGTTGGGGTGACGTGGAAGCGAATTGCTCAGGATAGACTTGTGTGGAAAGCATTTGGAGAGACCTTCATCCAGCAGTGGATAGATAATGGTTGAATATGATGATGATATATATATATGGAAACTACAGACAACCCAAAGGAGCACGGAGAGGAGCATGCTCGGGGTAACCAGGAGGAATCTAAAAAGAAATGATTGGGTGAGAGAGCAAACTAGATTAGAGGACATCATTGTTAAAGTAAAAGGGCTGAAATGGCGATGGGCTGGGCATATTGCAAGAAGAACTGATCAACGTTGGACAACCAAACTTCTCAACTGAAATTGAACCGAATATGAGACTCACGTTTTGGCTATAAATTCCCCAACTGCATAAATTTGGCCATGGGAAGTTGTTTTGGACTATAGTAAGTAGTGAAACCTTTTCCAATATGGTTCTAGGCTGGAACGGCAAATTTTCCAAATTTTGTTACATGATTAACTAATGTGGATGCAAATAATAGCATCCCTACAGTTCCAGAATGGCTCATCTTCAGACACTGGTTCATTGAACCGAAGTTGTTTCTTTTGATGTCTTTCACCTATTACGCATGCTTGACAATTTCCAGTTGCCTCCAGTATGGTAAAACCATCGTATTCCATACCTTTGATGACTAAATGGCAACACTACTCAGGGCCAGGGAAGGGAATTTTTTAATTTTTTTTAATCTGCTGCATTATTAGGTCAATCACTTAAATTATGTGTCAAAAAATTAACTTTTTTTTGATTCATGTAATTGCCTACGTAGTAACGATGTGGATGTAAATAATACTTTCACTGTACAGCCAAATCGGATCCTTTGCGGACCTGATTTCGCCAAATATGGCTTATTTGGCGTCCTTTACCACCCCTTTCAGTTTGTTCCATTAGTTCTGAATCACTCTGTATACATACAACACATACACATTGTGCATGCAAAGTCATTGTGGGACAAAGTTGTTGTGCAAAAAAGCATGAATGACACACACACACACGAAATAAACATACCACACTCCCAAAATTTACACCTATGCATTTATTAAATTTTGATGCAGGTTGCTTTAACAGCCCTATAGATATTTAGATGGTACTCCAATTCCTGTTGCACACAGCCAAGATCGTCAGGAGTGAAGGTTAAATTTTTGTAATCTGCTGTTTCAAATATATATTTCTTTTCAAATATTATATTTTTTATTTCAAATATTATATTTTTAAAAAATCATGATGCCAATTCCCATACAGAAACAAGCTTGAAAAGGATGTTTATGATTTCTTAGACAGTTTGCATCACTTTTACAGCATGTAATAACTCATATGATTGACAAGGCAAATGCAAATATATGGGTACAAAGAAAACAAAATCACTACTATGTCAGATTTCCAAATGACCAGGATACTGATTCAGTGATAAAATGGGGGCTACAAATTAACACTAAGAAAAGGAAGAACTATGATAGTCCCATTGCAAACTAGGACTGTAACACTATCATAGAACGATTTAAAAAGCGTCAGTAGGCAGGAATAAGATATAGTAAAATATTACTTTTCAAAACAGTAATATAAATAACCAGTACGTTACTAAATAAGCATTATACAGTAAAACTATCATTTCTCTCATTCTGTGTGTATTACAAAGGACAACTGCAGACAGTAGCGAACTCTATATATTAGTTGCTTTTCATTTACATACATGCCTATGATAAAGTTTAATTGATAAGTAATTAGGTAATTATAATAAGAGTGTAATTGTGTAAAATAAACCATTACAAATATTAAATATAAAATATACATAAAGGAGGGTGTCCAAATCCCTATAGGTAGTGGCCCATGAGCGTACACGGATGAAACCTGTGCCAAACTGTCGCTTAGGTGAGGGGAAGCAAAATCATCAATGAGCACTTCTTTCGGGAATTGTGCGGTTCTAAGACATGGAACAAAATAGGTCCTAAGCTTGTTTCAGCCATTTTGCATGTTCTAACTTGGGCTTTTTCAGTGTGAAACCTGTAGAGAGGTACCGTAGACCGTGTTTCAAAGATATATGTACTATTAGAGGCGTTATAGCTCAGTTAGAACAAAGTTCCAAATAAGAAATGCTTTTTTAGTACGTTTTCCCCCGATTTATGGCGCATTTTGGGTAGTGGTCTATGTCGAGACGTGTTTGGGTCGAATAATGTCTAGGTCAAGACAGTGTCTGGGTTGATGGATTTCTTGAGTGATAGATGTCTGTTGTGACGTGAGCAAATGTGTAGCTGACACCGGGTCGAACTTGGTCCGAACTCCGGTTTTGGTTGGATTCCAAAGATATAGTTGGGATAGTCCTAAGCCACTAGGACTATCAGAATCCGGACTCAAACCCGCTGGTTTGGCCAAAGTACTGTTAGTGAAAACCCACCTCGATGTCAGCTTAGGGATGGGATGGTGGGGAGGGATGTGAGATGGAGGGTTGAAGATAGAGGAGTGGGGATGGAGTGGTGGGGATGTAGGGGAGGATATGGTGGTATGGTACCCAATCTAGTTGGGGCCACGGTGTTCAATGGTGTACCAGTAAACCCAGAACTCTTGTTTGCATGGCTTCCCCTGGCAAGTTGGGGCTGGCTGGTACCCATCGTAGATGGAGGCCGAGCTGAACTGATCCAGATATTATTTAACCAAGACACGTCTCGACATAGATCACTGCCCAAAATGCGCCACAAATCAGTGGGAAACATACCAAAAATGCTAGAAGTTTTTTCTAACCGAAGTTTTTTTTCTAACGAGCTTAGGACCTATTCTGTTCTATATCTTAGAACCGTGCAATTCTCGAAAGAAGTGCCCATTTGCTTTCCCTCACTTAAGTGATACTTTGGCACAGGTTTCATCCATGTATGCTCATGGGCCATTTTGGGCACCCTCCTTTATTGTTAAAGAAAATTATAATTAAATTATATCGCCATCATCTGTCAGCACAAAACAATGAGTTCAGTATCGACACTGTTCATGAGTGCTGATATACAACAGAGAACAACTTCATAGTTTAGGAAAAAGACTTTTTGATGAAGCCAGTACTAAAATTATTAAACATAAGAAAAATAATCTAAAAATAATAAAAGAAATTAGGCAATAATGGAGAAAGTCTAAAATTCGTAAAACTGCAGAAAACCACTAAAAATCACTCCCCAAAATAAGCATGGAAATTCACACTGCGATAGAATTACTGCCCTATTTATCAAATAATGACATGGTAGTTATTAGCTTTTTATATACTTGCAGTTCCTTTTGTGAAATCGTAACTCATACTGGCGGATATATCTGTAACTAAAAATCTACATGAAGATAGCTTCTGTACACCCATAAATTTAATGCATTTCTGCACAAGCCATGCCACTATACATTAAAAAATTCATAGAAATAAAAAAAAATTAAATATTTGCTCACTTTTGGATCATTCAGTACTTTTACTCTGTAGTAATTATCATACCATGTTTATATAATTTCTTAATCATTTATTGCTTTTAATAGGACCTTCTATAAATATAATCTATTGTAGAAAGAGGAGAGGAAAACATTTGTATTTCGCAGGAATACCATGTACACTCATACTCGCTTTGAGACCTAATTGAAGGGTAAACATAGCATCGGGAATAGTCATTACCACAAATAGTGTCAGAACACAATAATTTTAGGGTGGTGTCAGTTGGTACCCCTTATTCCCAGCAGAATAACTGACAGTAATTAGCTACAACAAGGAACTTAATTGCTAGTCAGATAATAAAAGACCAATGATGAGTACAGAAGAAAAAACAATACACGCACAAACACACATATATATATATATGGCCTGCAAAAGGGTTGCTGGTATCTAACTGGAAGGAGACCCACACGCTGAACGTATGTGACGATGTGTGGAACCGGCCAGGCCAGTAACCTAGTGTCCTACCCCGCCTTCAAGTGGTGCGCATCCATGAGCAATTAATATTTCTACACGATTAGAAAGGCTGAAGGGGAGGCTAATCATCAAACTGTTTTAGCCAGCGTGGTGAAATTATGGCTAATTCCTCCATTATGTTGACACACCAGAAACCATGGCCCCTAGTCTCCAGGTGCTGGAGTGCTCCTGATCAAGGCAGCGGTCAGTGTGGCATGAAAGCAGGGGGTGCTAAGAATCACTGGAATGGCCCAGGCTGCCGTTTGTTATTGACCTTGGCAACGTATAATGGACGATCCCTTGCTTCTGAAGCAAAACTTCAGGAATTGGAAGAGGAACTAGACAAGATCAAATGGGACATTGTAGGACTCAGTGAAGTTAGAAGAAAAGGTGAAGAGTTGGTGGAACTTAAAAGTGGACATTTGTTTTATTATAGAGGAACGGAAACTGGAAGAACAAGTGGTGTTGGCTTCTTAATCAACAAAAGAATTAAAGACTGTCTTCTGGAAGTTGAAAGTACATCAGATCGAGCAGCGAGGCTCGTTGTTCAACTAACCCAGCGATACCAACTTCAAATAGTACAGGCATATGCACCAACATCAAGCCATACCGACGAAGAGGTTGAAGAATTTTATGAAGAAATCAAACAGTTACACACCAAAGGGAAACAACATATCAAGCTCATCATGGGGGATTTCAATGCAAGAATTGGTTTGATTGATTGTTTGGCTTTTTTATGGCGCAAGAGCATCTGGGCTATACTGCGCCAAACATGGTAAAATCAAAGACTGTAGTAAAAACCAGTACTTTTTAAAAATTTAAAAACGTGCGTATGGTCAGCATGGTCATTTAAAATGTCACGGTTATTTTAAATGCAAGAATTGGACAACAGGAACAAGGAGAGACATCGGTTGGTAAATACGGATATGGGGAAAGGAATGAACGTGGCGATCAACTCATCGAATTTGCAGAAGCTGAAAACCTTAGCATCATGAATTCATTTTTTAAGAAGAAACCGCAAAGAAAATGGACATGGAAACACCCAAATGGGGGAACTAGTGAAATTGACTATATCCTGGCAAACAAGAAATCAATTATTGAAGATTGCAGTGTACTGAACAGATTTAATACTGGAAGTGATCATCGAATGGTGAGATGTAAAGTGCACTTAAATACTAAATTAGAACGACAGAAGCTCATTAGGAAACAAGTAAGTAAGAGGGTGGATTTAAAGAAATTAAAAGAAAATACCGAGGCATTCAAGTTGGAATTAAAAAATCGCTTTTCTGCACTGGAAGGACTTATTGATGAAAGTGATATCTCAGAAGCAAATGAAAACATTGTTAAGACAATAGTTGAAACTGCTGGGGAAATTGGTGGTGTAACCTGTAAAAAGCACAATAGCAAATTATCTGAGAAGACGAAACAGCTCATGAAAAGGCGAAGAGATATGAAGGTGGACAATCGAAATACCAGTTCCAGGATTGAGTACATAGAACTTTGTAAAACTCTGCGCAAAAGCATGAAAGAAGACATAAGAAAATTCAATTGTGAGTTAGTAAGGAAGGCCATTGAAAATAACAAGAGCCTTAGGGTTGTTAAAGGAAGTTTATCTGTTGGGAAGAAACACATCATTGCATTAAAAGGAGAGGATGGCACCGTAACAAGAAATAGGGAAGAAATACTTAGAAGAGTTGAAGAATTCTACAAAAAACTATATGAAAGTAACAGTGGATTAAACGAAGACACTGAAATAGTCGAAGGAACAGCTCCTAAAATCTTAAAAGAAGAAGTTTCATTTGCAATAAAAAGTATGAAGAAAGGAAGAGCCCCTGGTGATGATGGTATTACATTAGATATCCTAAAAGAAGCTGGAGAATATGTAGAAGACATACTTGCAAAATTCTTTACCAAATGTCTTAACAGCGGTAACATACCAAACCAATGGGATTCTGCAACAGTAATTCTTTTGCATAAAAAAGGTGATAAAGAGGATTTGAAAAATTACCGACCAATTAGCTTGTTACCTGCTATTTATAAAATCTTCACAAAAGTGCTAACACATCGCCTGCAGAAAAAATTAGATGCAGCTCAACCAAGAGAACAAGCTGGATTTCGAAGTGGATTCAGTACAGTGGACCATATTCAAGTATTAAGAGAATTAATTGAAAGAACACATGAATATGAACTTCCATTGTGTGTTGCATTTATTGACTATGAGAAGGCCTTTGACTCTATTAAAACATCAGCAGTCATCAACTCTTTAAGATCAACAGACATTGAGGATGTGTACATTGACATGGTGAAACGTGTGTATAAAAATGCAAGTGCAAAATTTCGGTTACATAAAGATACCAAAACTATCAAAATTGGTAAAGGTGTGAGGCAGGGAGATACCATTTCTCCAAAACTTTTTACTTCAGCTTTACAGATGATTTTTCAGCTGATAAATTGGAATAACAAGGGAATAAAAATAAATGGTGAATATTTAAATCATCTGCGGTTTGCTGATGACATTGTTATTTTTTCAACGGACCCATTAGAACTCCAAGACATGGTACAAGAGCTCTCAACTAGAAGTGAAGAAGTTGGACTCAAGATGAACCTACAAAAAACTAAGATCATGTTCAATAATTT